>CM076570.1:1412806911-1413247068 GCA_034641835.2 Pinus albicaulis | reverse complement strand
ATACATTATAGATCCTTTACAATTTACCCTTGGACCAGTTCAGAAAATTCCTCGTCAATAAACTTAAAAAATAAACCCACTAAACCAACTAAGGTGATACAAAATACCACTAGAGATGGAAATTTCGATTAGGATGAGAATAAATCAAACTAAAGTTCATTGCAAAAAACCCTCAAGCTAGAAGGATGCATAGCTCCGCTACCTCCAGAAGATCCCAAACATTAAACAATTTAATAGGTCTAGCACACTTTAGTATTCTGATTAAAATAATATTTCAACAAGAACAAAAAAATAGAACTTTGAAAGTTGTCCTTTATTTATATTATTATCTAAAGAAAATGATACATGTCCATACAATAATATCGAAGCCCCTCCACGTTAGAATATTAATCACAACATCGATTGTGAATTTTCCCATGACGACGAGTTGTCTATGCCTGTTATTGGGAGTCGACGAGAGTAGTTGATATATATAAGAATATAATTGTAGTTCTTGTAGCTTTTACAACTACATTAATGTATAGGTTAATGTCTTTGTAATGCAATCGATAAGCTCTCTGAGAGATTCTTTGTTTCGTAATATTGTATCATAGCTATGTATTCTGATATGGTATCAGAGCCATGTGAGCTATGGTGTGAGAGCCATAGGAGGGCTTGGTGGCCAAAGGAGGGCTCTATAATGTGAAAAGGTGGGTGTTTTTTGAGTTTTTCTGTATAGAACAAAGCCACAGACCGTCGTGTTTGGTGTTTGGACGCTGCGTGCATGTGAAGAGGCTTGGACATTGTATGCATGTGAAGAGGCCAATGCCAAGAGCTATGTTGATCGATGTGATGTTGTCTTGTTGTGCATAGAAAACTAGTAAGCATGTGAGGAAAAATAATTCTCAGACTTGACGGTCGAAGATCGGGCCTGGTGCAGTGAGATTAGTGGTGTTGAATACCTATTGTGGTGTGCAACTCTAAGTAGAAGATAAGTGAGGTTGTTTGTGTTTGTTTTGGATCACACTGTGAGGAGTCGTGAGGGCTCTATGGTGTGGCTTTGTGTAAAACTATAGCCGGCATGGAAGAGCGGTGTGGTGAACTCTCAGTGCGTGGAAAAGGTGTTGAGTTGAGTGCTCTCAGGTAGGATGGTCATGAGGCCTGTGTTGAGCATGATTTTGTGTGAAACGAAGTTAGGTTATGAGATTTGAAGTGTTGTGAGTAGTGAATCTAACCATTGTGAGGAGCTGACATAGTGTATTGGTGTTAAGAATTGTTGTGTGTTGGACTAGAGGGAGAAGTGTGTGCAATTGTAACCTATTGCCTGTAGTGGTGAGTAGGAGCCATTAAGCTATGTTGAGCCAGAGCTAAGGGCTCGGTGTTCTGTTGGACCAAATTTTTCTCCTTGTGCATGGAAGAGTGTTGTTTAAGTGGTGATTTTGTGAATTTGAGAGATGGCTAGTAAGCCTATAATATAGTAGTCTTGTGTGTGAAAGTCACCTAGCCATTGGTTAGTTAGCGTGAGTCATGGGTGAAATTCAAAGATCCAACTGCGTGCTGAGATGTGACTTTGTAATTGGAGGATGCTGAGATTGGCGCAATATTTTAAAAAGTGGTGAGATCTGATCTTGCATGAGAGTTGTGGAAGAGAGGCAAAGGGCAAGATCTAAAGAGCTGGTGGAGTTCAGCCTTATGTTTTTGAGCATTGAACCTTGTTCATTGGCCTATGAATTTAAGCCTATGCCAATTGGGGCTAGTATTTTGAGTAGCATGGTGCATATCTTGAAGGTTTTCCATCCACATACTTGAGGTTGAAAGTTGTGGATCATGGTGGAAGAGGAGTGTTGTCAACATTGTGTTGGGTAATGTGTAATTTGTAAGTTCGGCCATTTTTTGGGCTAGTGAATAGTCATGATTGTGTGTCCTTTCGAAACTGTGCACCATTATGTTGAGGTGTTTTTCATCATGAAGCACTAATTTTCAACGTAGATGCCTTGTAATCAGTAGCTATTGTTCGTGAAGTGGTACCCATAGCAAGTGTTGCCACTCATGACGTTTGTCGAGAAAGTGGCTACCCAAGGATTGGGTTGTGTAGCATGTTGTGGTGCTACGTAGCAGTTGATGAATATTGCATCCCATGGACATGTATTAGGAGGCCAAGCTTCTATAAATGAGTGGTACAATGTTTGACAGTGATATTTTTGATGGTGCTTTTCTAGAGAGTCTATTTAGAAGTATTTTTGGGCCCAGTAATATTTTCTATTATGGTAGTATATTTTAATTAAAAAAAAATTGATAAATAGAATGAATATGAATATCAAGAGGTGAAGCCTATTCCACATGTTCCTGCAATTACTGAGAGAATAACTTGCATCTCACATAATATCTAATTTTTATAGATTTAATTGGATCCGTTTCTAAGATGGTTGCGAAAATGGAGGATACGACCATGGATATTCTTAAGAGGTCACTCATGTTTGAAGATGAGTGAATTTTGGTGGATGAAGAGGATCATGTCAATGGGCATGAATCAAAGTACATTGTTGATTTTGTGCAACTTGGTTGCACACTGTATAAGGGTATTTCTCATGGAACGAGGGGAGAGAATGAATTGGAGTACCTTGTTTTCATTATTCTAGATGTTTTTCTGCATCCCAATCCTAAATAAGTTGCTGATGTAAGCAAAGGGAAGTTGAAGGAGCTCGTAAGGAAATAAATAAAGGTGAAAATGAAACTGCATCAACAATGAACAAGCATGGACCCTTTCGTAAGAAGGAAGAACTGAAATCCCTGTTGTCAAGTTTTTTTTTATGTACTGATGTAGGCCCAATTGAGACTAAGACCAGAAGGAAAGTTAATAATTAAGGTTATGATTAAGGGGAGGTGTTAGAATATTACTCACGACGCTGACTATGATTTTTACCATGACAACATGTTGTTTTTGTCTGGTAAGTGGAGTCAGTGGGAGTAGTTGATATAGATAAGAAAATAATTGCAATTTTTGTAGTTTCTACGACTGCATTCATGTATAAATTAATGTCTTTGCAATTCAATTGATAATATCTCTTGGAGTGTCTTCAATTTTTAATATGGTATCAGAGCCAAAGAGCTAGAGAAGGGTTTGGTGTCCATATTTGTGTGCTTGGTGGTGTGAGGAGTTATGTGCTTTGTGGTTTGGAGTGCCGACGGTTCAGCTTAGTGTAATGCGGATTGCGGTGTGAAGAGCAGTGAGGCTGAGCTGCGTGGCGATGTGGTGCTGTGAGAAATTATTTTTGTGTTGAAATGTTTCTTGTGGAGCAGTGATAGCTGTTTGGAATAGTGCACCCAATATTGTTGATAGTTGCCTACAAATGTGAGGAGTGTTTTCAGTTAAGTCTTCATTGAAGATTTGTGGTAAGCATTGTCACTATTGTTTGAAATTCATCATGGGCTGGAGAGCTAACCGTGGGAGCTGAACTATTGAGATGTTGTGTGATCTATCGTCATTGAAAGAGGAGTAAAAAGAGGGAAGATCCATTTCTAGTGGCGTACTTGGATCCATTTAGAGCTGAGGACTTCGTGAACCCAACATGAAATCCACTAGATATGCAAGGGAATGTTTTTTTATAGGTGACAAAGATCTTAAGATATGTTTCACATTTTACTTATAAAAGAGAGTGCAAAATATTCATGTAAAGCCAGGGTCATGAGGGCTCAGTGAAAGGAGTGTGAAAGTTGCTATTATGAGTGCATTGAGATGGGAAACATTCCCGTGTATATTTGTTGCTTGAAGCCTGACAGGTGTTGTTGTTGGTTGAAGTAGTAAGAATTTTTTCCATTATGAGGAGTATTTTCAGTTGAAGGAACTCACTACCACTGAGTTGTGAAGAGTGGGTGTAGTTGTAGTAGCCATAGGTTTTGTCGGGGAATAATATTATTTCTTGTTAACCCACTAGCTTAAAAAATCTAGTTTTATTATATCCAATATTTGTTTTGTTTTTGTAGTTGTGATTGTGGACCAGAGGGAGAAGTGTATGAAGTTGTAACCCATTCCGTGGAAGGAGTGCTGAAGTATATTTTTTTGCAGAAAAAATCCTCCTCGTTAGTTGAAAGAGGCACTACAAATATTGAGTGGTAATTTCTGGGAAAGGCACCATATTTGCGTCGTGCTAAGATTGGAGCTCCTGATATGGTATTCAGTATTGTCTTAGAGTGAAAACATGCTAATTAAAGAGTTTCCAAGTTAATTTTTAGATCTCATGTGTATCGAGAGTATGATATTGTTCGAGGAGGTGAACTCAAACAAATTTTACTCCAGTGTGAAGTGGTTGAGGGTCATGAGGCATTGATCAGAGGAGTTTCTTCTATGAACTCCAATAGTGGACAAGATTGTTTGAAGGTTAGCATAAAGAGTGAAAAAATAGCCTTTGGAGCACAACATTAGTTGAAGTCCAAGGAACTATTGAAGATTTTTCAATCATTGTTAAGAAAATTTGTTTGTAAGTTTTAGTAGAGAGTTGATTGTGGAGATCGAGTTGAAGATCTGTACATGGAGAACCAATATGTCACCCAAAGGGCCAACTTGTGTGCGAAGGGCCTAGTTTTTGTAGTGGCTGAGGAATATTGCAACCAAAGGATGTGTACTAGGAGGCCAAGATTCCATAAATGGGTGAGTCAATGTTTGAAAATGATATTTTTTATGATGCTTTTTTAGAGTTCATTTGCAAGTATTTTTGGGCCCGGTAATATTTCTATTCAGGTAGTAGTTTTGAATTAGAAAAAAATATTTAATAAATAGAATGAATATGAATTTCAGGAGGTGGATTCTATTCCACATGTTCCCGCAATTACTGAAAGCATAACTTGATTCTCCCATAATCCAATTGATTGAGATTTGATTGGATTTGTTTCTAAGATGGCCGCGACAATAGAGGATAAAACTATGGATATTGTTGAGAGGTCACTCATGTTTCAAGATGAGTACATTTTGGTGGATGAAGAGGACCATGTCAATGGGCATGACTCAAAATATAATGCTGAGATTGTGCAAATTTTTTGCAAACAGTATAAAGGTATTTCTCATGGAAAGAGGGGAGAGTATGAATTGGATTACCTTGTTTCTATTATTCGGGATGTTTCTTTTCATCCTAATCTTGAAGAAGTTTTTGATGTAAGCAAAGAGCATCTCAAGTAGCTCTTGAGGAAAGAAAGAAAGGTGAAGATGAAACCGCATCAACAAATGAACAAGCATCGATCCTTTTGCAAGAAGGAAAAAATGAAAGCACTGTTGTCAAGAGTTTTTTTATGTACGGTTGTAAGCCTAGTTGAGACTTAAACCAGCATGCAAGTTCATAATTATGGTTGTGATTAAGGGAAGGTGTTAAAATATCGTGATGTCGACTGTGACTTTTCGAATGACGATGAGTTGTATATGTCTGTCAGTGGGAGACGATAGGAGTAGTTGATATAGATAAGAAAATAATTGCAGTTGTTGTAGCTTATACAACTACATTCATGTGTAGATTAATGTCTTTGTAATGCAATCAATAAGCTCTCTGAGAGAGTCTTAATTTTCTAATATGGTATCAGAGCTCCATATTCTGATACTTCAATGGCATGCACAGATGCTCATCAAATGACGAAGCAAAGAAACTGAAGCACAACCATGGACCCTTGATGGATCCACCAAATATATTACACCCGTGGGGTTTTCATCCTGGGGATCAAACTAGAATTGGCCTCACCAAGTTCTCAAAAAGATACATTAGGATTGACTACATTCTTGTTCTACATGGCATCTCATTGTGTCGATTATGTCCCATGGTCACATGATTTTTACACTCTAGTACATAGTAAGAACCCAAAATTAGGGTTGTGTGCCCAAATAGAAACTCAACTAATATTTTCCACAACGCTCTCATGTGCCCTAAAGGCTTTACACAACACACTCTAGGGGTAACAATGAGAGAAAAGTGTCTTGTAACCATGAAAAGCCACTACACTGATCACAATATTGGTGCACTCATGACAATATTAGTCCAAAAGGCATCAACATGAATATCCTTTGTCCTGGGAGGAGAAGGTAATGTTGAAACTCTTCTATATAAAAATTCAAGTCAAAAAGATAAAAATCATTGCTATTTTTAATTCATGATAAGAAAAAATTCATAGTAGTGAATTTGGTCAACATATTTAGACTCTAGATCCATGGTAATCGAATCCCATATTCAAATATATCCATTTGAATGGGTGAGAGAAGAACTAGATATAAATGTAACCAAATACTTTAAAACTTAAATTTACTATTTCTATATTATTGATATAGCTTAACCTTAAATTTACTATGTCTATTTTATTGATAAAGTTGAATTGAATGTAATTCGCCATGTTATATGCAAAGTTATTTGTGGAATTATATGCTAAATGTAATCATCTTGTGGAAAGCCAATGAGTGCGAAGTTAGTTTTAGGTTTTGTTCTCGTGTCTTGAAAAAGAGCTAAATTAAGAGGTTACAAAGATTAGTTTTCCATTAATTCACTGATTCAATTCATATTTCCATTAGTTTTCTGATTCAGAGATGGATTCTTGAAATATTTCAAAACTGGTTTTGCTATTCATATTAGATCCTACTCCAGCAAGAATTTTTTTTTTGGGGGCGTCAATCACAGTATTTTTTGAGAGTAGTTTAACAAGAATACAATTTTTTTTCAAAAATAGTAGCAATTTTGGAATATTTTCATTACAATAAAGTTTAGTAAATATATGATAAACTGATTTTTAGTAAATATATGATAAATTGATTTTCAAGCTCATGTAGTTATTATCATTTAGTTATCATTTAATGAAAATATCTCCATATTATCCATAGTGTGATAAAATATTAAGCATCGGGATTTCCGATATCCCTGGAATTATGGTGCTGAGTCAGTTTTTACAATTTAGAATTTACAATTTCTTATGATGATTTGACTCTTGGTGAGATCCCTTGGACAGTATGTGGAAATTACTGGATTTTCAGAAGTACTTTTGGGAAGGATTGACCGCATTGATAATGAAAGGAGGATGATGCGTGAATAAAACAATGTAAAAGGGGCTCTGGCAGACTATTGAAATCACATGATAAACCATACAAAGGTTGCTTCGACACATATACCAATTGCTTCTCTCATATTTTGAAGAAGTTAAATAAAGAAATGACATCTGCTCAAAACCATAAACTACCACAACCTATAAAAGGTAACGAAGAGAAGAGAATTGACCACAAAGGTTTTATTTTTAGGTGTTCCATATTGTAAGGTATAAACCAAATATGACTGAGAATGGTAAGTTCAACAAAGGAAGAAGACAGGCATGGCAAGGGATAATCCAGGAGAGGTTGTTCTGTGAAGGTGAAATACTAATATAGGGCTATTCTTGGGTTTAAGTTGGTAGAAGGGATTTGGATTTGTGTGTGTAGAGATTGCAACAGGGCTTTGGGCTTGGCTTTGCATCTAGTGTTGTGTGCCCGCTTATGTTTACAGGATAGTACGTTGTTACAAGATTGCATGGATGCATATCTCCATATTATACACATGTTATTTTCCAAGACATTGTATTAAAGGATAATATATGAGATATTCAGAGAGATTATACACAAGGTGAGAGCTGAAGAGAACCAGAGAATGAGCTTGTGAGGGTAGAAGACTTACTTTTGACATGGTAGTCATTATAGCTGGCAGCATCTTTTTGAAATTGGTTGTTTTGGTTGGCCTTATAGCTAGTAGCTAGGTGACACTTGACTTCCATGTAGGATGGTACGGGACCATCGGACAAGGCCATCATACAAGCCACTATGAGCGTCGAGCACGGTGTGTTGGGCTATGTGGAATCCATACTATTGTCGAAGGAGGGTAGGGTGCTAGGGACATTGCCGGGAAGGTTTAACAGGATCCATAGGAATTCCAAATGTAATAATGCTTGGAAATATTGAAAAAATAATAACACAAAGGGATGCTTCTTTCACAACACATAGAATGCACAATAATTCAATTATTAACAATACCAAGACAAACATCGATTACACACGAGAGGAAAAAAAATTCTGTTTCTATGCAACTCAATAAATTTGTGGAAATTACATTAGTTATACAAAAATGGCCGAAGCTTGAAAACCTAATACTATTCAATGTTGGATTTAATGATGGATGGATGTTTAACCACCAGTCGTCCTTCTTCTGTCAAAAGACCCATTTCTACATTTAAATGACATGTAGACCGTATTTAATTTTATACAGGAAACAATGTGCAAACGTGTTCAAAACACAAAATTGGTGGACCTAAAATCTTATTTCTTCTAGCTGTGAAAACACATCACATCAGCGCCCTTATAGCATTTCAGCGATATCAACTTTTAACTCATGGGCGCTTTAATGGAAAACATAAACTTGTGCAATTGCGATATGCGACAGCGATATCACATCGCAAAACAAATAACGTGCAGGTGGTTTGGAAGAAACTTAAACTTCAGCGATTGCAATATGCTGTGGTGTTATCGCATCATAACCCAAATAACATTACGGGTGAAAAATTTAACGGAAAACATAACGTATTGCGATTGCGATGTGACGAGGCACCATTGCATTGCGGCTCAAACAACATACCCTGTGGGCAGTCAGAAGGTAAATGAAAACCGTTGCGGTTGGGATGTTTGATAGTACTATCGCATCGCAACGAACATAACATAACTTTCGGATGGCGGAAACGTAATGTGTAAACATTGCGAAGTGTGGGCAGGATGCGGGTAAAACTTGGTAAGTGCGATAAGTGGACAATAAAGGAATTTGGCGGAATATAAAGGATTGTGGCGTATTGAAAAGTGCAATGGAGGTAAGTGGGGCCACCCAAATATCGCATCTGCAGAAACATAACATTGTGAAAGGCTTAAGGGTTAAAACTAAAAGTTGTGGGTTGCGCCTGTGGCCAAAAGGTAAGTCAAAATGGTGGGTAAAGAAATAACACAGAGTTATGGCTCGGGTACTCTGTTTCTGGATTTTACGTGGATTGCGTGAAAAACCCATGCGGATTGAAAATCTTGCTGCTTGCCCTTCCCTACTACAAAATTGATGAAGTGTGGGTTGCTGCCACTGCTTATTCATAGCAGTGGTTGGGAATATAATTCCAACACTCTCCCTTAATCACAACTGCCACCATCAGTCATTCCCAGACACTGCTTGAGATAAACAAAACACTTTTGTCCCAATGGCTTTGTGAGGATATTAGAAAATTGTTCCTCTATCTTGTAATGTTGCAAAACAATCTCACCATTGTTAACCAATTCTCTTATAAAATGATATTTGGCATCTATGTGCTTTTTTCTCTTGTCGAAAACAATATTCTTTGATAATGAAATTCCTAAGCTATAATCACAATAAATTGTGGCTCCTTTGCCTTTCTCATGACACAAATATCTTAGCATATTTCTCATCGATACTGCTTGACATGTTGATGTTGTTGTTGCCACATATTCAGCTTCTGTTGTTGACAATGCAAATATTGGTTGCTTCTTAGAGGCCCATGAAATGGCTCCCAATCCCAAATGGAACACATACCTAGATGTGCTCTTTCTATCATCTACACTTCCAGCCTAATAATTGTCAGTGTAACAAATCGATTTAAAATTTTCAGTTGATGAGTATAGAACACCATACTCTGTTGCATTCACATACCTCAATATTCTCTTGGCTTCTTGCCAATGTGTCTCCCTTGGTGTCTCCATGAATATGGAAATTAAACTTATAACATACACAATATTAGGCCTAGTTATATTCAAATACATTAGACTACCAGATATGCTCTTGTACAATGTCGGATCAATATTCTTACTGCAATCTTCTTTGCTTAATTTCAACCCCATGACAGTTGGAGGTGTTGTTGCTTTGTTGTTTTGCATGTTAAACCTCTTTAAAACTTTTACAACATATTTTTCTTGGAAATTTAAAAATTCCCTTTTCATTTTTCTTTACTTCAATGCCCAAAAAATATCTTAATAAACCCAACGTATTCATTTCAAATTCACTCTTCATGATTACTTTAAAATCGGCAATGAGAGAAACTTCATTTCCTATGAAAATTAAATCATCTACATATAAAACAAAATAAGGATTTTACCCTCATTTTCTTTTATGTAGAGTGTGGGTTCACCATCACATTTGTCAAACCTATTTTCTATTAGGTAAGCATCAATCCTATTTTACCATGCTTTTGGTGCTTGATTAAACACATAAAGAGCTTTCTTCAACTTTCACAATTTGTGCTCTTGGCCTTCTAACTCATATCCAGGAGGTTGTTCAACATATACGTCCTCTTTCAACCCTGCATTAAAGAACATTGATTTTACACCCATTTGGAAGACTTTCCACATTTTTTGTGCTGCAATGGATAACACTGTCCACACTATCTCCATCCTTGCAACTGGTGCAAAGGTTTACTCATAATCTCTTCCTTGCTGCTGCTTGTAGCTTTTGACAACAGGTCTTGCCTTATGCCTTTCTATCATGCCTTCAACATTGATTTTGGTCTTATAGACCCCTTTCACTCCAACAACTTCTTTACCTTTTGGGAGGTCCACTAACTCCCATGTATCATTCTTTTCTATTGCTCCAACCTCTTCATTCACTGCTTCAATCCATTTTTCTTCTTTACTGTATCTTCAAAATGGATTGGGTCATCAACATGAAAAAACAATACCAATAAATAATTTAGACTAGAATTATTATCAACTTCTTCTTGCTCATAAATTTCACTCAAACTTTTGAATATTGGTCTTCTTGGTGTGCTTGGAGTTCCACTTGAACTCGAGGGAGTTTCAGATCCCTGTGGTGTGCTTGGAGAAGCACTTCCCTGATTTTTCACTACTACTCTACTGCTTGGTTGTGGTGTGCTCTGCTGAGCTTGTGTAGGTGGAGGAGGAGCCACCGTGGAGGAATTATATTCTGTAATCAATTCCTCTTGCTCTTCGTGAGACATACATGTCTTCACATTCACCATCTTCTCTAAACTTCCATCCCAAGCTTCTTCTTCAATGAAATGCACATCTCTGCTGATTATAACTTTATTGGTTGATGGATTATAGAGTTTGTAGGCATTGGATTCATCATTGTATCCAACAAATATACACTTCTCCCCCTTGTTGTCAAACTTCTTCCTTAACTCATCTAGGACATGTGCATATGCCACACATCCAGATACTCTCATGTGAGTGAAAAACTACTTTGTTATGCTCCATGCTTCTTCTGGAACTCTGTTCATAACAACTTTGGCTGGACATCTATTTAAAATATAAGCTACACAATTGAAAGCTTCTACCCAATACTCATTTGGAAAATGCTTTGCCTTGAACATACTTCTGACCATGTCTATGATGGTATTATTCTTTATTTCTACAGCACCATTTTGTTGTGGTGTATACCTTGTGGTAAACTTCTTGTGTATGTCGTGCTCCCTTCATAAAAATAGGAAGTCTTTGGAGATATACTCTCCTCCTCTGTCAGTTCTGAACACTTTTATGTAGTGCCCACTTTGCTTCTTAACAAGAGATTTGAAGTGGTAGAACTGCTCAAAAACTTTACTCTTCTATTTCAAAAAATAAACCCATGTATTCCTTGTATAATAATCTATAAATGTCAAGACATTATGACCGGCAGCTAATGATAGTATTTTCATTGGTCCACACAAATATGAGTGGAAAATCTCTAAGGGTGCCTTTGTCCTTATACTCTTTCTTGCTAGAAAGGATTCTCTATGTTGTTTGTCCAAGATGAAATCTTCACATAGGCTATCTAGTTTCTCTTATAGTTGTAATACTCTTACCATTCCTTTTCTATGCAGAAAATTTAAACCTCTGAAATTTAGATGTCCAAATATCAAATGTCATAACCAGTTTTCATGTTTCACTTTTTCTTGAAAGACCTATTGTGTCACAACTGCTACATTGCCTCCTTCCTTCAAGTTTGTTCTGATCTTGAGAGGAAACATCCTATTACTTGTCATATGAAATTATGCAATGACCCTTTTACTTGGAAGCATGTCCATAATTGTATACACATCATTATTAAAAAACACATTATAGCCCTTATTTCCGAGCTATCCAATGCTTAGAAGGTTACATTTCAGGCCACATACATAATAGACATCTGGCACAAACTTATTTTCTCCCTTCGTTGCCAGTATTGATACTCTTCATTTCCCCATGACAGAGACATTACTATCAGTCCCTATTGTGACTTTAGATTTTACATTCTCATATGGTTACTAAAACCTAAGTCTAAGCACCATACATCTTCTTGTTTTTCTTGTGCTACATTACAAGTTAAAAGGAATTTTCCTTGGTTCTAATTTTCTCTTGTAAAATTTACATTAGGTTTATTACACATGTCATTTTGTTTCTTTCTACATTCATTGGAATAATGCCATACTTTTTACAATAATGACATTTGACTTGAAATTTATCATACCTCTGTCCTTGTGCTTGATTTTGGCTTGAACCTTTTCTTTGATTCTAACTGCTTCCCCTTCCACTTATGCTTGCAGGGCTACTTCTACCACCTCTCTATGGGATTCTTCCTCTTCCTTGGTAGTTTGATCTTCCTTGACCTCTACCTCGACCAAAAAATATTTGTGTCTTGAAAGGAGGCTCCAATGGGGAGTTCGTTGTTCTGTTTAGTCTATGTTCATGAGACATTAGTGATGTACAAATCTCATCCCCTGAAAATTGTGAGAGATCCTTTGTCTCGTCTATGGCCACTACTATGGCATCAAATCTCGATGGTAGATGTCTTAAGATTTTCTCCACTATTATACTTTCCTCAAGTGTCTCTCCATGAGACCTTATCCTGGTAACAAACCCAATCACATGTGTGAAAAATGAGTCTATGTTATGAGACTCTTTCTTATAGATATTTTCAAAATCTCTCCTCAGCATTTGTAATTTTGATGTCTTCACCTTCTTCATGCCTTTATTGGTTGTCTTGAGAATATCCCATGCCTCCTTGGACTTCTTTTCTACTGCAGCTCTTGGGAAAATAATCTCATGTACTGGTTGGAAGATATAGAAGAGGGCTTTAGACTCCTTCTTCCTATTATCTTTCAACAAGTCTCTTTCCGTTGTTGTCAAAGCATTAAGCATTGTTGCATCTGCTGGTTCTAGAAAGCCATTTTCCACCAGCTCCCATATATATTGTGAAGCAAATAGGGCCCTCATTGTAATGGCCCAATAAACCTATTTTTTACCATTGAACTACGATAATTGTGGATATTTTAGGCTTGTGCCTACTCCTTCCATTATAACTGTGTAAACAAACAATATCCTTGCCTCTATAAAACAGAACCCTTCTCACTACTAGAGAAATCCACTTCTCAAACCAATCTTACAACTTCTTCAGTAAAGAGAGCGCGCTCGTGCTTCTTTCACTGAGAGCCTAGACCTGTTATGATACCATGTTGGAAATATTGAACAAACAATAACACAGAGGATGCTTCCCCCACAACTCAGAGAATGCACAATAATGCAGAAATTAACAATACACAGACAAACAATCATTACACAGGAGAGGAACGAAAGTTTTGTTTCTGTTCAACTCAATAAACTTATGCAAATTACATTAGTTATACAAAAATGGTTGAAGCCTGAAAACCTAATACTATTCAATGCTGGATTCAATGTTGGATGGACGTTTAACCACCAGTCGTCCTTCTTCTATCAAAAGACCCATTTCTACATTTAAATGACACAAGGGCTATATTTTGGTTTATACACGAAACAATGTACAAACACGTTCAAAACACAAAACTGGAAGACCTGAAATCTTATTTATTCTGGCTATGAAAACACATCGCATTCGTGTCCTTATCACATTTCAGCGATATCAACTTTTAACTACCGGGCACTTTAATGGAAAACATAAACTTTTGCGATTGTGACATGTAGCAACAATATCGCATCGCAAAACAAATAACTTGCAGGCAATTTGGCAGAAAATTAAACTTCAACGATTGCGATATGTTGTGGTGTTATCGCATCACAACCCAAATAACATTGTGGGTGAAAACTTGAATGGAAAACATAACGTATTGCTTTGCGATGTGAATAGGCACCATCACATTGCGACTCAAACAACATAGCCTGCAGGCGGTCGAAGGTAAATGAAAACTGTTGTGGTTGTGATGTGCGATAGAACTATTGCATCGCAACAAACATAACATAACTTTAGGATGGTAGAAAGGTAAGGTGTAAACATTGTGAAGTGCAAGTGCAATGGGGCTAAAACTCGGTAAGTGTGGTAAGCAGATAAAAAAGGAATTTGGCGAAATAAAAAGGATTATTTCTATTTGCAAAGTGCAGTGGAGGTAAGTGGGTCCCGCCAAATATCGCATCGGCAGAACCATAACATTGCGAAAGGCTTAAAGGTTAAAATGAAAAGTTGTGTGCTGCCCCTACAGGAAAAAGGTAAGTTAACACAGTGGGTAAAGAAATAATGCAGAGTTATGGTTCGGGTACTTTGTTTCTGGATTTTCCCTGGATTGTGTGAAAAACCTCTGTGGATTGAAAATCCTACTGCTTATTATTCCATGCTACAAAATTGATGAAGTGTGGGCTGCTGTCACTACTTATTCATGGTGGTGGTTGGGATTATAATTCCAACAATAACAAACAGTTACAGGCAGCTACTGAAAAAATCTCGTTAGTTCTTGGAAAGTAGGTGTTCTGGCCATTGGTGGAGGGGCTTAGAAATTGAGGTCTATAGGTGAAGAGGTGAAGAAATGTGAAGAGGAAGTCTAGTTACCAATTTTAAAATATAGGTCGAAATTCAGTCAGCTCTTCAATGGTTTTTACTACTTTCACATTCACAGTATGGAGGGTATTGATATCATTTTGAAGGGCCCGTGGGTTTAGGTGAGGGGTGTCTTGCTCTTACAACGATGGACGGTTGGTTTTGATTCAAAGACTGACACACCTAGACGTAAGATTTTATTGATCAAAATCTCAGGCTTGTCCTTAGAATTCTAGAATTAAGCATCAGTTAGAGAAATTGCATATCACATTTGAAAAGTTTACTTTTGGGACAACGGTTGTTCTAGGGAACTTGATAAGCGGATTACCTGGGTATTAGTTGAGCTGGACCTGGGTCGGACACTACTATGGAGGTTCGATGGGAAAAATTCTTGGTTCAACTCGTTCTTGAATATTGGAAGCTGCCCTATAGATGACTAAGATTCCATAACACTGGCCAGCTCTATGAAAATTTCTCGTCACTGTTATACTTGACAAAAGGTAATAGGGCCAACAAGGTGGGGGTTAATACTACTTAAGAGGGAGCAGGTTTGGCTCACTCACGAAGGTCGACTATGTGGAGGACTAAGTCTATGGCATACATTGATTAACAACCAAAATCCTCTCTAGAAACATGGACATGTTTCGACAATATCAAAGGTAACCTGAAACTAGCTTCAAAGGTTGTTGATGGTATTAATAATGATCCAGATTATTCTTTGTGTGGCATTTGTGAGGTATCTTCTATGACTATTAAACCGAGACTTGGGACATTAACATCCACTGTTCCCATCTCGATGGGTAGCATTGTAGCCGTGGATTCAACCCATTTTTTTGGATTCAAACCTAGTTCAGTAAATTGGGTAAAGTTATGTCAATCTTTTGGAAAACCTCTTACAGAGTCTGAACGAGGGAGGGACATTGTTGTTAAATGTAAATTGCATAAACCCATGCCATCTAGATTATTACCCTTGGAATCTGGGAACCTTATCATATGAAATTCCTTCCAATACCGACATTTGCAACCTCTCTGGTAGAAATACCGTTAGAACCTATAACATTTCCCTCACCTGATTGCAAATTAGGGGCACTTTTAGCTGAATCGGAAGGGTTGGAGCCACTGATCATTAAACGAACATTATTTGATGCGAGGAAAATGAAAGGAGGGTCATTGTCTCATGTAAATGTAAACCATTGAAAGAAACAAAATCCAAAATACAAGAGGATTGTCGATTGTGTAGTGTCTATCACACCATCATCTCTGAAGGGGGATTCTCATGATCTGCGATTTTCTATTGATGAAGGATTTATGTCATGTCAAGTTAAAATTTCTAATTTGTTCGGCTCGCAGGTCCTTAGAGTGGAGAAACCTATTTCTAGTGTCCCACCATGATCATAATTTCTCTTAACATTAGGGGTTTGGGGGATGAAACCAAAATCGACACTATAATGGGCCTTTGTCAGTGCTATAACCCTTCTATTATGCTATTCCAAGAAACTATGGTGGTCACTGATAAATATTGGGTGTCCATGCAGAGGATAGGCCTGAGTTGGGATGTTGTTGCGACAAGTGAATATTGGTTATGAAGATGCCTCGGGGCTATGTGGAACCCAATAAAGTTGGATCTAAAGGCATTACATATCTATGCAGGTGTCCTTCTCACAGGTTATTTGGTGGGGAGAGTCCAACAGATGAATGCTCTCAACTCTTATGCTGCTTATTTTGTTTGGTAGATGTTTGGGAGTGGGGTGATAAATTATGGTATCCTTGGGCTCAGTTCACTTATTATAGCCGAGGACATAGATTTCACCATGGGAAATTTGGAGGTATGGGGGAATAACACTCAGGCTGACCCATTAACAAATGTTTTCAAAGATATGATGGACTCCCACATGTTGGCGGCCATTTTTCAAGAGTTTATAAGCGCTACCTGGTGGAATGTCCGAGATGGAATCAAAGTCATCTCAAAACACCTTAATCATTTCATGATAAACTAGATGCATTATTCCTACAAGGGGGAGGTAAAATCTTCTACTCTTCCTTAGAACATTTGAGACCATTTTCCCATAATGCTTTCATCTAAAAGATGGAAACTTTAAGGGTTTATCCCTTCCATTTCAGTGTTGGGTGGCTGGCATCACCAGATTTCAGATCCTTTGTGGATAAGGTATAGAATGGTACTAGTAACTTGATATCATGTTCCCGTATGGCCAATTTTCAATAGAAGATGCAAGGCCTTAAATCGGTCACTCAAAAGTGGATTAGGGAGAAGAAAAGAGCTAAGATTGAATCCTCGTTAGAGATTGATAAAACCATCCTTGTGTTGAGTGATGTTAATTATCCTCTCTACTTCTCATCTTTATATCGTAATAAAATTGTATCACTTGAAGCCGAGAGACGGGACATTATTAAGGGAAAATAAGTTGATATTAGATTAAAGAGTAGGGCACTATGGTTGGAGGTAGGAGACCATAATTATAAGTATTTCCATAAGCTTTTTAATTGTAGGAAACAACACAATTTTATCAAACATATTACAGATGATGGGGGGTTGTTCATAAGGGACATGAAGCCATTGAAAGAGCCGCCATTTCACATTTTTCTTATCTTTTTACAGCCAATGATCACATATATGATGACTAGTTTCCTTTCATTGATAATATTCTCTCATTTTTTTCTACTGATGAAAATAAAAAATTTGGTAGGTCGATGACATTACAGGAACTACTTTGAACCTTAAGACAATGTGCAAAGGATAAGAGTTTCAGATCAGATGGGTGGGGGCTGGAATTATTCATAAGCCTTAAGGAGTTGATGGTACCTAAGTTACTTAAGGTATCCGAGGAGATACAACATAGAGGTTCCATCTTAGGGGCCATCAATTCCACCTTTTTATGAATTCCAAAGTCAAAGGATTTGATCACCTTTGTGGATTATAGACCCATATCCCTCTATAAATATGTTTAAAAATTCATTTCTCAATTCATTGCTAATAGGCTTAAGCCATTGATGTTCAAACTCATCACTCCAGAACAATTTGGGTTCATGGAAGGGAGACATATATAGGATGTTGTAGGGATTTCACAAGAAATGCTACACTCTATTAACAACATTGTGCAGAGATCATGTATCGTAAAGGTAGACCTGAGAAAAGCGTATGATTGTGTCGATTGGGAATTCCTACTTCTTATATTGATTAAGATGGTCACGTGTCATAAGAATCATACTTGGATTCTGGGATGCCTGAAGTCCACAAATATGGTTGTCATCATTAATGGCTTACCCTCCAAATTATTTTCTACTTATAGGGGTTTGAGATAGGATTTTACATTGTTTCCCCTCCCTTTCATGTTCATTATTGATACATTAAGCAAGAAAATTATAGCTGCTAGGGATGCAGGGTGCATTAGGGGGGTTCGTGTCTCAAATATCCACTCACTATCCCACCTTATGTTTGTATATGACCTGTTATTTGGTGGCCACTGCATGGTGGAGGACTAGAAATCTTTTCATTATGTTCTTACTGCATTTGGAACTTCCAACGGGATATATATGAATGGGGATAAATCCATTCTCATTCAGAAAGGAGGCCTAGAAAATATCATTCATGAAATTAAATATCAGCTTGGGGTGGGGTCTAAGAAATTATGCGATGGATTTACATATTTTGGCTTCATCCTCAAACCATCTAGTTGCAGGATATGTGACTGGGAATGAATTATTGATAAATTTAATAATAAATTGGGTTGTTGGGAACACAAGTGGATGTCCTTGGGAGGCATATTAATTATGCTTAATTCAGTTTTACAAAATATTTTTGTATTTTTGATGCATATTTTCTTATTTCCTAAAGGTATTATTATAAGGGTACAAAATATTATGGAAACGTTTCTTTGGACTGGTGTAGATCTAGGGACGGGAAAGAACAAGCTACATCTGGTTCGATGGTCAACAATAACTAGCCTTGTGGATGCGGGTGGTTGGGGGTTGAATGACCTAGGTACATTCAACAAGGCAATCTTAATTAAAAACCTGTGGAGGGCAGTGGAGGTTAAGATCTTGTGGTCTACCATCAAGAAAGATAAATATATGTTTGGTTGCTCTTTCACATTACTCATGGGACATGTTAGATGGAGTGTGGGTGATGGGTCAAAAATATAGATTATACTTGATGCCATTGCTATATTCTATGGGAACCACTCCCTATCTCTACAACTCCTCAATCATTTTCACAGTCTGCAGATAGTACATATAAAACATATTTTTTTTCATGGAGAGAAGAATCTGAAGAGACGAGAGTGGATTTATGCAGAGGATTTGGTTTTAACAAGGGTATAGGGCATTGAATGGTTGGAATATATTTTGCCTCTAAGGCAGGAAGTGGCTTCCCTGAAGAATGCAAAATATCTTTTGTGTTGGGTTGGTACATTGAGGAACGAATTTTCGGTGGTTAAAGATATCTATAATAATTTTCTATTGTCAGTAAAGGAAGCTAACAATCATCCATAATTGAAGGTGTTCTGGAAGTGGAAGATGTCACAGAAAATGAAATATTTCGAATGGCTGGCCATCCATAATCACACCTTGACTTGGAAAAATCTCCTTCAAAGGGGTTTCGCGAGCCCCGACATGTGTATTCTTTGCAGAAATGGGGAGGAGGAGATAAACCATTTATTCATCACACATCCGCTATCTCGAAATTTGTGCAAGATCAATATAACATTGAGGAAAAAGTACATGAGCCAACATGGATCACATGCATTAATATATAGTCAAAAGATAAGAAATATAGGACAATTCCTCTTTATATTTTATGTACCATCAGGTGGAGGCGCAATGCCATGATCTTTGATAATAAGGGCATACTAGTAAATGAGGACATCATTAAATGCATGGCCTTCTTTAATGAAACTAGTTTTCTTCAGTCCAATAAAGGATATAGAGCATCTAGAGCTATATAAGTGTGGAAAACATTTCTAGTGGGGTTATTTGATGGAGCGAGTTCAAGGAGGGCATGTGGATGTGGGGTTATGATATTCATAGAACCAAGAAAATACCATCACATTTGGTGGGAAGTAGGTAGGGGAAAGAACAAAAAAGCTGAAATCGTCACATTATGGGGGGTGTTGATTGTGGCAAAGTAGCTAGGCATCAAGAACATTAAGATTTTTGGAGATGCAAAAGGGATCATTGATTAGGTTGGAAACAACAAATTCAATCCTCATATGTTAAGGAATTGGATGGATCGTATTAAAACCTTCGCAAGATTATTTATTAGTGTAAAATTTAAACATTTATGCAAAGAACAGACTTGGACTAATGATATGCTTACAAATAGAGGAATCAACAAGGAGACAGGTAAGATCTATTTTTCAACCTTTAACAATGGGGTAATGATCAATGTTGTTTCTATTATATACGCATGCTAGAATGGAGAGTCAACATGACCATAATACTAGGTGCATTGAAAGACACCAATAGACTCTATATACATATATAATTTTTGAATGGTTTTCTATTATTATGCATCTATAAACAATCTGAAAGCTACGAAATTTATTAGAAAGGCACAATTCACGACTTTTCTAAATATTCGATGCAGTAGTTATGTTATGTTTTGTGAAACTCTGTAAATAGAATTGCAAGCAGTGTTGGATATGACATGATAATACAATAAATGGCATAATGTAATAGGTTGGTGACAATATTTGTGTTAAATAATGTAACAATGGAAGGATATACGAGATAAAATAAAGAAAAAGAGTAGATGTATGTACTACATAGAAATTTTCAATATATGAGTAGTGCTTTTTTCTACTGATTTATTTATTTATTGAAGGATTAGGGAAGCTGAAGTGGAAGTAAAGCTATCCATTGACATGAATTTTAAAGATGGCCACACGTTAGAGTTTTATACAAAATAGGGTTTATTTATTAAATATTGTAGAGAATATGTTAAAAAAAAATATAGCATAGTTATTTTGCCAAGAGGTGCATTCTTTAGCTTAGTATGTCCCGGATGTGTAACTATGTATGTCCTCAAAAATCATAAAAATAATTTTCGTTAATGTCGGCCAAAAAAATTGCTTAAATCTTAAATTATATACAACTTGAATATTTAGATTATATATAATTTTTTAATGTTATTAATGGACTAAGATTAATTATTAAAATACAACTATGTATTTTAATGGATTAATATTAATTATATATAATTTGATCCATAATAAATAATGTCATGTGTTAAATAGATCTTTTATAACATATGTCAATTTGAATGGATCATAAACTTACCTTTAAAAAAAATTTGTACCACATTAAAATTTCAAATTAGGTAAAAGAGTACAAATATTTACTCTTTACTAAAGCCAATGCCATTTCTTAAATCAAAGGAGAAAGGTTGATTCAACACAAAGAATAAAAAATCCCGCTCTAAAATATTTTAATATTTCTTTTAATCAAATATTTTTCAAATGTATCTTTAAAAGGAAAAATCATATATATTAATTTGATGTACTTATATTATAATTTTTTAATCATGCTATGTAAAAACACCATTAAATATAATTTTGATATTAAAAAATTTATTAATATTAATATATTATTACACTATTAAATTAATATAATATTCAATTTTTTATATTATCATATATATTAATATATCATGAAGAGAGAGAGAGAGAGAGAGAGAGAGAGAGAGAGAGAGGAAGGACCAGAGAGAGGACATGGGAGGGGGGAACAAAGAGATGGATTTTGAGGGGGCGAGAGGTAGTGGAGAAGAAATGCATAGAGAGAGAAAAGTAGAGAGAGAGAGAGAGTGGGAGTGACAAGGGAGAGATGAAGAGAGAGTGTATATGTTTTTGGGTGAGATGGAAAGAAAAAGGAGAGATGGAGGGAGACAATGACTGAGTTGGAGGGAGAAGAGAGAGAGAGAGAGAGAAAGAGAGAGAGAGAGAGAGAGGGAGACAAAGGGAGGTGGGAGAGAAATGGAGAGAGAGGAAGGAAGAGAGAGAGAGAGAGAGAGAGAGAGAGAGAGAGAGAGAGAGAGAGACCAAGGGAGGTGGGAGAGAAATGGAGAAAGAGGAAGGAAGAGAGAGAGGATGTCAGAGAGAGGGGTAATAAGAAAGACATAAAGAGAGAAAGGTAGAGAGAGAGGGAGAGATGAGAGTAGGAGGGAAGAGAGATAGATGGGGAGAGAGGGACCGAAGGGGAAGATAGAGGTAGAGGGAGATGTAGATGGGGGAAAGATAGATAGATAGGGAGAAAGAGTGTGTATACTTTAGGGGTGATATAGAGAGACAATAGAGAGATAGAGGGAGATAGAGATATCGATGGGAAGTGAGGAGAGGGACGAAGAAAGAGATAGAGGGAGGGAGAGTGGGAGGGGGAGATAGATTAATATGGAGAGAAAGAGTGTGTGTGTTTGGGGGGGTGAGATAGAGAGACAAATAAGGAGATATGGAGGGAGAATATTTCTTGCACTAGATGCATTTATTTTAGTGTAGATCATAATTTCTAATCCTATTTGATCCATTTCACTAAATGCATTGATTTCAGTGTAGATGGTTATTTCTAATCATATTTGATTGCTCACACTAGATGCATTGATTTTCAGTGTAGATGTTGATTTCTAACCCTATTTTGATTTTTAGCTATAGATCCATTGATTTAAGTGTAGATGGTTGTTTTCTAATCCTATTTCATTGCTTTCACCAGATGCATTGATTTCAACGTAGATGTCTATTTCTAATTATATTTTATTTCCTGCAATAGATGCTTGTTTCCAGTGTAGATGTTGAATTTTTATTATATTTGATTTCTTGCCTTAGAAGCATGGATTTCAATGTAGATGTTGATTTCTCGGCTTATTTTATTTCTTGCATTAGATTCATTGATTTCAGTGTAGATGTTGCTTTCTAATCCTATTTGATTTGTTGCATTATATGGATTATATGTTGTTAATATTGAAGCTGTAAATTATTAAAAATATTTATCAATATTAGATGGAAGGGTAAGAGAGGGAAGAAAAATTATTGAACTAGATGTATTTATTTCAGTGTAGATGGTGATTTCTAATCCTATTTGATTTCTTGCACTAGCTGCATTGATTTCAATGTAGATGTTGATTTCTAATTATATTTAATTGCTTGCACTAGATGCATTGATTTCAGTATAGATATTTATTTCTGATACTATTTTATTGGTTGCACTAGATCCATTGATTTCAGTGTAGATGTGGATTTATAATCCTCTTTGGTTTCCTACACTAAATGCATTGATTTCAGTGGAGGCGTTTATTTTTAATATCATTTGATTTCTTGCATGTCATGCACTGATTTTAGTGTAGATGTTGTTCTATAATCCTATGTGATTTCATTCATTAGATGCACTAGAGATTACACCTCCCTAATGGACTCCTAGGGTTCTCTCAAACCTACAACGGGTGTCGTCAGGGCCCCTCTTCACCATCACGACAACATTTATCGACTCCCCGGGATCTCAAGCCATCGCTACTAAAGTCGCTATTAAGGACAACACCAGATGGGGGGGTGGGCGTACCCACTCTTCTTGAAGACACCCTCAGCGACAATGCAAATGCACCCCCCAAGACCCAAACTTTGAACTCTAAACCTGTAGGTGCCCCATAAGCCCTGTCAGATCAACAATATGACAAAGACAAGGGACAAAATGTCAATTCAGATCATAGGAAGGGTTCCTCCTCCACATGCATCCCAATTGTGGAAAAATGACCAAAAATCAACCTACCTTCCCACCGCATCAATGCCAACATCAAGTACATGAAGGACCATGCCCTCATCAGGAAATTTATAGGCTTATGGCCCATTGAGAAAGCTCTTCAAGGTTGGATAGCTTCCAAATGGAAGCCCAAGGGACATGTCACTCTATATCTAGGACCAAAAGGCTTCTTGAATACTATCTTCAACTGCATTGAGGATATAAATCACATCATGGATGGGGGCCCCTACTTCTTCAACTCAGCAGGTATATTTCTTAGAGACTAGGTCGAAAGGTTCAACTTAGACAAGGAAAATTTTAACTGGGAACCAGTCTCGATTCGGATGCACTCCCTTCCACTGGAATATAGGGATGAGGAAGCCCTAAGATACATAGGCAACAACTCGGGGGAGTTCATCATGATAGAAAAATAAACCAAGATCACAATATACACTGCATATGCAATAATCTGTGTCTACATGCACCTAGCCAAAGCTCTTTCTGACTTGATAAGTCTCTATCATGATGATTTTGAATGTGTTCATACCATAGACTACGATCATGTCCCTTTCTACTACCATAGATGCCATGAGCATGGACATCTCTTCAAAGATTTCTCGCTCACTCAACCCCCCAAACCTCCCACAGGCTTAGAAAACACTGACACAGATGGCTTCACCAAAGTTCCTACCCACAAAAGGCACATAAAAAAGTGAACATTTGCTCCTAAATCCTCTTAGCCCTCAATGAGAAATAGCTTCGATGTTCTTGCAAAATACCCCCCCAGGATGGGGAAACCCCCCTTCCAAACCCTAGCCTCTCCAATGAGTTCATCTTGAAAGAAACTCCAACTCCTCCACTCATCCCTAATCCCACCTCCCCTCAGGCAGCCTCTCAGAATCAAGGCCTGCAGCTCAGCCAATCCAACAAAGATAAGGATATAGTAATATTGAACTCCACTCTCATGGATATAGACTCAGAATGAAGGAACCAAGGAATTCGAAGTCAAATCCTCCCACATGGATGAAGAACCTAAAAGCATAGATCTGGGAGATCTGGACATCTTAGCTATGGAGATGGCCTGCAAAAATAGAGACTATGACAAGATACCACCCAGACAGATTGAGAGCCTAGAAGTTGTTCTCATCATAGCACAACAACGCAACTCCTTGGGAATTCAAGTGGGTAGCCCTTGGGATGGCAAAAAACTCTTGAAGGAATCGCGGAAAAGGGAGCCAACGCACAGATCTTCAGAGAACCATAATTTTGGGGAAATTACTTGTTGAATCTGGGAGATATCCCAAGCTTACCAAGTTATTCCAGCTAATATAATAAAATAATGATTAGAAATATAATCATTCACGACAAACCCACCATCTTCTTTATGCAAGAAACCAAATGTAATAGTACTACCCTGAACTCCATCATCACTAAGATCTGGCAAGGTTGCAATTCCATTGCAATGGATGCTACAGGTGCCTTAGGAGGTCAAGCTATTTCCTGGAATCCACTCTTCGTTACTCTATATGATATTCATACCTCTCACAACTTCATCCAATCCACTTTCCATTTGATTGGTACTAATATCCATGGCCACCTAACCAATGTGTATTTTCCCCAACCCTCCACCCAAAAAATCGACATTTTTAACTCCCTTGAAAACCTAAACTCCCACCATCTTCACCCACTATGGATAGTGGGAGGTGATTTAAATATGATCACTAAAATTTAAGAAAAGTTAGGAGGTAAGACCAGACTAGAAGCAGACACCATCAGCTTCAAATGCCTCATTAAAAGAAATTGGCTAATTGACCTCCCCTCATCCAATCGTATTTATACTTGGAACAATAGAAGAAAGGGAGCCCAACAGATACTATCCAAACTGGACATATTTCTCATATTGGACAATTTGATCCACCTACGGGGATACATCTATTCTTCCATTATTCCTGCCTCTGTCTTTGATCATTAGCCAATCCAACTACAATGGTTGCGCCCTAGAGATAATTGCAATAGGTCGTTCTATTTTGAGGAATTATGGCTCACACATCTAGGATTCAAAGACATTGTCAACTCCTAGTGGAATAGATAGATTCCCCCCGCAGGGTCTAAAATGTATCAGTTCCAAAAAAAGCTTAAGTTTCTAAAGAACCATCCCAAGAAATGGAATCACTCCTCCTTTGGCAACATCTTTCAGCAACAAAAAGATCTAGAAGAACAAATGGAGGAACTGTAGTCATGCATCATCCAAGAAGACAAACTGGAGCCTCTCGCGCAACAAGAACAAGAACAAGAGCTCCAAAACCAATTGGAGGCACGTAGATTACAAGAAGAGACACTATGGAAGAAAATATCCAAAATTTGGTGGCTCAAAGAAGGGGATAAGAATACTAAATTTTTTCATTGTTCCACCATTCAGATACAAATTTACAATAAAATAGCCATCCTCAATGATAGTCAGAGGAATGAGCTAGAAGACCATTCGGATATAGAAGAAGAGCTCCTCAATCACTTCAAAAGCATCCTCCTAGAGCCTCCTGGAAAGAAGACACTGGCTATTAACAAGATCACCCAACACATACCTAAGATAATCATAGATGAACAAAATCAAATGCTACTCAAATCGGATATGCTGCAAGAAGTTGAGCAAGCCATGGCACAACTTAAATATGGTAAGGCCCCTGGTCCTGAAGGTTTCACTACATATTTCTTCCACTTCTTTTGGGACAGCATAAATATGAAGTTTGGGATTTGGTGGAGGAGTCTAGAATCAGGCATTTGATCCTTCCTTCACTCAATGCTCCCTTCATTTCTCTGGTTCCCAAGGAAGAGCATGTTGTCACTGCTAACAAGTATAGAGTGATTGCCTTATGAAATATCATATACAAGCTTATATCAAAGGTGATCGCAAACTGCCTCAAACCCCTTATCCCCTTGCTCATCTCCCATGAACAAACTGCCCATATGGAGGGCCGTCAAATTTTGGAGGTAATCATTCTCACAGATGAAGTAGCCCATTCTCTGAAAATATTGAAGAAATCCAACATGCTTCTCCAAATTGACCTCTCTAAATATTTTGACAAACTCAGTTGGGATTACATCAAACACATGCTTCTAGCATTTGGCTTAAACCCCACCTGGACCCATTGGATCATGAGACTCATCTCTTCCCCCTTCTATTCAATATTTGTTAATGGCGTTCCCTCTTCCCCCTTCTCTCCCACTCGAGGTATCCAATAGGGTGATCCTCTCTCACCCTTTCTATTTTTCCTCATGGCAGAAGGGCTTGGTCACCTCATTCAATATGCTTCCCTAAACCACTCTCTCAGAGGAATTTGTATTCACAATAACCTTCCCATCACTCATCAGCAATTTATGAATAACAACATGTTGTTTGGCCATCCCTCTGTTCGAGAAGCCTATATCTTCAAATCCCTACTTGAAATCATTTCGGAAGCCTCTGGCACCTCCATCAATGCAGATAAATCCAAATTATTATCTTTTAACACCCCTGCCATCACTCAATGCAAAATAGCCAAAATTCTAGGCTTCTCTATTGCCTCTCTCTCCTCTAAGTATTTTGGCACTCCCCTCATTGACTCAGCCATCAAGCACTCCACTTGGAAACACCTCTTGGACAAAATTGAAGCATGCCTCTCCTCTTGGACTCATAAAACTCTTAATA
The DNA here is from genome assembly GCA_034641835.2 of Pinus albicaulis. Lineage (NCBI taxonomy): Eukaryota > Viridiplantae > Streptophyta > Pinopsida > Pinales > Pinaceae > Pinus > Pinus albicaulis. Next base: position 1,413,219,882 of record CM076570.1, on the reverse strand, counting down.
TTGTTGGTCGACATGTCATTATCAAATCTATTCTTCAATCCACGCCCCTGTATCTTTTCTTAGTACTAGAATCCCCCAAATGGGTCCTCAAAAGCATCAGAACACTGCAAAGGAACTTCCTCTGGGGCAGTGCAGGAAATCATAAGAAATGGTCTTTGGTGAATTGGAATAGTGTTTTTTCTCCCAAATCTCTTGGGGGACTAGGACTACGAGACCCCATCCATAATAATCCTGTAATGGGAGCTCGAATTTGGTGGAAATGTTTGTCCAAGCCCACCGCCCCTTGGGCATAGCTCTAGAATTCCAAATATGCCGACAATCGGCCTTAGGAGGACCTTATCTGTTTCAATCCTGAAAACCCCAGATCTCTGGTATGGAATGCAACTAGAAAACATCATGCCATTATCCAGGAGCATAGCTTCTGGGAAATTCATTTTGGGGCTAGAGCCCAATTCTGGGAATATTCATGGCAGCAGATGCCCAAACTTTCTTCCCTTTTTCAAAAAACAAAGAGGCAAGCGATGCTCAGTTTAAGGCAGAACAATCAAGTGAATTTTTTCTGATATCCCTCCCTCATCTTAGGCTACCACAACCAGCTTCGTGCCGCTCAATGGCAAGAAATTGGTTTGAGGAAAGTCATGAAGAGATCGATATAGAACTCAGAAAAAGGAAAATCAGAGGGACTGATGAACCCGATATCTGCCGCTGGGGACACTCTATGCAAGCTTCTTTCTCCAATCAAGAAGCCTACCATTTTATTTATCACAATGATCAGAACACCCGGATCTACTTTGGACTTAGATCTGGAGACCTAGAATTTGGCCTAAAATATCCACTTTTCTCTGGCTTCTCAGCAAGCGTCGCATTTTAACACGGGACAACCTCCTCAAAAGAGGTTTCATTGGCCCCTCACGATGTCCTAACTGTCACTAGCTGTGGAAACCATCATCCATCTCTTTGATACATGTCACTTAGCCAAATTCATGTGGAAACCATCATCCATCACTTTGATACATGACGCACCAGTAGGATCCAGCGAGACATCATGGGTACTATTAGGCAATGGAAGATCGATCCCTTCAACAGAAAGCTCCTCAATTCGCTTTCGTCCCTCCTCCCATGCTTCCTTATCTGGATGATCTGGAAGGAGAGGAACATGTGTATCTTCAAAGATCAAACAAATCCTCCTGACATTATCTGGAGTACGTTGTGCAATAATATCAAGGAGTCCCTTGCCTTACAAAAATGGTAGGACTCAGACATCCCATTTCAACCATCGGAAAGCTTAATTTGGGTGAACTGGAATCTCCCTGTCCCCTGTCGCCCTACGGATACTCTCCCCCCTACTCTTAATATTGACTCGCCCAACAAGTGGAGTCTTCCCACCCGTCGATAATTCAAGATGAATTTCGATGGCGCCTCCAAGGGAAATCCTAGTGCAGGAGGTTGTGGAGGAATATTCAGGGATTCAACAGGGAATACCCTCATCATTTTCTATGGTTCAATTGTATGGGCCACTAACAACTCGGCCAAATTGGAGGGCCTCTTTCAAGGCTTTTTTATGGCTCAGGATCACATTATCTATCCATTAGAGGTTGAGGGTGATTCTCAGATCATAATCAACACGACTATTCACCTTCTCTCGGGAGCATTTGCCTCCAAATTCTCCAAGATTTGGAGTCTAGCGACGCATTTTGAACACATAGAGAAATGGCTATAGTCATGCAATGCCATCTCCTTCAAGAATGTTCTTCATTCGGCCAACAAAGCAGCTGATCATCTGGCTAACAACGCGGTGGTAGCTAATCTCCCCCTCTTCTTTGGTCCCCTCTCTAGTATCAATGATGAAGCCTTCTTCACTACCAGCACTCATCTGGTGCAAAAAGAATCTCAACTCCCGAATGCGAGTGCTCAAGGATGACAGGTGGAGATGTCGCGCGAGGTGCATTCCACTGCCACTTGGTTGCGCATGGCTCCACATCTTGGAATTAAAACCTTTGGCATAACGCTTCCTCTATAAACATGCATTCCTCTGGTGACATTCATTCCTCACTCGCTCAGGTTTAATGCTCTTCCCACTCCACCTACACTCTCGTTTAATATTCGTTCTTCCTACAGTTAATTCATGGGACCCTGTCATCCTCCTGCTCCCTCTTGTAGATGTCTATATATGAAATTTTCTGGGCACAACCTCCATCCATCTTCCTCACCTTCTCTGCAGCTGGAGGTATCCTACCTTCTCTGCGTTTTCTGCCCCATCTCATCTCTCGCCTCCACCACTTTTCCTTCTCGTTCCTCCTAGCCCCTTAGTCTTCCCTCTCGACTCTCCTGCGACACCATGCATTGATGCTGTAGGATGTGCTATCACCGGGGCTAAGGGAGGGGCCAAACATCCTGACCACCCATCTCTGTTTTGGCTAAATGCCACTCACCCCCCGAGAAAAATGACCTATGGAACTCTCACTTCACCTAGATACTTGTGACGAACGGGACCAACATTACGTCTCTTCTTCTTTCTCCCTACACCTGTCAGAAGTCCACTCCTGTGCAACGAAGTCTGGCTCTCAGAAGCGCTTACGGAAGTCCACAATTTCGCAGTCCACTCAGCAACTATCCAGAAAAGAGGCATCTCTTCTGGCAAAATTAGTATTGCACTCCTCAGGCAACAACTATACGAAGAGTTTAGAAGCAGAGGGCACGAAAGAGTGTGCAGGGGCGTACTCAGCCTCAATGCCAGAATCGTTAACACAGTAAGAAAAGAAGGTTGAGGGTTCCTCTGAGGAATACAACTGCTATATTGTCGAAGAGCCTCCCCCACATATCTGAAACGTGATCAATGGTCGAAATTTTTGCATCTCAAGGTCTCCTACTTCTGTTAGTTTTTACGCTACTGCTTTTATGTCTTCTTTGTTTATGCTCACTTTCTTCTCTTTTTGGACAAATATGTCTCATGCTAGTTTCCCCTCGTTGGGCAGCACTTCCTGGACTGGTTTCCCCACCTGGGGAAGTCCATATTTTAAATTTTTGAACTTTTTCTAAGCTAATCTTCTGGTGAGTTGGTGACGAATGTAATCCTTCTGTATTATATCAATAAAATTAATCTTAATTAGAAAAAAAATTATTTATAAGAGGAAAATATATATTTATAAGCATTCAAAACAAATCAAAATATTCTTGAAATAGATGTGATAATTGCTTGGACGTAAATATTTTATAAATATTGCCACACACTAAAAGAAATGTAGAAATATGTTATTTCTTAACTTTGCAAAATAGACTATAGAAAAAAAAATTCATCAAAACATTAGAAAACAAACACATAATTTCAAGGGTAATCTTGAAGGAGTAAATTATGAAAACCACTCATCAAGATATATTTAGTAATAGCTAGAGGGACACTATTAAGAATCAATCAGTTGAAAGAAGTTGGGATATCTAAAATTAAGTGAAATTGCTGTGTAGTACCAATCCTCCTGCAAATTATTGAAAATTTTTTCCCTCTTCTTCATCACCAACTAATTATTAATAGACAATTACAAACATATATAAAAATATAACACAACAATTGTAACATTCAAAAACAATACCATTTGAATGAAAAAATGTAAACAAACAAACCACTTAAAGCACCCAAACATAGATTTACAAACCATTCAGCCCGAACAACACACACTAAATTAAAGAAAAGAACGATATGGTCATGCCACGCAAAGAAACCATAATGGGAATTTTGAAGTTCATCTCAAACATATACATAATAATGATAATCTAACAATGTGACATTGTTTCCCTCAACTCGAAACAACTTAGATTCATCTAATACTATATCTATCATGTGTCGAAAGGGATCATATCCCTCGAGGTGCAAAATTTTCCTCAAGTTCTACACTCGAAAAATATAGTTTACACCTTGAAGGATTTGATCCCTCTACGCCCATAATAGATAAGATATTGGATGGATATTTTAAATGTTATCATTGGCTCATGATAGATCCTGTATTACATGGATATTTTAAAGGTTATCAAAATGACTCATAGGCGCTCTCATTTATCTGCGTAATTATGGAGGGAGTGAAACAAAATAATCTAAAAATCAATAAATAGAAAATAATGAAAAAAGGAATTTTAATCTTTATATCTAGTTTCCACACTCAAATTTACTCTTAAAACTTATTCACAATCAAAATTTATCATAAAATTTAAACCAAATCTGACATAAACATTGCAATTTACTTCTTATATTTTTTATGTTAAAATTTTAAAATTGCTCAAAATCAGAGATGTATATATATATATATATATATGAAATTACAAATTACAAATTTAAGTTGTAATTTTTTCATAACCCTCTTGAGGCATTTCGCTGAATAAATATATATAAACATGTTTTAACCAAAAAGAACTTTGGCCCAAATTCGACTAAAAACTAACAACACCCTCATAAACTAGCTAATTAATTTAGACGAAATAAAATATAAAATATATTTAAAAAGTATTTTCGTATTTAATCGATATCAATTATCCAAATAAAAAATAGTGCGAATAAATATAGTGTTATAGGCTTGACGCTGGAAACCTTTCTAGTGCGCATATACAGTTTTTACAGCTTAACTTGTACATACAACGAGGGAAGGCAACTTTATCGACTTGTAAAAGCTATACTGTAAGTAATGTTAGGTAAGTCAACGTAGTGATGGTGGGGAAGTGAATAAAGTCACAACAACATATAATATAACTTTGAATGTATGTAAAATAATAAAAATATATATAAATATTGGTGAATTTTTATGAAATAAGTTAATTAATTTAAAATAATATCATCTCTTCAATAATAAATTGAAAAAAAATACTATAATCTTGACTATTTTATAATTATATTATTTAGAAAAAAAATGTAAATAATAGAGAAATATATGAAGTGAAAACATAAAATAAGAGATTTGGATGATCATCATTTATCATAGAACGATACTAGAGTTGGGGTCTATGTGTTTGATCCGACTAAAGGTTTGTGGCCACACTTAATATGACCTTCAACATGTGCCAAGTGGGAATCAAGACTAATTAAGCAAGAGGCATGTGCCAAGTGGGAATTAGACTCTTTGGATTTCAATGAGGCATGCAATGATCTCATTGTGATCCTCATAATTTTCTTTGAGTACCTAGCCCAACAATAAATTCATTTGTCAAAGAAGAGTGATGGAATCAAGGGATTGACTATGCCATCCCCTAGTGTGGCCATTGTAATGAATCTAGATTCAATTTCGAAGTCAGAATGGGTTTAGTGATCATTGAAAATTAAAGCTTCCAATCGAATTTCAAGTGGAGTAGTAGAATAGAAAATAGATGTTGTAGAATAGATTTGAATCTAACCATGATTCCTACTTGAAGGGCAACGACCTCAAGATCGTGAATGTGAGTAAAGTATTTGTTAATGCATAACATTTTGGAGAACACATGACATGAGAGTGGTAAATTCCTTGAGGAGGCAAGGATGGGTAAAGCAACCTATATGAAACCCAAACACAATTATGGGGGGGATCAAGCATTGTGCCCAAGCTAACTAGGGAACAAGATGAAATGGTAGCAATAAAGGGGATGTTCTAGGGAGAAGGTCCAAGAAAAACATGAAGACCAAAATAACTAGAAATACCAAAGAGTTTTCAATAACACGAGGACACATTGCGCACCAAACATAAAACTCTATTATCTAGAGAAAATAATACTACAAAACTTGCAAAGAATGGACATAGGATGGTATACAGTGTTGTCAATGTCCCTTTGGGATCTAAGATGCTATGTTTAAATCTCACGAATCCCCTCGATGATGTCAATTCTCGAAATAACATTCCCTACAACCTCTTTATCTTCTCAGGTTTGGAGCTCTAATAAAAGGTGTATGTTATCGAGGTCCAAGCCAGGTTGCCTTGGGCCTTCATTTACAAATTGTGTAAATATCCTACTTATAATTAGGAGTAACCCCTTGTGTGCTAGAAAAAATCAGGGCATTAACAAGGACAATAAATGTACTCAGTGGAAGTAGAGTTTTCCATCTTAATGTAATAAAATGATTAGGACAATGGAATGTGCAAGTGCATGGGGTTAGATGGTCATGCCATCCCACATCCTTAATTCAATGACTTAATGCAATGAGAGGTATAGGGGTGTTGAGAATCCCCTTTCTGCTGACTCAATTTTCAACACCCCAATAAAGGAGGAAATACTAAAATGTTAAAGCATTTTAAATTATTAAACAATAAATTAATCACTTAACACAATAACCATTAGAACTCATTCAAAAACCATTAGAACTTATCCAATAGCTTATTTCCAAAGGTAAAAAATTTATGGAGTTATAAACTAAAGTTAGTACAAATCAAATTTGACCATTTTCACAATTTCGATAAAAAAACAAAATTTAGCATTGTTCTTTCACTTCTAAATCAAATGAGTGAAAATTTTATTAGTACATGTATTTTAATTTGTGATTAGTATTCATTTATATATAATTTTTTGTAATTTTTATGTAAAAAGAGATTTTTTTGTCCCATGGACATGATCGCATACATCAATTTGGTGTTTCGACTCTTGGTAGTAACCTAAGAAGTTAGATTATTTTTATTTATTATATAAGTAGAAAAAATTCATGGTAACTTGAAATCTATCATAAAATCTAGTTTTTAATTAGCTTTGAATAAAAAGAACCATTTCAAGTATAAATCACTTAGTTTTTGTAAATATATAAAAATTTGCACCATTGAATATCTAAAGATTTAAGTTTCAATCCATCTTAATTTAAGATATATTCATATATATACATTGATTAATAAATATTAACAATAATTCACAATAAATTACGAATGGACACATTCATAGATATCCCAAGGTATTATTGATTTTTTTAACAATAAATCACAATAATTTACTAATAGACAATGAATGTGAAGGAAACACAGACAAACATAAAAAAGGCTTGCTAACGTTAGCTCTAAGACATATGATGTTATGCTTACTGCATATATAAGCTGGTTGTGTGCATATATATTGTTATATCTTTTAATATTATATAGGTAACCTATCTCAACCATATCATATCATATTATATTATGTTTTATATATATAAAACTTAGCTCTCATTAACTTGACTTCGATAAAAATTGTTGAGTTAATGCCCCACTAAGTTGGTGGAAAAAATATAAGATTATTATAATTGTATTTGATTATGTGTGAAGTTCACCTCTCTTTGTGTATATATATGTGTGTGGAGAAAATATGGTTGTTTCTACGATGTTCTAAACTTTTGTGAACACTGTTTTTAAATTATAGTTGTGCACATTCGTTGATTAATGGTTGTACTCTATGCTTATATCGACTTTCTATATATCTCACTTGTTTTTAACTTGGTTGTGTTATATATTGCATTATTTATGAGCACTTAGAACTAATGGGTTCTACCGATCACAATAAATTAATCATGGGTATACGATACATAATTTTGGTTTATGTCTTGATGATTCTAGAGATGGGTAGTTGTTGATCATTGTGACCCTAGTTTATCATGCCATGATTTGGAACAAAATCAATGCTGGTTGTGATTATGGTTTTGATTCAATGGAAATTAGGTTGGCTGTACCATTATGGTAACTACTCCTTTCTCTTCGCACGTCACCACTCTCATTTGTTATCCCCTACCTAGAGGGTGAGTTCTTCAAACTCTACAACTAACTTTAATCTCCAATTCCTTGGTCACTCTTTATTCTGCCGACCCCCTAGAGTGAATGGTAGTTACATCTATGAGGTATGCTTTGTCATTCTATCCCATATGAAATTTAAGGTAATTTCTCCAAATAATAGTCGTTTAAATAGTTATTTCTCACCCTCATTCACACTTTCCTTCACAAGATTTCCCTCTATATTATAGGGTGAATTGAATGCCAACTATACCTTCGGATTCCTGGAAGATAAGGAAAGGTTGATTAATGGAATCATGCTCTCCAAGGGTGGGATGGCATGCCTAGTTGTTGTACAGGTAAACACTTGTGTGTTGAATGATTATAAACTTAAACATTATGGGTTACCTTTTCTAATTCTCGAGTTTCCTTGAATTTCTTTGATAATTCGTTTTTGATCAGGTCAAGTTCAAGTTTGACGTATTGTAGTGTCTCATTACATGTATAAATACTTTTTCATTGTTTTATTTACTTATGATTTTGTTTCATTTTTCCACGACGCCACTCGTATGTTTTCCTTCTGTGATTGATTGGTGACTTACACGTTAGGGTTTCTTCCCTTGACGCAGAAATGTCTGGTAAGATTGTGGCATGATTTTCACGACTTATTTAAGTTCAAATCCTCTACATGGTCTAGATTCTTTGATAAGTTGTATTCTATTCCTGCGACAGTTTTTCTGGAGGTTGTTTGATACCCACTAGGGTGGAATTATTCTATCTTTCATGAGTCATAGTTGATTTTTGAATGTATTGATGGTTATTCCATCCTTTCGGCTTTGTAGGGTTCTTCCTGCAAGTGACCATGGCCCAAAATTAGGGTTTCAAACTGAAGTATCTATATAATTGTTTATAATAGACTTGGAATTGGTCTTATATGCCTGTAGAGTTACTTAGTTCCGCATATTTTCACATATTTACTGAGAACTTGATTTTAAGAAATATAATATATTTTTGTTTACCTCTTGAGGATCTCCTTCTCGATAGTTATTTCTTTTCTTAAATTATAGTTATGTGTATGTTTGTATTTGGGATTTTTATTTAATACTGGTTCTCATGTTCATATTTAGGTTATATTGATAATGTGAAAGTGTTTAGTCTCTTGCCATGTAAGTTTTGATAAAATTCTCATATCAGTTATCATAGTTTTTTTTTTATATTCCTATTTATGTTTGCAGAGGTTTTAGGGTTTGAAAGCTTAATGTAGTTGAAGTTCCATTATTCTTTTTTTATTTTGCGAATTAATATATACATAACTATGAATACAAATTTCAATTTATAACTTAGTTCATAGGCTTAAGTCGGCCTTACTTTAAGCCTGCTCACCCTATCCTGAGCTACTAATTAGGCTTAGGACTGTCACTAGGTTCTTGGATACTTTTCCATCCAAGCCCAATTACTAATGTAACTCATAGTTATAAAATTAAATTATTATTATAGTCTACAATTGATTAACATGACCATATTTTATGCATGAACATGAACACCATGTGACTAGAAAAGGAACCATCTATACGCATGAACAGAAAGAAACATACAACATAAAACATTTTACATATCACTTGTATGTTTAACTAGTTTAGTGTGCCACGAAAATTGCAGTGGCAAGAAGACTGCTCCTCCTAACCATGAGAAATGGTTTCTCAAAACCAAGCCCCCCCTTGATCCATTTTCACATCCATAACTAGTTTTCTTAACAGATACCATACCAGGTCCAACCTAGGATTCCTTTGACCACACTAGGTTTAGCATAGGATTTCACTAACCACATAGGGATTATTCTAGGATTTTCACTCACCATATGAGGTCCAGTCCAGAAATTCCTCTTGGTAGTTTCCTACCTCCCTCCACAACCTCTTATCCTAAGGGTTTTAAGTTAAATAAATTTTATTTTATCCTCCCTTGGTCCTCCTCCAACCACGCTTCAATACCACAAGGTTGCCTCCGGTTTTTTTTCCTCTCACCCTCTTAATGAAAATTTTCCCTAACTGAGATAATCTATATACAAGGAGAGGAATTTGGGCAGGAAACTACCTTTACCCATAACCATTCTTAGGTCTTTCTTAATTGTCCTTTTAACTATATGAAATGTGAAATTATCGTTTAGCATTTTACCCCACCATAATTTTCACGAATGACTAGATGCAACATTTAATTAATGTAAAAATGGAAAAAAAATTATGTCCATCATTTATTCATACTTTAACCTTCACATGAGCCCATATTCTATAAAGTAACCTCAACAAGAGGTAAATAAAATATTTTCAATTTGTTGGGGGAATTACATCTTCCCCCTTTAAATGAAACATTGTCGTTAGTGTTTTCTTGGCCCTTAAAACACGACGAGATATTACTTGTGCATAAATTTTCATCTTCCCAGGTAGCCTCTTCTGATTTGAATTGCTTCCAGTGCACTTTGACCTAGGTTATTTATCATTTTCATACCATAGTTTCTCTCTAATCTAGTATGGGCAGAGGCTCGACCAAGAATTATCCATCTAGTTCGACCTATATCCATAATCATTTTAGATGTCATTAGTTGCTATCAATCATTATAGATGTCATTAGTTTTTTTACTCACAATGTCTGCATTAATCGCCTGACTTGCATGGCCTACTTTTCTTACATGACTCGTCAAAATCACCCTCCCTGCATGAATCTCCTAGCTCACATGACTTATCTAGCTCGCACAACTCACCCTAAAATATTTTGGCTAGCAAGACCTACCCTCACCATAGATTTTTACTAAATGAACTCTCTCCATTCCATTCGTGGCTTCCCCCTCTCAAACAAACTATATGTTTATATATGCTACGGGTGGGTTTCAAATGGTTGACATGCAACTTCAACTTCCAAGTTGACCGATACTTCACCCAATTATTTGGGTGGGTTCACTCATTTCAATCCAAAATCATTCAGGTCGACGTTCCTGTCACACTAGCACCATTTCACATCAAGTTTTCTAGCACCCTTATCAGCCATAGACAACTCAAATCTTGCACAACCATCATTAAATTGGCTACATTCTTGTTCAACATGGAATTTCACCTTGTTGGATGTCTTTCATGGTCGAATGATCATTCCACTCTACTACATGGTAGGAACCCCAAGGTTGGGTTGTGCACCTAGAAATGGAAACCCAACTCTATATTTCTTGTGCACTCTAGTGCACCCAATCCCGAGGGAATCACATAAACATTCTATGGGTCACAATGAGCCAAAAGTGCCTTATAAGAGTGAGGATCCCATGAAGTCATGACAATATTGGCCCAAAATCACATGAATATGAGTATCTTTCGTCAACAGGAAGAGAAGGTGATTTTGAAACACTTCCATATAAATATATCAGCCTAGATCCATCTTAACCCTAGATTTATCAAGCATCAAGAGGGATCAAACCTCCTTTTTTAGTGAATAAATTGAAGAAAGGTTTGCACATCGAGATATGTGATCCCTCTTAGAGCTTGATAAATTCAAGGTTACGAAAGATCTTGGCTGGTTTCAGTCATGTGTGGTCATACAATTTTTTTTTAAGATCTAATTATTTTGATCATTTTCAATATGCTAAATGTGTCGAAGATTAATTTGGTCAATTTAATTTTAAATTTTCTTAGTTACCTTAGTTTTTTGAGATGAGAGAGTCTATTAGTAACTTTAATGATGAAAAATGATGAAATAAAAATTTTGAGTGAAAATTAACAATGTAACAATGTTGAATGATAGAAGATGTAAATAATAAGAATATAGTCAATTACAAAAAATCTTGATTTCTATTAATATGAAGCTATTTTCTTCTATTGTTCTTATTGTCACACCTACTAGTTTTTCCATTTTGTCATGTTCATCATATAAAAAAGGAAGTTGAGATCATAGACCATTCAAATATTTAACTGGAGCTATTGTGCTAAACATTATACCTTGTCTCTGTTGCTCTCCAATATTAATAGTAGCTTTCTCCAAAGTCAATCATTGTGACTTATGGAGTTTTAAACCCAACATATTTTTCAATGGTATTTATTTTGTATTACCTCATTTGAATACAAATTTATTAACAATGTTGAATGATGGAAAATGGGAATAATAAGAATGTAGGTAATAACAAAAATTGTATAGTTTTAGGAAGCAAACATTTTGGGTAAGTGAACATTTTATTTACTATGGATGAAAATTCAAGTATTGTATTTATGGTTTAATTACTTCAACACAAAATTCAATTCAAATCATGAATAATTTTTATGTGCTTACACTTAAAGATAGTGCGTATGTTTTGGGGGTAAGAATGAGAGACAAGGGGAGATCTAGATATATATGGAGGGGGGAGAGAGGGAAGAAGAGAGAGCCAAAGAGAAGGAGGGAGGAAGAGATATGTATATGGAGAGAGAAGTGTTAGAGAGTGAGAGAAGGGGAAGAGAGAGAGAGGGAGGGGTAAAGGGAGGGAGAGAGAGAGATAGGTAGAGATGGAGAGAGAGAATGTATGTTTTGGGGGGTAAGATGGAGAGATAAAGGAGGAGAGATAGTGCGAGATATAGATATAGATAGAAGGGGTTGAGATGTGCTTACATTGAAGTCAATGCACAATATTAATATAATTACTTTGAAATTACTGCACATGATACATATAGTTGCATCAACTCAGAAATTATCATCTACACTGAAATCAATGCATCTACTGCAAACAATCAAATAGGATTAGAAAGAAATATCTACACTAAAATCAACGCTTCTAGTGAAAACAATCAAATAGGATTAGAAATCAATATATGCACTCAAACCAATGCATCGAGTGCAAGCAATCAAATAGGAGTAGAAATCAACATCTACATGGAAACCAATGCATCTAGTGTAAGGTGTCAAATAGGATTAGAAATAAACATATACACTTAAATCAATGCATCTAGTGCAAGTGATCAAATAGGATTATAAACCAATATCTACGCTGAAACCAATGCATCCACTGCAAGAAATCAAATAGGAGTAGAAATCAACATCTACATTGAAATCAATGCATGTAGTGTAAGGTACTAAATAAGATTAGATATCGACATCTACACTGAAATCAATGCATCTAGTGCTATTGATCAATTAGTATTAGAAATCAACAACTACATTGAAATCAATAGAACTAATTTAGTGAAAAACCAAAATATTCATGAATTTCTAAATCTAACTTCTATGTATGTATTTGTTTCTATGTGTCTCTTCATTCTTTTCTCTCTCTCCACCTTCCATTATGTGTCTATCTCCTTCTCTCTGTGCCTCTCCCTCTCTTTCTCTATCTTTCTCTTATTACCTCTCTCCCCTTGTCATCTATATCTATACCTTCCTCCGTCTCTCCTTATTTGTATCTCTATGGCAACCCCCTTAACACATGTCTTTGTAAAATTAACCAAAACATAATACCCTGAAACAAAAAAATATGTTTTTTATTTATTAGTCAAAATACACTTAAATCAATTTTATTTTATTTTTCATTCAAATTAGAAATATTTTTTATATAGAACAATTTAAACTCAGTGATGAAACAAAACATAAAAGCCACCTTTCTTTTTAATAATAAATTCCAAAAATTAAAAAAACACCCATTTTAATAATAAATTCCAAAAGATAATACTAACTAATTGTTTAATAAATATTTTATTCATAAATTAAAAACATCCCAATCACATGAATATAAAATTTGTTGCAACCAATTATTTCATAAATATTTTATTGACAAATTAAAAGCATCCCAATCTTATGACTATCAAATATGCCATTAAATATAATTTAACGAATTTCTAATAATATACTCATTATTCTTATGTACTTAAATATAACCTGTAAGTTTTACTTACTTTCTTTTCAAGTTATTTATTTCAAGTTAATTATAATAATATTTTTATTTAATAAAAAATCTAACAACAGTTAAAACTTCAATCACAGAGTACCAGGTTCAAGTTATGGATAGATTTATACACAGAAAGTTGATAAAAGAAAATTTACATATTTTCAATAAATCGATAAAAGCAAATTTACGTCTTTTCTACTTATTGATAAAAGGAAATTTAGTAAGGGGCAATATCCTGTCTGACTCAAATCCTCAGTTATGTTTCCCATATAATCTGATTTCGTCCGTCTTCGTCCACTAAACTCCAACGTGTGTTATACTATCATCTGGATCACTAAACTCAACAGTTATGCCATGCTTTCGAATCTCCCAGTCTAAATAATTGGTTGCCTCCTCGTAATCTATTAGGATAGACACTGTACATTCCAGGCTTGCAGTTCTGCAACCTCGATAGCTGGGAAGCGGTCATCAAGTAGAGCACTTCTGAGGACTAGACTTGGAGTTGTAGACTTCTGAGGGAAAATTATCACGGAGGGTGATTTATATGAAAGTAATGAGCCTCTTTATTTTCATGAAATCCACTGCACAATAGCTATCTTCTGGGATAGAAAAGCAAGTAAACCATTATTTTATTAATTTTCTTTTTTTTAAATGAAAAATTTTATTTTTATTTTAAAGAACAAAATTACGTATAAAAAAACATTCGATTATCCAAGTTTTTGGATTTATACTCCAAATACAACAATAAAAGGAAAACAACTATTAAAATATTATATTTTTGGAGCTTAAGTGTGAAGGTCATTATTAGCTTTTTTCTACCTTTCTTTTTCTCTATTTTTGGTCAACCTTCTTGATTGGGAGTGTGAAAGTAACAATTGTGAGTTGATTCTCTTCTACTTTCAATGATACTTTTTGTCCAAGTTTGAATTTTAAGATGCATGGGACCTTTTAATGCTTTTTTTTTTTTTTTTTTTGTCCTTTTCCATTGGAGTTTTCTAGTTCTACCAAGTATGTTGGGATTTTTTTTGATGCTTTAGTACCTTTCTTCCTTTCAACCATTGTTCTTGTTCCTTTTGGATTATGAACATTCAATTGTGTATAAGTATCCATTGTTTTCTCATCCTTCTCTTTTGAGAGATGCTACTCTTGTACCTACCATACTTTTTGCTTTTGGGGTTGTTTTTTTTTTTGGATTTTTTTTTGTCTCTAGAAACATATTTTATAAGTGTCATTTTTGATGACAAATAGAGTATGTAAATGATGCATTTTCAAAATCTAAAAGCCAAGAAACCTAAAAACTAGGAGAATGTGATCCATTCAATTTTTATTAAGATCCAATTCTACATAGATCCAAGTAAAGGTAAAATTTCCTTTTATAGGCCTACCATATCCATCTTTACAAACTTTCCCAGTGTATTTCTAATACCTTATAGTACTCTGCAATGCCAAAAAAGGAAGGGGGAGATTATTTAATCTAGCCCACATTTACATTTTGGAAACGGCCATTGTATTGGCATCAAAAGCCAGAAACCATGGAGCCTTAAAAAGCCTTGCTCTACCCCAAAACCATTAAACCTCTTTCAAGGTGAAATCCAAATCCTTCAATGTACTAAAATGTACCCAAAAAAAATCCCTAAAGCATAAGTGAATACCATAGTTTAAGGTCTAGTTGGTGTATACTCATACCCATTAAGGTAGATCCTCTAGTTTGGGCCAAAATCTGTTAAGTTTGTATATAATTTCTTTAGAGGGTGGTGAAAATTTCATTAACCTTGGGAACACTAACTACCATATCTGAAACCTAATTAATCTATTCTATGATGCAAGGTAGAGGGATATTGATGATTGGATCTAATTTGTGTTGTGTCTCAACCATTCTTTTCACAACATGCTTAAACTAAGTTGGTCCCTTGGGATTACTTATTCTAGGAAATCATCTCCATAGCCTCATATTTTCTATGATGCTAAATTAAATTCCATATCTAATGAGACCGTAATGAGAGGCCTTACAATTTTTATGATGCCAAATTAAATTCCATATGTAATGAGAGACTAGTAAGATGCCAAATTAGATTCCATATCTAATGAGCAGCCATCGTAAATACTTTTGACTAAACACATTAAAAAAACGAAGAAAAATGAAAATACATGAGAAAAATGAGTTCACAATTTACCCATATATTTTTTTATTATATGGGTCTACTAAGAAGTATATTGAATTGAAAAAAATTTATAACTCTTACACAATACTAAACCCATTTATATAATAAAAAAACACATTTCTAATAACAAAAAATCACATTTTAACTAAAACAAAATATTTAACTAAATTCAACTCCCACAAACTAACTACTTTACACCAAATAAAATATAAAATATATTTAAAAATTATACAAATTTCACAACTTATACATATCACTAAAGTCAAGTTTATCTTTATAATAGTTTACTCTTATGTTAGTGAGATTACGGATCGATAAAATCAATAGCAACAATACAAGTAAGATTGTGATTTGTTATTTCTTAAAATGCATTTTTATAAATCAAATAATTTAAAATTATAATTTTTGAAATTATTTTTCAAATTTGATACAAAATTGATATGAGGCCAAAAAAAACCATTCTATCTATTAATAAAACTACACTTAAATCAATTTCATTTTATTTTCTAAAATTAATAATCCTAAATAAATTAAAATAAACATAAATGTATCATTTTCCCTATAATATCCAAAAATCTATTGCAACCAATTGTTTCTCAAAAATCTTAACATCCCAATCTCATGATTATCATGATTACCAAATATCTTAATATAGTTTATTTACTTTCTTCTTTTAAAAACCAGGTTCAAGCTAGACAAATGAAAATCCCACTAACAACCGAAACAACTTTTTAGTAAATTGATAAAAGGAAATTTAATAAGTCTGATTCAAATCTATCTTAGTTTGTTTCAACTTCACATAGAAGCCTTCACATTAATAAGGAGACTTCCTCTGCTTCCGTCCACAGATGTAGCATAATCATAGAAATGCATGCATGAGTCCTTTTCGAAGAGACTTAGCTATGCTTCCCATATACCCTGATTTGCGCATCAGTGAATGGATTGTCTCCGTCTTCGTCCAACCTTGTTTTGCAGCTACCTCCGGCAAGTAAGTTCCAACGTGTCTTGTGTTATCCTCTCGACCAGTGAACTCAATAATCACGCCATGTTTCTCTAAAAGTAGAACTACGATATAACATGTAACATGTAGAAGGCTCAGTTAAATAAACAAAAACAAAAAGGTAAATGATAATATATATCAATATTTCGTTCTGAAATTATAAAAATGCTTGTGATATATATCAATAAAAACATAATGACCGAGATTAGAATCAGTTCACCAGCGGTAATTAAATGTGTTCTTTCTTAAATATAAAATATAACATTATATAAATAGTAAAATAATAAATAAATTATCCATATTTAAATTTAACAATAGAAAGAATTCTTTATAATTTTGATTATAAAATAATAGTGAAAAAGAAATATTGCAATTCTTATATTACAATGAAAAAAATATTGAAGATAAAGTAAACACACTTATATTTACTAAGAATAAAATAAATTATGAAATAGGTTAAAGACGTGAAAATTGTATTTTCTCAATGTTTATATGATATACATTTTTTAAGTTTAAAAAATTAAAAAAAAGGTGACATGTTTACATGCTTAATTTAAATATTAAAAAAAAATATTAAGTGAATTAAAAATATTAAGAAATACATGTTATTAACCATTAGACCCACTTATGTTGTACAAGCACATTTCATTAAACTTTATATAAAAAATGAAAATATCAAGCATCTTTTTTTTCACTGTGATTTTTATTGAATCATAAGCGCTATCACACAAAATTCAAAGTTTTTTCTACTCGTCATGGAGGTATGCTATAACAGAAACTAAACCAACCATGGCGATTGTAGTTGACTAGTTTCCCAACCATCAAAATACTCAAAATGTAAATTTAGTTCTACCTAGTCTAGTTTTATGTAGCAAAATTAAAATATCGTCAAAACTACTACATATCATCAAGTTCCAATTCTGAGTGACCATCCATCTAACTATGCAAAGAAAACAAAATATGAAGCTAAAACATAAGCCAAGAGATATGGACAATCATCATCTTACTAGGCTCGAGTCATATGCAGTTGATCTTGTTGAGGGTTTGTGGCCACATTGAAGATGACCATCAATATGTGCCAAGGGGGAATCAAGGCTAACCACGCAAGAACACTAGTGGCATTAGACTCGTAATATTTCATTGAGGCAGGCAAAGATCTCATCACCATCTTCACATTTTTCTTTTTGTACTTGTCCAAGAAGCTTCTTCATTTGTCAATCAACAATTGTGTAATTAAGGGATTGACTACACCATCCCCTAGTTCCTAAGGCGAGGAACCCAACCAACCACTTTAGACCCTATTTTGGTTTCAGAATAAGCCTAGTGATCATTCACAATTATAACTTCCAATTATTGGATACCCACCTGAATTTCGAGTGGAGCAGTTGGATGGAAAATAGATGTTGTAGATTCGGTTGACTCTAAGCACAAGGACTACTTAAAGGGAAACAACCTCCATACCCAAAACAAGAGTGCATTCATTGTTGAGGCATAAAATTTGGGAGAATATAGGACATGGGATTAGAAAATTTGTAAAGGAGGAAACGATGGGTAAATGAGGCTATATGAAATCGAAACAGATTTATGGGGGGAATTAGGCTTTACTCCCAAGCTAACTACGGGACATAATGATATAGTATAAATGGATGGGAGGTTTGAAGGAGAAGCTTTAGGACAAAAGTGAAGACCAAACTAGCCAAAAAGAGCTAAGAGTTTTCAATACCACTAGGAAAACCTGCGCACCAAACATAGAAATCCAGTATGTAGAGAAAAATTGACCAAAAAACTTGAAGAGACTAGACATTGGACAATTTACCTTGTTGTTGAGGACACGTTGAGCTCTAAGATGCTACGTTTAAAGTTCCTCTCTCCGGTGGATGATGTGAATTTGTGACCAACCATTCCCTAGAACCTATAACTTACACAAATTTTAGAGTTCTGCTAAATGGTGGATGTTGTAGGTGTCCAAGCCAAGCTGGTTTAGGACTTCATTTACTAGTGATGCAAATATCCCACTTGGAGTTGTGAGTCACCTCTTGTGGAATAGAAAAAATCATAGCAATGAAAAAGAAGGTAAGAGTCCCCAGTGGAAGTGGATTTCTCCGTATTAATGTAATATAATGTCAAGGATGTTAGCATGTGTGAGTGGATGCGGTGTGATGGCCATGCTATCCCACCCCTCTTTAATACAAGGAGAACTAGCGAGGTGGTAGGCATCCCTTTTCCGCTGGCATTATTTTACACCACAATCAAGGAGAAAATACAAAAATATCAAACAATATTAGGAAGTCTTTTAGGATTGTGAAATCATATTAGAAAGTGTGTTATTTTAAGGAGAATTTCACTCAGTAGAAACCAAGCCCATGCACTAATTAGAATCACCATGCCAAATGGATAAGGGTCTAATTATGGATTTCATGAAGTAACTTCTCAACTGTTGATATGGTCATATTTTTCCATAAACAATGTCTGAAATACCTTATCAATGGAATTTATCTCATAAAGTTTCATCCCTAAAGCTAATGTTTGTTGTCCCCTAGATATTGTTATACAATATTTTTGCACTTATTGTATGTTGGTATCTTCACAAAAATATTTGTAATATCCACCCTTTCATTTCTTTGTCAATGGATTACCCAACAACTTACTTACATGGTTTCATTAATGGTGCTTCTCATTAGACTCAAAACTTAGTCTTAATAGTCTACGAAAATTATTCCCTTGATCAAACCATTCTACATAAAAATATAATCTACATTAATATAGCCACGAAAAATAAAGTTGAATACAATGTAATCATACATGCAATGGCCACTACCATCTAGCTAGGCATTCAACACTTATATGTGTTCCATGATTCTCGACTTGTCATCACCCGATTAAATTATTCCTTTAAATTTGTGACACTCACTTGTTTGGAGAGTAGATGAATTCCAAGTTTTTATTACACAATTTTTGACGATATCGAAATTTCAAATGTACCATGTAGGAATAATTATATCTTTTCCCACTGTTGTGAAACCAGCTCCAAAAATATAAGAAAAGGGATATCAATGCCTTAGAAATAAGCCACTTCAAGGGGGAAACCTCCAATACATTACATGAATGAACAATTCTTGGATGATACAAATTACAAAACCTCCTTTCTATATATAGGAGTCCATGGGGCCACAATGTAATCCTAGTGGGGCCACAACGTAATCCTAGCCGACCTAACAATAATAATTTAAGGGCACAATAATAACAATATGGGGGTTACAAGGGTACAATAATAACAATAAGAGGGTTACACTAACAACAATAAGGGACTATACTAGTAATATAGGGACCTAACATGCCCCTCTCCTTCAAAAAAGTGTTGTCCTCAACGCTTGAGTAGCTCTGGGTGCTTCTGTATAAAACTCTCATCCTCCCATGTAGAATCTTCAGTGGGTAAGTTCTTCCACTTGATGAGATACTCTGAAATTGATCGATTCCGTAGTTGTCGAGTTCTTGTTTCCATGACCGCTTCAGGTTCCAATATGATTTTTCCTTCCTCATCAAGTTCTGGCAATATTGTTTGAACTAGAAGATTTTCACCTATAATCTTCTTTAAGCATGAAACATGGAAAACTGGATGTACTCGCGAAGAAGCAGGAAGCTCCAATTTGTATGCCATAGTACCAATCTTTTGCAACACCTTGTAAGGACTATAGTACTTTGGCGATAATTTATTATCCTTCTTTGCTTGCTTGAGGGACATTTGTTTGTATGGTTGTAGCCGTAAAAATACCCAATCTCCTACATCAAAACTTCTCTCGCTACGATGTTGATCTGCCTGTTGTTTCATTCGATTTTGTGCCAAATTCAGGTTATCCTTTAAGAATTGGAGAACTTCTTGCTGATGCTCGATGTGATCTTCCACTGCTTGAACCTTCGAATTTTCCCTTAAAGATGATGTGATGGATGGTGGATGATATCCATAAAGTGCCATAAATGGGGTCATTTTTGTTGCAGTATGGAAGGAAGTGTTATACCACCATTCAGCAAGAGGTAACCACTTGACCCATTGTGTTTGTTTATCAGATACAAAAAAACGAAGATATCCTTCCAAACATTTATTTACTATCTCAGTTTGACCATCAGATTGAGGATGATAAGATGAGCTATGAGGTAATTGAGTACCCAAACAAGAAAATAACTCCGTCCAAAAATTTCCAGTAAAAATGGGATCTCTGTCGCTCACAATAACCCTTGGGTTTCCATGTAGCTTTTGAATTGTGTCCATAAATGTAGTAGCAACTGTAGTTGCTTTAAATGGATGAGATAATGCACAAAAGTGTGCATACTTCGTAAGTCTATCAACTACCACCATGATGACACTCTTTCCTTCGGACTTAGGTAAACCTGTGATAAAATCCATTGAAATCTCCTCCCAACGTTGACTTGGAATGGATAAAGTTTGTAGAAGTCCCGGGGTCTTAATTGTTTCCACTTTATTCTGCTGGCAAACCAAACATTCCGCCACAAATTTTTGAATATTAGATTTAAGGCCATCCCAAAAAAATTCTTTCTTCACCCTGTGGTAAGTTTTTAAAAATCCTGAGTGTCCTCCTAAAGGAGAAGTGTGCAATTCCAGAAGAATATTTTGTTTTAGTTGGGAGTTCTTACAAAGATATAAGCGATCTTTGTACCATAAGGAATCATTTTTCCAACTAAATGTATCAGATGTACTAGGATCTTGCTGCAACTTTTGAATGAGTGTGCATACATCTTTGTCCTTCTTCCATTCATCTCTTGCTTCGGTTATCCAATCTGGTTGGGTAATAGAAATGGCACAAAGCAATGCTTCCACCTCTTCATTCTTTCTTGAGAGTGCATCTGCAACAACATTAAGCTTTCCTTTTTTGTAGATTATTTAAAAGTCATAACCCAACATCTTTGTGACCCATTTTTGCTGCTCTTCTGAAGATAGTCTTTGTTCCAAAAAGTGTTTAAGACTATAATGATCAGTTTTTACCTTGAAGTGTCTTCCCATTAGGTAAGTTCGCCATTTCTTTAGTGCATGCAGTATTGCTAACATTTCCTTCTCATAAATAGGTTTTTGTAAATACTTTCCTTTGATCGGACGACTTTCAAAAGCGATGGGTCTTCCTTCCTGCATTAAAACTGCACCAATTCCATTTCCTGAGGCATCACATTCCACAATAAAGGTTTTTGTGAAGTCTGGCGTAGCTAAGACCGGTGCTAGGCACATTGCCTCTTTAAGATGTTCAAAGGCCTTAGTTGCTTCGGGAGTCCATGAAAATGCATCTTTCTTCAATAATGTTGTTAGAGGTGCTGCTATTCTCCCATAATTCTTAACAAACTTGCGATAATACCCTGTTAACCCAAGAAATCCTCGCAACTTCTTTATGGTTGTGGGGACTTTCCATTCCTTAATAGCTTTAATTTTGTTAGGGTCTACTTTAACACCCTCGTGAGATACAATATGACCCAGATATTCCACCTCTTGTACTCCAAAGAAAAATTTTGATGTTTTTGCATATAATTGTTTCTCCTGCAATAGTTTGAGCACCCTGTCAACATGTTCAACATGATCCTTCCAAGACCTGCTGTAGATTAGTATATCATCAAAAAATACTAGCACAAATTTTCTAAGGAAGGGTTTGAAAATGGAATTCATCAACCCTTGAAATGTAGAAGGTGCATTGGTAAGGCCAAAGGCATGACCAAATATTCATAATGACCCTCATGAGTTCGAAATGCTGTTTTTGGAATATCTTCAGTCTTCATTCTAATTTGATGATATCCTGAACGAAGATCCAACTTGGTAAAATAAATTGCTCCATGTAATTCATCCAATAATTCATCAATCACAAGAATGAGAAATTTATCTTTAATGGTGAGCTTATTGAGCTCCCTATAATCCGGACACATGCGCCATGATCCATCCTTCTTGTGTACCAATACTATAGGAGTAGAGAAAGAACTTTGACTAGGTTGAATTATACCCGCCTCTAACATTTCTGCAATCATATGTTCAATTTCGCTCTTTTGGACATAAGAATATCTATAAGGCCTGATGTTTGGAGGAACACTTCCTGGAATCAAATGAATAGCATGATCATGATCACGAATAGGTGGGAGTCCTTTGGGAGTTTCAAACACCTTGTAATGATTGTCCAAGACTTGTTGGAGATCTGCAGAAATAGATGATTTTGATGTTGGAACTTCTAGTGAGCATAATTGTGCAATTACGCCTCGTTGTTCTTTCTTTAGAAGCTTTGTCATGACATTAGAACTTATTATCCTTCCTGGCTTCCCTGCAATACCCCGTAATTCGACTTCCTTTCCTTCTGAAAAAAATTTCAAGAAAAGTTCTTGAAAATTAAAAGCTACCGTCCCCAAGATTGTAACCATTGTACTCCTAGTACAACATCAGCACCTCCCATAGGAATGGAAAGCATTGGACTAGTCAATACATATTCCCCCATGGTTAGCTTGACATTATGGCATTTTCCAGAGCAATTTATAGTTCCTCCATTTTCAACCATCACTTGACATTCTGGTGCTGGGTATAGGAAACAATTTAATTCCTTGGCTACCTTATAATGAATAAAATTATGGGTGCTACCTGAATCAATCAACACTATTACCCTTTTCTTCTTTATATGTCCTTCTATCTTGAGAGTTTGAGGAGTCGTAATTCCTGCCAGTGCATTACACGATATGGTCGGATTCATTTCTTCTTCTTCTAGGGGTGGTTCCTGGTGTATATCCTCTTCTTGTTCATTTTCTTCTTCTTCTTCACAATCTATGTAAAATAATTTCTTCTCAGCACACTTATGACCTTTAATGTATTTTCTATCACAACTGTAGCAAAGCCCTTTTGCTCTTTTTTCTTCCAATTGTTGTGGTGTCAACCTTGTAGGTTGTGGAAATCTAGGCGTAGAAACACTTCCTTATTTATAGAAGTGAGTGGTAGGCTTCCTTGTCGCCATAATTTTACATTCAATTTTTCTTGCCAACTTGAATGCCTTCTCCAATGAATCAGGTTCCAAAACGCGAACTTCATGTTGGATGTTATCCTTTAAAGTACCTATGAAGAGATCAATCATGTGTTCCTCTGAAATATCAGTTACCCTTATATTCAATTTTTGGAAGTCCTCAATGTGCTCCCCCATTGAACCCTTTTGTTTGAGATTTATCAATTGGCTAAATAAGGTGTTGCTCTTTGTATCCTCATAATGTGCTATCATTTCCTCCATAAAAATTGACCAAGTGACAATTTTTTTACGGGAGCAAAGCCATCGATACCATACAAATGTATTTTGTTCTAAATGTAAAGTTGCAATGTGTACCTTTTTTGTGTTTTGCACATTATGGAGATCAAAATATTGCTCCATCTGTAGTATCCATGTTACAGGATCCTTTCCATCAAACTTCCTCATATCCATTTTTGGAATATGGTGGTTCTTGCCTCCAACATTAGATTTTATGAAATCACGATTAACATTTATTTTGTTCTCATCATGAGTTTCCTCTACTATCTTTTCACCATTAGGAAAAATTTCTTGTATCAACTTTGTCAAACCTTCTATGTCTACTTTTAGATCATTCTTCATGTTTTCCATGTTGTCTTTCATTTTTTCATCGATCTTAGCTTCCATGTCATCCATCTTAGCTTCCATGCCCACTTCTATGCCATTCATCTTAGCTTCCAAACCATTCATCTTAGCTTCCACGCCTTTCTTCAAACCATCCATCTTAGTTTCCACGCCTTTCTTCAAAACTTCCATTTCATTTTTTGTTGTTCTTTGCGAGAGCGAAATTTGTTGCACTTGCTCTTGTAATTTTGATATGTCATGTTGCTATTCTTCGTCTTCATGAGTCACAGTAGAGCCTTCTAAAGGCTTAATGGGAGTTGAATTCTTTTTAGGGGCCATTTTAGAATCCAATACTGATATCTATTCTACAATATTCCCTTGGAATCAATTCAACTTGATTCTTCAAACAAGACTTATTCAATTCGGACAAAAAAATGCACACCTTTTACTTGCTTTTTAGGAGCTTTGTATTGAAATTGAATTATCTCTGTAATTGAGAATCTGTTGTCGGGAAAATTTGTCCGGCCAACAGTAGGGGATCTCCCCGGTAGAAAGTCCCAATTAGACCTTAAACCGTTTGGAGTAGGGATCCCGTCCGGAGTGTGGGTCCTGCTACCACTTAAGATGACTTCTCTTCGGTCTCAAAAGAACCTGCTTGAACCTGCGAACATACACTTATTCACCTGATATAGAATACGAGATTAACGTGTTAAACATGAATCAAACACTATGTGTAGCAAGATTATAGATAAAGCACATACACCTCAAGAGATGTCATTAGCAACACATCTTTTGTGGGGTAATTGCTTGTACAGTGGTCTGATCACACAAAAAATAGTTCTTGATGATAAGATACCTCTGAACTTCCTGAAAGATGAAACGAAATGCTAACAATCTAGTTTATTAACATTCATTAATATAACAGATAATAAGATGAACATCATTGATACAACACGGATAGCCATGACGTATAAACGATATCATGAAAAGAATAGATTCATTAATCATAGGATATTCTGAAACTGTTGAAAGAAATACACAAAGTGCTCATACAGCAAAACACATCATAACCATAGGGTATTTTAACAAGATTCTATATTCATATGCTCAAGTGTCAGATCTTTAAATACAATGCTTGTAGCTCCTGAGTTTCCCAAAAGAAAAAGCCCCTTGTACAATGTCCCGTAGGAGTATTTATAATGCCAAAATTGTCTGTTGGGTTTCCTTGACTGTTCGCCTTCTTGACTTTTGGGCTACCTTGAGACCCACTCCTTCTGCGACCTGGGTAGGTGATGCGACCTCCGACCTAGGTATGAGATGCGACTTGCGACCTGTCCTGTTGGTGCGATTTGCGACCTGGTTCTTCTTGCTGCTCAGGACTTGCTGCTGCCAGGACGCGAACTGTTAATGTCAACCTGTTGTTCCCTAAGGAAATCCTGCCATGCCTGGTATTCTGCCGCTATGGGGGACACCAGTGGCACCTCCTCTTTCAGCCTATACACGCATTCCAAAGCGTTTGGTACTAGGGTCTCCCTCTTCTGTCCGATCTGATTTGAGAGCGACGCAAGCTTGGTATAAATCCGCGCGGGAGCGGCGATGAATTGACTGAGATGCTCTTGAGATGCGGAGGGCTCCGGATCAGCTGCGGCCTGCTTGATGGGTTGCAAGAATGTTTGAATATCCTGGTTTACTTGTTCCCAGGTTTTCTCTTCCTCTAATGCTCCAAGCGATGGGATGTGGTGCAGTGTATGCATTGAGTCGATACCACTAATCAGATGGTCGTACGAGGACATCACTTTGTCCAGGTCTTTAGTCAATTTGTCTCCAGATTGCATCGCTATGCGGAGATGAACTTTCGCATCCTGCGTGTGGATCCAGTCCCTCTTAGGCAAATTTTCAGGTGCCTGAGGGTACTGAATGGTCCAACCCATCATCCTGTCCAAAGCCTGTGAAGCCTCTTTGAGCTGATCTTGTCTTTTCCTGGTTTCCATTCGTGCTCTTGTCAGAGGAGCGACTGTTTGTTTGATGGTGAACATCTCACCATATACCTGTCTCATAGTCATCTCCAACACCTCACACTCCTGAAAATGGCAGACTTCATTTGGCGGATTTAAAATTCTTACGGCAACTTGGCGAACTCCTGATAAATCTGGTACCACCTCATGCTGTCGTCTTTCGAAAAAGTACATAATGTATCTCGGAATATTGGGGGTGGGGACACCACCACCAGCTCATCAGTCTCTTCCACTGTTCCCTTGTCCTTTCTCCGAGACCGCGGGGGTGCCATGTCACTAGAATCTGAGAGCACAGGTATGCACTCTATGTCTTCACCTGTCAAATTCAGAAAGGAGTCCCACGATAAGAACGTCATGGCGCTTAAAACCAGTTACAATTTAGTGACAAAACCTAAATGCGTTAAAGAAAAACTGGACTGGTGAGTCGCTGGGTCGCAGATCACACAAACAGGGCCCGGGCGCGATCTTGCGACCTCGCGACCTGGCGACCTGAGGTCGCTGGGTCGCTAGGTCGCAGATCTACGAAAACAAAGGAAAGTGCGACCTGGCGACCTGGCGACTAGGTCGCTGGGTCGCAGGTCGCAAATCTGTAAAACTGGAGAAAATTTCGACTCTGCGACCTCGCGACTAGGTCGCTGGGTCGCAGGTCGCAGATTTAGCTTGCCGGGGGTTTGGTGCGCGCGGCCTTGAACCTTTTTGCCTCCTTTCTCTTGGGAATTTGCAAGGTTTTTGGGGCCAGGGAGAGTTGTGGCATGATTTTAAAGAAAAGGGGATGATGCCATGGGGTGAAAAAGCAAACAGAGAGGTTTTTGGTAATTTATGCAATATGCAATTGGCAAAATTCTCAGAAAACATTAAAGCATGGCCAAAAGACAATTTATAGGCTACAAGGGGAGATGGGTTTAGTAAGAAAATCATTAGAACGGAAACAGCAGGAAGAAATGGCAACTTACCCGGGAAAAACTCGTCAGTTGAGCTGTTAGAGGCGTTTTCCTTACAAATCGCTGAATGTGAATAATGCGACCTGCGACCCCCCTTTTATAGGAAGTCGCACGTGCGGGCCATTAATGTGGGTCGCTAGGTCGCAGATTCGTAATATTTTGAGTTTTGCGACCTGGCGACCTTGCGACCCGGCGACCTGGGTCGCTGGGTCGCAAGGTCGCTAAGTCGCGATTTTCGCAAAATTACTGAAATGCGACCTGGCGACCTGGCGACCTGGGTCGCTAGGTCGCTAGGTCGCTAGGTCGCAGTTTTCATAAGTTTAGGGGATATGCGACCTGATGACCTGGCGACCTGAGGTCGCTAGGTCGCAAGGTCGCAATTTTCATGAATGTTTACCTTTGCGACTTAGTGACTTAGCACTTTCTCTTTGTTTCTAAGGGGCTCCGAAAATTCGAAATGGTAGTCAAAATTTTTGGAGGGTGTTGTAGAGACTGCAACAAATGGCGATTCACTGGACGAACTCAGAGTCTCTGCTGATGGTTAGTCTTTGCGGGGGGAGGGAGGGGCTTATGCTAACTGTCCTCTTTTACCTTGTGGTTGCCATTTCCTAGCCTTCGGCATCTAGCTGGGTTGCTCAATCCGTTGGTCTGGTTGGGCGCCATTCAAACAAATTCTTTCTTCAGGTCTCCGGACTGGAAGGGTTGGAGAACTCCAGGCGGCCACAGGGTCTGGTACGATTATTTTGTCCTCATCGTGTTGCTCCGCTGCCAGCGAACCTCTCGGTCCCGGTGGAGTCACTGCCTAGGAATGTGAACGTTGCTCCGCTGCCAGCGAGCCTGGTCAGTACCCCGGCGGAGTCGTTACATCACCTCTCTGCGCAGGAAGCCTTTCTCAATCCTTTACCCTTTATTTGTGTGCTATTGCACTTATTTTGAATGTGCCTGATGCACTTATTTAGATGTGCTTATGGCACTTATTTGAAATGGCAGTTTTGCCTGGGCGGATGAGGGATCCCGACTTATTTTTCTTGCAGCTAGGTTGTTCCTGGTCTAGTATGAGGACTTTGATTTTTCCCAGACACCCTGACATAGCGTAGAGTATCTCTCTTCCCTTCTGGTCCGGTTACCATTTACACTGCATTTTCTTTTGTGGACACCCTCTCAGACTGGCGAGGTAAGCTTTCCTGCTTGATGACTTGAGCTCGGTAATGTGCTACTTTTAGGTGCGGAGAACAAGCGAGCTTTTGCCACCTTTGAATTTGTCGGGAAAAGCTTTCCATCAGCGGAGAACCTGCGGCAGTATGCCAATCTGTGTGACTCTAATACATCCTTCCTTAGGCTTTTATTCTATTTATTATTATTTTTTTTTATTTTTTTTTTATTATTTTTTTTTATTTTTTTTTTATTATTTTTTATTTTATTTTTTTTTTAACAAAAGAGACAAGAAAATATGGTACAAAAACGAGACAGCCCTCCAAGGGCTGCTAAGTGAAATAGTGTTTGAGGTCGTGCCCGTTTACCGGGAGGACCTCGACTCGTCCATCGAGGGTTTGCAATCTGAATGTGTGTGATCCTATCTTTTCCTTAATTTGGAACGGGCCTGTCCAAAGTGCTTGGAACTTGGCATGCTTCCCCTTTTCCTCATGGGCTTTATCCCACTTAAGGACCAGGTCTCTTACCTCAAAAGTTTTGTTTCCCGCGGACTTTTTATCAAACCATCTTTTGATTCGGCTCTGATGGATGGCAAACTTTTCCCGGGTCTTTTGCCTTTCTTCCTCCAATTTCAGCAAGGTGTCGATTCGGTTCTGCAAGGTGGGACAGGGGGTTCCATGGCATTCTTGGGACAGCTGGAGGGCCGGAAGAGATAGATGAGAAGGTATAACAGCTTCTTTTCCATACACGAGGAAAAATGGGGAGGTGCCTAGAGAGGACTTTGGAGTAATACGGTCAGCCCACAGTGCATTGTGAAGGGCATTGTGCCAGTTACGCTGGTGGGATAGAAGGGTCTTCTTAATAATCCGGATGAGGTTCTTGTTAGTGGACTCAGCTAATCCATTTCCCTGGGGATAGTAGTTTGCAGAATGTTTCAAAATAATTCCATTTTCCAGTGCAAAATCATATAACTTAAAAGATGAGAAATAAGTCGCATTATCAAAAACTAAAGAAGTCGGAACGCCAAACCTGGTCATGATGGAATGCGTGAGGAATTCTATTACCTCTTGATCGTTGATTCGGCGTAACGGTGTTGCCTCAACCCACCTGGTGAAGTAATCAGTGGCCGTAAGAATATACCGATGTTGTTTAGAAGAGTGCGGTAGGATTTCCCCAATTACGTCCAAACCCCATTGTTGGAAAGGTTCTTCTACTGCTACTGAGAGTAGTGGTGCGGCTGGCCGTGCTTCTCGGTTGGCGAACTTCTGGCATTGAATGCATTTCCGAACATATGCATGCGTGTCTCTGAAAAGAGTAGGCCAATAATATCCTGCACGCATTATCTTATGGGCAGTGGTATCTCCAGAAAAATGACCTCCAGCGGGTCCATCGTGTAACTCGGTTAAGATTTTTTGTGCTTCGCCAGTTTCCAAACAGCGTAACAGGACCCCATCGTGGTGTTTCTTGAATAACTTACCTTGGATCAGTTGGTGAGATGCGGCTTTTAATCTTATTGCGCGCTTCTGTCGGGCAGTAAGAGCAGGGTCCATCATGCCTTGGGCCAGATATCTTGAAATGTCAGAATACCAAGAAGGGCTATTTTGCTGGGGCACATGGTTGCTCTGATACATGTCGATTTCTTGTTCCCAACATTCTTCTTCCATCTCGCGTGTATTTGCAGCCTCTGCGGCCATTTGACATAAGCCCTGTCCTTTGACGGTATGTGCTGGTTTGAACTCTAAATCGTATTCTTGTAAACATGCCATCCAGTTGCCCCGCCTTTCGCCTAGTTCTTGCTGTACGAAGAGTGAGCGGACTGATGGGTGCGGTACAAAAACCGTGACGTGACTTTTCAAGATGTAGGGCCTAAAATGTTTTACTGCCTTATAAACCGCATAGGCTTGCTTGTCAATTTCCGGATAGTTTAATTCAGCTCCCTGTAGACCGGTGCTCATAAAAGAAATGGGCCGTTCATCATTGTTATTATCTTTCTGCGTGAGGACAGCCGCAAGCGAGGAATCTGAAGCGAAAGTGTATAGGATGAAACCTTTATCAAAATCTGGACTTTGGAGGGAAGGGGTTTCAGCTATAGCCCTTTTGATTTTTTCGAAAGCCTCTTTCTCTTCGGGATTCCATTTGAATGCAGCATTCTTCTTAATCATTCCCTGCAGCGACCTGACAATCTGCGCAAAATCTGAAATGAATTTACGGACAAAATTAATCTTCCCCAGGAAGGATTGCATTGCTTTCTTGTTGTTTGGGGGCGGAATCTGAGCAATGGCTTTAGCCCGGTCCGGATCAACCACAATGCCCTGTTTAGTGATAATGTGGCCTAGCAAATTTCCCTCTGCCACAGCAAAAACGCTCTTTTTAGGATTGAGTGATATTCCATACCTCCTGCATCTATCGAAGATTTGTCTAAGGTGGCGTAAATGGTCGCCCCTGCATTTTGAAAATACAGTAACATCGTCTAAATAAACCACCACGCTCTGCCCTATTAGACCGCGGAAGGCTATGTCCATAGCTCGTTGGAAGGTGGCTCCTGCATTGATCAATTCAAAGGGCATGCGTCTGAAAGCAAAGGTTCCCCATTTTGTCCGGAATGTGGTTTTCAATCTGTCAGGTTCAGCTACCAATACTTGGTTATAGCCGGAGAAGCCGTCCAATAGGGAGAACATCTCAGATCCAGACACAGCTTGTAATATCTGTTCCATGGGGAGCACCGGGTAGTTGTCTTTGTTTGAGGACTGATTCACATTGCGGAAATCTACACACAAGCGAATTTCACCAGACTTCTTTCGCACAGGTACCAGATTCGACACCCACGTGGAGTGACGAACTTTGAAAATGATGCGAGCATCTAAAAGCTTTTTAAGTTCTTTTAGAATCATTGGCTCCAAAGCTGGATGTATTTTCCGGAGTTTCTGTTGGAAGGGTTTAACTCCTTCCCTCATGGGTATTACATGTTGAATGATACGAGTATCGTATGTACGTAGATCTTCATATGTCCAGGAAAATACATCACGATACTTCCGGAATAGCTGGGTGAAAGCCCGTGCCTCTTCATCACTACAGTCTTTGCCAAGGTTAACAAACTTAGGGTTCTCATCGGACCCCAAGTTGACTTGCCGATGAGCCAATATGGAACTTTGCACTTTGGTGTTCGGAGGCCTGCGGAATCGGTTTTGCAGATCAAACATCTTTTCTAATGATACCACCCCCTTGGGCATAATGTTCTCTTTGTGTTCATCATTCTTTTTCTGTAACGCACGCTCATGTTCTTCCTCATCAATTGCCGCGTCTTTGAATACTTCAGCATTGCACATAAAGTCCAAAATCTGTTGATCATCATTAAACACGCGTAAATTAGAAATATTGTCTGGCACAGAGGGCCTATATACAATTTCAATAGAAAAGCCGTCCCTCAAAGGCGTGAATCTAGCAGCAGCATTGGCCAGAGTATCTGCTGCTGCGTTGTGCATCCTAAGGACAGATTTAATTCCAAATGCATCAAAACCAGAAATCAAACGCCATACCTCTTGTTGATACGCCTTTAAATGTGGAGATAAACAATGAATAGTGTTGCGTACCTGGCGGGTGATGATCTCGGAATCTCCAATGACCTGCAAACATTTTACCTTCAAGTCCAGTGCCTTTTTAAGTCCGAGGATTAATGCCTCGTACTCAGCGGAGTTGTTGGTGCACTGAAACTCTAGCCGGCATGAGATCAAGTATTTATTCTTATGCGGGTCAAGCAATATGCAACCAGCACCAGCTCCGTCATTAGTCTTAGATCCATCATAATACAAGGTCCATAGGTCGCTTTCTGGCTCCTTCAGGGCACTAGGTTGTGAAGGGGTCTCTGCTGGTGATAAGTCAGGAATTACTTGTTGTTCGGTGACAAAGGCTACCTCAGATTGAACTTCGGGGCCTATAGGAGACTGGGGGGTTGGTAGCATCCAAATATGGACTCCAGAAGACACATGCCGAGCTCTTCTTGTGCAAAGCTGATGGGTTCATTAACGGCGTCCAGATCAGTAACGGTGTGTTTCATATAAGGTTCACTTTCTACCCTGATTTGATTATTCCGTCCTTTGTAAGGAAGCCACAAGTGGGACCAGTTGGTGGCGAAGTAGCCTTGTAATTTGCTGGACCAATCTCTACTGAGCAATAGGCCGTATGCTTCTGGAATATCGACAACCACAATGTCGATGCACTGATGGACCCTAGAGTCTGATGACAAGCGGATAATGACATTGTTCAATTCTCCTATGGCGGGTACTTGTGATCTATCGAGCTGTATGATTTTTGCATCAGTCTTCTCCGGGTGGATGTTGAGTTTCTTACAAACGGATAAAGGCATGACATTTGTAGAGGCACCGGAGTCGACTAGACAGTTGTGGACATTGAAGTTAAAAATCTCGAAGGACAACAGGAAGGGAGGTGTGGATCCTCTTGAGTTTGTATTGATGGCGTTTACTATGGATTTCACCTCTGGTCCGGCTTGCGCAGACGTGTTGCTTACAGTCTTCGTAGCCGAAGTGTTTGCGAAAGCCTTAAGAATGAGCTCTTTTTGGTTAGTAATGCGGGCCAGCTCATAGAGAGAAATGTTTGCTCTTGTTTTCTTCATATCTTCAACAATGTTATAGCTGGGCTCTGGTTGAGGGCTAGGCTCGACAGAAGTCTTAGAGGGTTCTGACGGAAGTTTATTCTTTTGACTCACCCGGGTAGTGTTATTCGGGTGTTTCTCTGTGGCAGATTGTTTTCCGTTACCCGGGGGCAGGATTTTCCTTAGAAAGGCCCTTTTCTTGTCTTCATAAGACTGTTCAGGAACAGGTCCTTTGCTTATGAGACTATAATTTCGTACGGGCTGATCTTTGGGAACATCTGCCATGTAGATATCAATGGGGTTAAAGTTCTCTCCACCTCGAATTATGTCAAAAGCAAGGATAGAAGATCCTGGTTCGTCGTTATGGGGTGGATCCTCCTCATGATCTGAAACATCATCCTCCGTGACATCTCCTGGGGTTTGGTCATCTAAAAGTTGATTAACTACTGCTGTCATGCTGCCAATCCATTGAGGGCATGTTTTTTCAGAGTGGGCAGCTTGGTGAAATGAGCAGAAGTTGTCTTTCCCAATCTCCTCCACATTGAGAGCGGCATTTGTGTTTGACGGAGGTTTGTTAGTGTTGGGATTACTTTTTCTGAAAAAAGGCTTGGGTGGTCTAGTGCTAGTTGTAGCTTCTGTGCCTTTTCTCCTTAGGTCAGTAACTTCGTTTGTTAAATGCTTTAGCGTTTTGGCCATGCTTTCAAAATCAAAAGCATCTATGTCCCTATCAGTAGTCTTAGGAGTGGAGGACTGACCTCTTTTTGTGTTAGGCTTGTGGTCATCTCTCCCTTCATGATCGATGGCTCCTATCGAAAGCATGTCTTTCTCCACGGCGAGAGCAGCCTCATAATTAGCCGTGAGAGTAGCACGGGCTTCGCGTTTAACGAACACAACAATGTCTCTAGGTAGGGCTTTGGTATAGTAGTCAATAGTGATTGAGTCATCCAATGCTAGGTTCGGAGGAAATTTCTGTAGTATAGTGGCGAAGCGTTGGTTGAAGTCCTTCACTTTTTCCTTTTTATGACACTTGATGGTGCTCAATTCAGTGAGAAGCATTGAAGGAGTTTTATCTTCTGAAAACTTATGCAGGAATGCGCGACGGAATTGCTCCCATGAAGTGATAGAGGCATTGGGGAGAGAGCGGTACCATGTGGCTGCTTTGTTTTCGAGGGTATGGGGAAACAGTCGACATGCGACATCATCGGACTGGACTCTCATGATTTGAAGAGACAAATAGAAGCTGTTAATATGATCTTCAGCTAGGGTACCTTTTTCAGGGTCGAACTTTGGTAGATGTTTCTCCGGATGCCTAGGCAAATCTTGGAGTGGGCCTTGGAGATTTAAAGGGGATTGAGCCATCCAAGCTAGGGGTTGGACTCGCCTAGCCCGTTGGTGTTGTCTAAACTCATGTTCAGATTCATCTCCCGAACCTGAGACAGATGCTTCTGACTCATGACGGGAATTTTCGTCTTGGTGTCTCCCACGGTGCAGAAAATCTCTAAGATATCCCAAGTTGTGTACAGGTGGCCTTATTGGGTTTGGTTGACGGTTGTGAGCTTGATGTCCTTGACCTCGGCCTCTATCCCCTCTGCCTCCGGCCCCCCGGCCTCTATTTCTATCTCCTTCATTTCTACGAGCCCTATTCCCCCTGTCTACATTTCCCCGGCCTCTGCCACCCTCACCATCCCCGGGTAGGGGGTGTGCCTGGTTGTTGTTTTGTCGAGTCTGGTTAGGCTGGAAGTCGGGGAAAGGCCCGGTGTCAGCAAACTCTTCACCCTCTTGGAGAACAGGATCATTTTCCTCAACAGCATTTGCGAGGTCTTCCAACATAAGATTCACGAGCTCGGGTATAGTACTTGCAATGGCACCGTTACGGGTGATGTTCTCGGGCGGGGTCCTAGTATGGGTAAGGTATTCCATGATTGGAGTCAACCGTAACTGGTTGACAAGATCTCGGGCAGTTGGGCGTAAGGCTCTCAGCTGCTCCCTAGTGATTTCATAATATCGAAGCTCCCTCCCTGGAATATCTTCTGGAAGAGGAGGATTAGTTTCATTGTTTGTGACCTCCCCTTGGGGAGTTTGTGATGGGATGTTTGTTGTGTGCTGGGAGGCTGCCATTCGGCCCTCCTTCTAGCGCCAATTCTGTTGACGGGAAAATTTGTTCGGCCAACAGTAGGGGATCTCCCCGGTAGAAAGTCCCAATTAGACCTTAAACCGTTTGGAGTAGGGATCCCGTCCGGAATGTGGGTCCGGCTACCACTTAAGATGACTTCTCTTCGGTCTCAAAAGAACCTGCTTGAACCTGCAGATATACACTTATTCACCTAATATAGAATACGAGATTAATGTGTTAAACATGAATCAAACACTATGCGTAGCAAGATTATAGATAAAGCACATACACCTCAAGAGATGTCATTAGCAACACATCTTTTGTGGGGTAATGCTTGTACGGTAGTCTGATCACAAAAGAAATAGTTCTTTATGATAAGATACCTCTTCACTTCCTGAAAGATGAAACTAAATGCTAACAAAATAGTTCATTAACATTCATTAATAGAACAGATAATAAAATGAACATCATTGATACAACACGGATAGCCATGACGCATAAACGATGACATGAAAAGTGCAGCTTCATTAATCATAGGATATTCTGAAACTGTACAAGGAATACGCAAAGTGTTCATACAGAAAAACACATCATAACCATAGGGTATTTTAACAAGACTCTATATTCATATGCTCAAATGTAGGATCTTTCAATACAAATGCATGTAGCTCTTGAGTTTTCCCAAAAAAGGAAAAGCCCCCATTACAATGTCCTGTAGGAGTATTTATAATACCAAAATTGTCCGTTGGGTTTCCTTGACTGTTCGCCTTCTTGACCTTTGGGTTACCTTGCGACCCACTCCTTCTGCGACCTGGGTAGGTGATGCGACCTGCGACCTAGGTAGGAGATGCGACCTGCGACCTTTCCTGTTGGTGCGATTTGCGACCTGGTTCTTCTTGCTGCTCAGGACTTGCTGCTGCCGGGACGCGAAATGTTAATGTTAGGGATGTCAACCTGTTGTCCCCTGAGGAAATCCTGCCATGCCTGGTATTCTGCCGCTATGGGGGACACCAGAGGTACTTCTTCTTTCAGCCTATGCACGCATTCCAAAGCGTTTGGTACTAAGGTCTCCCTTTTCTGTCCGATCTGATTTGAGAGTGACGCAAGCTTGGTATAAATCCGCGCTGGAGCGGTGATGAATTGACTGAGATGCTCTTGAGATGCGGAAGGCTCTGGATCAGCTGCGGCCTGCTTGATAGGTTGCAAGAATGTTTGAATATCCTGGTTTACTTGTTCCCAGGTTTTCTCCTCTTCTAATGCTCCAAGCGATGGGATGTGATGCAGCGTATGCATTGAGTCGATACCACTAATTAGATGGTCGTACGAGGACATCACTTTGTCCAGGTCTTTAGACAATTTGTCTCCAGATTGCATCGCTATGCGGAGTTGAACTTTTGCATCCTGCGTGTGGATCCAGTCCCTCTTAGGAAAATTTTCAGGTGCCTGAGGGTACTGAATGGTCCAACCCATCATCCTATCCAAAGCCTGTGAAGCCTCTTTGAGCTGATCTTGTCTTTGCCTGGTTTCCATTCGTGCTCTTGCCAGAGGAGCGACTGTTTGTTTGATGGTGAACATCTCACCATATACATGTCTCATAGTCATCTCCAACACCTCACACTCCTTGAAAATGGCAAGCGAGACTTCATTTACAACAGTTCCGGAAATTCTTCTGGCAACTTGGCGAACTCCTGATAAATCTGGTACCACCTCATGCTGTCGTCTTTCGAAAAATTACATAATGTATCTCGGAATATTGGGGGTGGGGACACCACCACCAGCTCATCAGTCTCTTCCGCTGTTCCCTTGTCCTTTCTCCGAGACCGCGGGGGCGCCATGTCACTAGAATCTGAGAGCACGGGTATGCACTCTATGTCTTCACCTGTCAAATTCAGAAAGGAGTCCCACGATAAGAACGTCATGGCGCTTAAAACCAGTTACAATTTAGTGACAAAACCTAAATGCGTTAAAGCAAAACTGGACTGGTGAGTCGCTGGGTCGCAGATCACACAAACAGGGCCCGGGCGTGATCTTGCGACCTCGCGACCTGGCGACCTGAAGTCGCTGGGTCGCTAGGTCGCAGATCTACGAAAACAAAGGAAAGTGCGACCTGGTGACC
Source organism: Pinus albicaulis (assembly GCA_034641835.2). NCBI lineage: Eukaryota > Viridiplantae > Streptophyta > Pinopsida > Pinales > Pinaceae > Pinus > Pinus albicaulis. The sequence goes on along the minus strand of CM076570.1, from coordinate 1,413,182,631 downwards.
TGGCGACTATACACCGGCCCAGGTCGCAGTCGCAAAAGGAGCCAAGGCGGAGAAAATTGCGACTGCGACCTCGCGGCTAGGTCGCTAGGTCGCGGAGTCGCAGTGGCTTCTTAGGGGTTTGGTACGCGCGGCCTTGAACCTTTGCCTCCTTTCTCTTATGAAAGGAATTTGCAAGGTTTTGCAGGGCGAGAGCGTAGCATGATTTAAAGAAAAGAGGGATGATGCCATGGGGTGAAATAGCAAACGAGAGAGGTTTTTGGTAATTTGTATACAATATGCAATTGGCAAAATTCTCGAGAAAACATTAAAGCATGGCCAAAAGACAATTTATAGGCTACAAGGAGAGATGTTTAGTAAGAAAATCATTAGAAGGGAAACGACGAGAAGAAATGGCAACTTACCCGGGAAAAACTCGTCAGTTGAGCTGTCAGAGGCGTTTTCCTTACAAATCGCTGAATGTGAATAATGCGACCTGCGACCCCCCTTTTATAGGACGTCGCACGTGCGGGCCATTAATGTGGGTCGCTAGGGCGCAGATTCGTAATATTTTGAGTTTTGCGACCGCGGCACAGGTCGGCGGGTGATTATTAGTTAGAAAACGCCCCGATTTACCGACAAGAATGGCGAAATGCGACACAGCGACACAGCGACTGAGTCGCCTGGGTCTCGTCCTTCGTCATGATTTCATGGTTGCAGGGATATGCGACACGGCGACACAGCGACCGGGTCGCTATCAGGTATGAATGTAATTTTCATGAATGTTTACCTTTGCGACTTAGTGACTTAGCACTTTCTCTTTGTTTCTAAGGAGCTCGAAAATTGGTAAGTAGACAAAATTTTGGAGGGTGTTGTAGAAACCCTGCTTGGGAGTCATTATCAATATCCAAAATTATGCTCACCTGGCTAATACTGTGGGCTTATTTCAAATGCCATAGGTCTGATCTGATTTGGATTCATCTAGACAAGGTTATGTCTAGTCTCCCACAATGACCCAATTATGGACTTGTTCAGTAGAGCTAAATTGTACGAATTGCCAATTTTCACTTTCTCCTCCTTTAGCTCTGAAATTGATAGAAAACAAACCACAGTCCATGCAATTGCAGCCACTTTTTACAACATTCCAATCTGATGCTTAGAGAGAGAGCTATAAATATTTTTCTGTGGTCACCTCTTTGAGATGAAATTTAGAAGCCTGAAAAAGACCTAACTTCGATAGATCATATCTTCGAAAATCATGTGAAGAAATATCTGAAATTATGCGGCGACATTCCTTAGCATTTCGGCTTCACACTCTAAAAATTTCAACTTCTGAACCTTCGTAGAAAAAATGTTATAGCGAAAATACCACGATGACCTGTTTAAGTTAAATTCAAGAGCCTACAAAATGACCTAAATTCCACAGATTATATCTCCGAAAATATTGCGAACCAAGATTTGAAATTTTGCGATGATGTTCCTCAAGATTTTAGTTTTACCCACTAAAAATTTCATCTTAAGAACCTTCATAGAAAAAACGTTATAGCAAAAATTCCATGATGACCTGTTTAGAGCAGCGAAACCCTAGAATCCAAAACTATGATACCAAATGTTGTGAAACCAACTCCAAAAATAGAAGAAAAGAGATATAAATGCCTTAGAAATAAGCCACTTTGAGGGAGAAACCTCCAATACATTGCATGAATGAAAAATTCTTGGATGATACAAATTACAAAACCTCCTTTCTATATATAGGAGTCCATGGGGCCATAATATAATCCTAGTGGGGCCATAATGTAATCCTAGATGACCTAACAATAATAATTTAAATGCACAATAATAACAATATGGCGGTTACAGGGGTACAATAATAACAATAAGGGGGTTACACTCACAACAATAAGGGACTATACTATTAATATAAGGACCTAACACCCACATTGCAAATGATATTTTGAGTAGAAAGAATCAGATTAACCATAATTATGATTGAGATACATGTAGTATAAAGCATAAATAAATATCATATATATAGCATCAAGCTCCATCACATAAGAAGCCACTCATAATAGAGATTGCATCCATACAAGACACATGTCAACATGATATATATATATATATATATATATATATATATATATATATATATAATATCATAAGGACACCTCTAGCTTAGCCACTGAGGTACCTCCGACTCAGACTTAGCTAGATGTGAATGACCACCATAAATCAAATCATGTTCCCAATAAATATGTAGTCTATTGTCTCAAATTATGAGAATGTCTCACCTTTGAGGTATCATATCTGTTACACGTCATTTTTCACCATGACAATTGACCATTGAATGGATATTTCCCAATATAATTCATGTCTTCCAAATCACTCCCTTGTAAGTCAACAACTTAATAACCTTAAAGAAGGCAATAATTTTGGGTTATAAGGCCAATTTTTATTTTATTTTATTTTATTTTTTGAACTTGCATGATTTGCTAGCCAGTTTTTGTGCATGCACAGTTCCTAACATTGGTACCTATGCAAAATTGCGCTCATCTTACATTGTGCACTCCACACATGACTCAGCAAAAAGTAAAAATAAAAGTTAATTCGAAAAGCCTTGTTGGGTGAATATATCCCAAATGAAACCTTCGAGGTTATCCATATTCGAGCATAACCCCTACCATCATGGAGCTAACTCCCATTTTTAAAGGAAACCTAATCCCACCTTAAGTGGATCTTATCCTTCTGATATGGATTTGAAATTTCCTCCTCTGGCATATAAATAAACCGTAGGCTAGAGGGCTGAGAAATGGTTCTAAAGGTAAACTTATGCTGGTCAAATTAGGCTTAGGAGCTTATCATCCAAGGAAATGATTATAAATTTAAGGGAGGAGCTTCAACTCATCAAGGAAAAGGTTGTGAGACTCTTCCATATTTCTAAATTAATACAATTTATCTCTTTCTATCACTACATTGTTTCATGGATCTAATGAACAATATGTGTTATTGTTATTTTATCCATTCGAATGATGCTAGTTACTAATCTCCTTGATCACTAGTTTGAATATTTGAATTATTTATTCTGCACATGCCTTTGATCCTTTGTTTTTATTTGCACATATATCTTTCAAGAATTGAAGAGTTTCATCAAGGCATAACGAGGATCTTCATCATGAATTTCACAATAAGGTACAAATCTCATTTCCTCTCCTTTTAGCTTTATAATTCAAGTAAGATAGATTCAGGGAAAGAGTAGTTTAATTGTTTTCTTGTTATTAGGTTTTGTTGGAAATATAGGGAGATTTCTCCTGTTACTAAGAGGGATTAGCCCAATATAACAAATTGGTGACCATACCGGGGAATGGCCTCTTCTCTTCCTTTTACTTGTTTTTTTATTTTTTATCCCTTTTTGAGAGCCTAACATGAGTCTTGTCAATATAGGTATGTTTTAGATTTTGTGATTTGTTTCCCTATTTTTTTTTCTTCATTCCGCATGGTTTCTATTCAACAACATAACACATAATTGGGAATTTTTTCTTTAGAAATAGAGCCTATACACATTGAAATTAAATATTCACTTGCACACATCTTCAAAATTTTTGAAAAAGTAGATTTTCCTCTTATCAAAGCTTGAATTTTTGGTTTTCGGAGTTTTTTTTACACTTCTCTTGACTTTAAATTTATATTTTTGGTTTTGTTTCAGTGTCATTGAGCAGTCTTTTTGAGAATTACTCTTTTTCACAAATTAGGGTATAGTTTTGTCTAGTTACTTGTTAGCTGATAAAAAATGATATTGGTTGTTGTCATATTGTTTTCTCCTCATATTTTTTCTCGCAAAATAACAATTTTAGTGAATAATTTTCTTATTTGTGAAAGATATTTAGCTTAGTGAAACTAGGGTTTTCTAAAAAGTTGTAGTGTTTTGTGACATTTGCTTCATTCGTTGAACCTAAAATGAAAATCGTTTGTTTTTCAGTATTGAAGTTGTTCATAAATACACTGTAGACAATTAATTTAGTAACATTCATTAGCACAAACTCGTTCTAATTTTTTTATTGATTTCTTTGTGCATTTTCAAGAATTGTGAGTGATTGCTTGTAAAAGGACGTCCTATGGTTATTTGACATGTTAAGTGAACTAAAATTCTTATTTAATTTCCGCAATTAAATTCTTTCAAAGTGAAATTGGAATTTTATGGAAAATAATGTTTTGGAATTTGAGTTTTTGCATTTTATTTTAAAATAAAAAAGACTCTTACTCTACCATAACTAGGAATTCATTGAATGAAAAGATTACAATTTAATATTTTACTACATTAGAGTTTTGAGTCTAGTGAGAATATTATCAGTTTCACGTCCATCGCCTATTGGGTAATTGATATGAATATGAGTAAAGTAATTTTTTAGTGCTAACTCCCTCATCAGTTTTAAATAAATGTGTTTAAGATCGTTTCAAATTAGCCAGTTATGTGAGGATTTATGTGTCAAGTTTTATGTTTTTTTATGAGAAATTCATGAGTTAATTAACTGTTAAAAACACATGTACAACAAGTAAATTGCAGATAAATAAAACACAACAAACCCTTACATAATAATTGATAATAGAGTTCACCCCTCCTGGGCTACATCTCCATGGACCTGCTTCAAATAGCTATGCCCTCTGGGATTAATGGTTAGTTATCTGATTACATGAACCTACAGTGCTCCAGCGGATTTGTAACCTACTGCATTGGATTCCGAATACCCAAAAAATGCTCTACTAATGGTCTTCAGATGATCTAGGCATGGCCTCTTCTCGCGGAGGCCCTAGGCTTCTTTAATCTTCAAAGTGGAAAATTCACTTACATAAGTGCTCCAATGCCTCTGAAACCCACACCATCATGCTCATAGCATCCACGTCATCTAGGAATGACTCTTTCTAAGCCAAAATTGGTCAAAATATGCAAAATTGGCCGCTTCCTCAATATTTCCTATAAAAACTCCACTAAAAATATCTTATTACCTCAAAGGCTAAAAATAAACATTGGCCAAGATAATTAGAAAGTACGAGATCAGAGGCAGCTGGTGTCTCTAATTGGTATTTCAAAGAAGTTTATGTCCCATGGATTTAAAAAAAAAATATGATGTTTCTTTGGAAAAGGAAGTTATAATGGGTGTGAGGGTGCCATCTTCATATGGGCCTTGACTACGATGTTGCTTCATCGTGGATAACCATTTGTTGGGGTTGAAATCGCATGACCATTTTAATCTTCTAGGAGTACTTATAATGTCAAAAGTATGATTTTATTATTTTTTATATTAATAAGTTTTATCTAATGCAGGGATAGTAAAACATAACTAATTTTTTTTTTATAGTATTGCATGTGTTTATAAATTTTTAGTGTCATATCATTTTTTCGTGTTGGGTGTGTGAAACATGATTTCCCCCAAGATCTAGGACATGCCATATATAAATTATCTGCATTTGTATGTTGGATCACGTTAAAGGAGATTCATGTGGCTAGCATTCCACGATGGCATCTAAAGATAGTTGAGATTGTTTGTATGTTTGAGAAGGAACTACCGAAGAGTTTCATGTACTTGTAGGTTCATCTTCTAATCCACCTAGTTGATGAGGCTGAATTAGTTGGGGTGGTTTCTTGTTGTTGGATGTTCTTCTAAAAGAGGTACATGAAAAAATTGAAAGGTTTTATTTGACAAAGGGAAAAACCTGAGGGGTCTATGGTAGAGGGGTACATATCACACGGGTCTTTCTATTATGCCAGTGTGTAATATCGAAAAATGGGAAAGAGAGGAATATAGAATATATGCATAATTCCAACTACAGTAAAATAAGAATAAAACATGTAAAACTACAAAAATGTTGGAATACATCAAAACATCATAAATATGAGCATAAAAAATTGAGACATATCATTTGTATATAAAAGAAATGAATATACAAATTTCTCCAAAAATAGATGCACTCAAGCCATCTAAAGATGGTTGAAACAACTCTACTGAAAACTAGCAGTAAAAAGTAAAAACTATTGCTGCTACTAGAAACCGAGGCTTCTAGTTTGCTCAGAAATCTCTGAGATTTTAACCGAAAAATCCACTCAATAAACCCAGCAAAACCCATAAATGGTTCGGTCAGATTTTGAGTTTGGAATTTCGGCCCTTTTTGCGTTGCACACTGTACCCCTTCTGGTAACTTACAAACTCCCTAGAGAGAACTGTTGATCTGGGGCTAAAAGAATGATCTATCTACTGCAATAGCATCCACTCATCTCAATAACTAAAGGGATGGTCAATTCTCCTGATTCCCAAGCTCAAACTTGAGATCTAGCTCCTCCATTGAATCTGCAGTTGTTGCATGCACAACTGTTGGGAAATATTGCACTGTATAGGAGGGCTGATGATGTAGCCTACTAATAGATAATACAATGCTAATCCCAGGCTACTGAATTGATCACTAGAGTGAAGGATTAATCCCTCATAGGATTCTAGGTTGAGTTGCTTGGAACTTCGTTTTCTCCTCAAACCCTCACTAGAGAATTATGCAATTCTTGCAGGTCATAGTGCTGCATAGGAGAATAGATGGATGGCCTGATGCCAAATATGAAAATGAAATTCCCGAAATACTCAACGGATCCATAGTGTGAAGGGCTGATCCATTCACAGGTTTCGCAGCTTAAGTACTGAGAACAACCTCCCAACTCTCAAACCCAAGTTGAGGAATGCATAATTCCTGTAGTTGGAACTACATATGAGAGTGGCTGAAAGTGGCATTCATTCCTGGATGATGAATGTTTCCTAAGGAAACCTTCCTAGAGTAGCCAATCCAAGTTCCTCATGGGTAAGGGTGGTATTCCTGCTTGGGAACACTCGGTGCTAAAAAACACAAAAGACTTAGCTAAACAGCTGAAGCATGCAAAGAAATGTCTTATGACACTCAAATATAAAAATCTAGACTCCCCTTCCTTTGTTGTCCTCATATTTCTTTTATGGTTGTGAGTCTTCCCTAGCCTTTTCCCACCTCATAAGTACGTTGCACATGTGTCCAGCAGCCTACATAAATACTACACTCTCCTCCAAGATCTCCATCATTGCTGCAATTACTCTCCACTTCCTCCATCATGTGTGCATTTAATGTACCACTTCCTCCATCATCTCTATAATTAATCCTCCACTATCTCCATCATCTTGCATTTATTCCTCCATTATCTTGTAATGTCCCATAATAATTATAAAATATAAATAATTATAAAATAATAAATAATATGTAAATAATATAATTTAATTTAATAAATAAATAGTCAAGAGAATAATAGATAAATAATAAATAAAACATTAAACAATAACTGGAGTTCTAAATAAAATGGTAAATAATAAACTGGAGTCTTAAAACAATAAACAATAAGTAAAGAAAGAATAAATTAGCAAAGAGTTAAACTAAGAAACTAATAGAAAGAAAGTTAAAGAAAGAATAAATTAACAAAAGCAAATAAATTAACAAAGAGTTAAACTAAGAAACTAATAAAAAAAGAAGTTTAACTAAGAGAACACTAAATTAAGTAAAGCTAACAAAAAGTAAGAGAACACTAAATTAAGTAAAACTTAAGTTGCATGTTGACACAGTGACTCTGTGCATGTGGTTTCCATTCCATGGTTTGGTCTATTTAATAGACATTGAGGAAGGTTCAAGGCAATCATTCTTTCATCCATTCTCTGGAGAGAAAGGTATAGTGAGGCAAAGGATAACCTGGCAGTAGTACGTTGATTGAGGGCTCGGGGGTGGCCAGCTGTGGAAAGATTACATACAGATGAGCCTACGGTTGGGTGGAGAGTTGTCCCCAAAACCTTGTTGTGGTCAGCAGGATTCAGCTAGCATTCAACCTTGGAGTCTCAAGTAAGGAAAAGAGACTCCAGAAATGAGAGAAAGAGCCATTACGGAGTAAGTTGTCTTGCTCGTGTTTAAGAAAGTTGCAGTGATTAGTTTAACATTTTTGGGTTGATTAGTCATTATTATGATGTGATATTGGAGAAGGTAGTAAGAACTCTATTTTTGTTGTTGTTGGGTATATAGTATAAATATTTTGAATGAATATACTTTGGCATAATTATAAAAGTTTTTGGTGTACTTATAATTTAAATATAATTTTTTCTTTACGAAACGTGAAGTGTAAAAATTTTTAAAAGCATTTTAAACAAAACAAAAATAAAATGAAGAATATAAAATAGTTAGAAGCCATAAAATATTATTGTTATTCAAAATAAATTTCTTTTAATGTTTATAGGATTGGTTAAAATATAAGAATGAGATTTTAAAAGAATAAAAAAAAAAGATATTACTTAATTTTATATTCATTTAATTTTGTTTAAAGTAGTTTTTATAGGGAAAATAAAACTTAGGAATAATGGTTGCATAATAGTATATATGGAAAATATTTTAAAGAGATGTTATATATATAGAATATTTAAAATTATATTATTGATATAAACTTTTGATATATTTAGTGATTAAATAAATTATAATAATTAATTTAAAATTATGATAGAGAATAAGAGAAAAATAGAAATTGAGAAAGTTTTGCAAGTAGAAAAAGAAAAAAAAAGAAGAAGTGAGAATCAACTAATAAAGGGTGTACTTGAATAAATGTCACTTTGAGCAAACTGATAATCTATTTTTTTACTTCATATAAAACAACTTACTAGCCTGCCATTAGTATTGGAAGAATTTATTTCAAAAACACAGTAGGCATACCCAATCTTTCATGGATGATAATGATGGTACTGGTTCCAATCGTTTCAAGTTATAAGCTAAACATTTAACAAGTAATAATTAAAGTGGAAGAATTCCTAGTCCAACTTGACGATGAGTGAACCTACAATAAAAGAGATCAAGAGAGAACTTGATGAGATAAGAAAATGTTTTAGGATGAACAATGAAAATTATACGAGTGATGGATAGATCACCAGGGGACAATAAGCCCTCATGCAGATGGATTGAGCATAACATAAGACTTAAATAAGGATGACTTCATGTATGGGTGCCATTTGATAAGCAAAATATGTATAGTGATCATGGGATCTTAATTTGATATTGATGATTTAAATGATTGTACAACTGATGATATCTTAATAATTAATTTCACTAAAATTTCCTTGGAGAAGGAAGAATATGATGAGAGATTAAGGACCAATATGATAGATGATGAGAGATTAAGGCCCAAGATGATGAGGCTCATTTAAAAGTTAATAGTTTACTTAGAAAAGTATACCTACGGTGTAAATGGTCAACTTCCTAATATAAGAACAAGAAATGATTATTGAAAAGTAATTGGTATCTTGATGAAAATGTGACACTAATAGTTGTGATGAGATAACATAGATCCTAGATGGATGTCGAATAATCTTAGTTCATAGTAGGTATTCAATGTTTATACAAACAAATGAAATTGATTTTCCGATGAATCATGATAAGAATGCTTATAGTGTATTATTGTTCTATATTGATAAGTATTGATATGTTTATGATATTGATGATGTTTCATGATATGGTGGTATGAGGATAATGATGAACATGTTGTTTGTTATGATAATGATGATATATGCTCATGATGAATATGATATGCATAGGGATTATGGTGTTATGATTTGAAGTTATATTGACATGTGGTTAGTTTATTATGTAATGTCATGATATATATTTGATGCAAATATGTTGATGTTATAACTTATGATGGTATTTCATAAGGTGAGGCATGTGGTAATTTCATACAGATTTTATGACATACAAGAGTATGCAGTTCTCTACTATTTAGAATGTGGTTATTAGCAACGATGTTATGTTATCATGATGACATGCAAGAGTTGGCATGAGGATTATTTTCTATGATTTTATGATTATAACTAATGCATTGGATGCATGTTGAGATGTGGTGATTGGCAGGAAATCCACAGATGGGCCGAGAGGGCCGGTTTATTTGATGATCTCGTGGGAGCCCATACCTACGAGGGAGAATATGTAACACCATATGGGCTGGGGACGAACTCAATCAACACTACATATGCCAGTGGTTCCTTTGTCTTGTATATCTCTTGATGGATAGCTCTTGAAGGGCTGTGGGACCATCTTGAGGAGGCCAAGGGCCTGATATTGTAGGCCAAGTGCCTGGTATTGGATGGGAACGTCGAAGTCTAGAAGTGGGTGTAAGACTTCGATGCCTAGGGCTGTGCACCTTAAGGAGTTGTGGAGGGAGTGGGCCAGCCTTGCGAGATGCCCAGAGTCATTGAGTACTGGGACCGGATGCCTGCCTTGGGGCAAATGAGGTCTGAGTCGGGCGCGAGCCTTGGGGCCAGCCTTGACTAGGGACAGACTGGGGAGGCTTATGCCTTGTTCCGAAAGTGGGAAAAAGGACATAGATTCCTTGAGATTCTCGGGCGCTGTGATGAACTTTCAATGCCTGCTGGTTATACTAGTTCAACAGAGGGTTATACTAGTTCAACAGAGGGTGTTGGTCACACATGAAGTAATAAATAATAAATAATATGATATAATTAGATACTCAACTTCAGGATGAAGTTCCTTGAAGAGGGGGAGTATGTAATGTCCCATAATAATTATAAAATAATAAATAATATATAAATAATATAATATAATTTAATAAATAAGTAAATAAATAAATAGTCAAGAGAATAATAAATAAAACATTAAACAATAATTGGAGTTCTAAATAAAATAGTAAATAATAAACTGGAGTCCTAAAACAATAAACAATAAGTAAAGTTAAAGAAAGAATTAATTAACAAAAGTAAATAAATTAACAAAGAGTTAAACTAAGAAACTAATAGAAAGAAAGTTAAAGAAAGAATTAATTAACAAAAGTAAATAAATTAACAAAGAGTTAAACTAAGAAACTAATAAAAAGGAAGTTAAACTAAGAGAACACTAAATTAAGTAAAACTTAAGTTGCATGTTGACACAGTGACTGTGTGCATGTGGTTCCCATTCCATGGTTTGGTCTATTTAATAGACATTGAGGAAGGTTCAAGGCATTCATTCTTTCATCCATTCTCTCGAGAGAAAGGTATAGTGAGGCAAAGGATACCCTGGCAGTAGTACGTTGATTGAGGGCTCGGGGGTGGCCAACTGTGGAAAGATTCCATACTGCTGAGCCTACGGTTGGGTGGAGAGTTGTCCCCAAAACTCTGTTGCGGTCTGCAGGATTTAGCTAGCATTCAACCTTGGAATCTCAGTAAGGAAGAGTCTCAAGTAAGGAAAAGTGCCATTATAGGTAAGTCTATAGGTAAGTTTTCTTGCTCATGTTTACGAAAATTCCATGATGATTAGTTAAATAGTTTTTGGGTTGATTAGTCATTATTTATGTGATATAATTAATTGCATGTTAAAATTGAGGTTGTTACATATCTCAATCATCTACCTCATTAATTCTGTATGACCTCCACTCTTTCTTCATTATTATGTTGCTCCACCACTCCATAATGCTACTCCACTACTCAACTAACCCACATTCACACTACAAAAGCGGATTTTATTCATCTATTGGGTTTATGGGTCCCTCCACCATTTTATTTACTTCAGTAAATAAGAAAAGTAAGAACTCTAATATTCCAATTTGCTGATAGAAAATTTGGAATATTACAGTCCTCCCCACTAAAATGTTGCTTGTCCTTAGGCAACTGCTAAAGTGTTATGAATTCCCACCTCCATAACTGCCTCTCTAGAATGTCTAGAATGGCCTCCAGCTGTATAGCAAGATGCCTCTCCTCATCAATGACTCCTCAAGTGGAAACCATCTAATGTCCAAGGGCCTCTTCTCTGCATGATATATGTGAAGTGTAGTGGTTCCTTCCCTAAGTGGACAATCCCAACTCATAAACTATCTCTCCAACCCATGCTACATGGAGTAGATTGTGTCTCTCCATGCTCCAATCCTTGGTCCTGGTGGCCTTGCTTGCTCTAAGCATCATATCAACACTGTGAAAAGTATGAAATAGAGACATATGGATTGACATGTGAAATGTCAAACCATACTCCCCCAATAGTAGCCACCAAAAAAATGCCTCTTTCTGCCACACCACCTCATCATCATAGCAAGTATGGTGCCCATACTCTCCTAACAGAAGCCAACAAATCAAGGCTTCCTTTTGCCATCTCACATCATCATTATGCAAGGTATGGGAGAATTTCAATCCATATTCTCCCAAGAGTAACGAGTGTAACAATGACTCTTGTTGCCACATCATGAGTATCATGCAAAGTCCTAAACAATAACATATCCATTGACATGTGATATGTCATGTGATGGCCAAACTCTCTCAGAATTAACCAGCGCAACCATGCCTCGAGATGTTGCATCTCATCACTATGATGCAATGTAGGAAACAATAATATACCAATGGGCATATAAAATTCAATTTCTTTGCCATACACTCCTAAGTGTAGCCAGCGCAGCCATGCCTCCTACTGCTACATCACCTTAGTGCTTTGCAAGGCATGGAACATACTAATATGAAATGTCGGGTGGTAACCATAATCACCCAAGAGCATCCGACGTAGCCCTGCTTCTTGCTGCCCTATCATAGATCTGCAAGTGGCCCTTCAACCACTTGATCATCATCTCCATCCATCCATCCAACTGTGGGTGATGACTCATATCATGCACAAGCTTGGTATCCACCTAATGGAGAAGCTCTCACCAAAAAATGCTCATAGAATAACTATCCCCATCACTATTTATGTCCTTCGGAATACTATGAAGCATGAAGGCATCCATGAAAGATAATCCGGTCATGGGTGGAGAGATGTACTGTGTGAAAATGTCGAAGCAGCGTGCATACCTCGATAGTGGATTAACGTTGACAATACCATCCTCCACAATATGATGATAATATTTGCACTCCATGGTATGTCGAAGTGCATCGTCATTGAGGTCTCTCCATGAGAACCTCTCTCCTATGGCCTGGTAGAACCTATGGGGTTCTGAATATGATACATGCAGAAACTTCTCGTTGAGTTGTGCGTTGCTCATCAAGAAGGCTCTGTCCTGATAGTGGAAGATGTTATCCATTACATGATGTCTACCATCTACCATCTTCCCATCCAATGCTTCATAAATGAATTGGCCATCGAAATTCTAAAATAATAACTGGGCCCTCAAATCATCACTGCTCCTCAATGACAGCGCTGTTGATCTCCATGATAGTGCATCTGCTGCCAGATTTCCCACTCCATACACAATGTTGAACTCATAGTCCTGCATTGGACTGATCCATCGTTGATGCCTCTTCTGCAGCTGCTACTCCTCCTCATATAGATGCTGCAGACTATGGTGGTTGATCTTCACCCAAAATCTACTGTCAATCAAGAACTATGTAAATTTGACCAATGCATGCATAATGTCCAGTATATCTTTGTCATAAATAGAATATGATAGCTCATGCGACATTAACTTTCAGGTCTCGAAAGATATTATATAACTTCCCTACATTAGGATTGTGCTAATCCCATCCTCAGAAACTCCACACCCCAACACAAAGTGTTGTGTGCAGCTCAACAATGTCAAACTAGGATAGCTATACATCTTCTCCTTGAACTAGTCAAGGGTCCTTTGCATAGTGATAGTCTACTACTCCAAATCAACAATGTGCTCTAACCCTTGGTCATGCAATTTCCTTGATGGCATGACCCCGCAAATCTCCATCTGATGTGCTGAAATAATATGGGGTGGAAATGTTTGTAGACCTTGGATTAGTTGATTCTTGGGAACACCTTGCAAAGCTACAAGAGTTCCTCCAACTGGTGCAATTTCTTCTCCAACTACTTGTGATGGTGATGTTTATGCTGCACCAGTGCTAGTATATTCTTCCTCTTCATCATGCACCTCCTAAACCATGATTGGGATTCTCAATGTCAAATGCTTAGGACCATATTCCAAAGATACAAGAGCTCCTCCCACTGATGCAAGTACCTCTATTGTAGCTAGTGGTGGTGGTAGTTGCACTGTATAGGAGGGCTAATGATGTAGCCTACTGATAGATAATACAATGCTGATCCCAGGCTGCTGAATTGATCACTGGAGTGAAGGATTAATCCCTCATAGGATTCCAAGCTGAGTTGCTTGGAACTTCGTTTTCTCCTCAAACCCTCACTTGAGAATTATGCAATTCTTGTAGGAAATAGTGCTGCATAGGAGAATAGATGGATGGCCTGATGTTGGATATGAAAACGAAAATCTCGAAAGACTCAATGGATCCATAGTGTGAAGGGTTGATCCATCCACAAGTTTCGCAGCTTAAGTACTGAGAACAACCTCCCAACTCTCAAACCCAAGTTGAGGAATGCGTAATTCCTGTAGTTGAAACTACAGATGAGAGTGGCTGAAAGTGGCATTGATTCCTGGATGATGAATGCTTCCTAAGGAAACCTTCCCAGAGTAGCCAATCCAAGTTCCTCATGGGTAAGGGTGGTATTCCTGCTTGGGAACACTCGGTGCTAAAAAACACAAATGACTTAGCTAAACAGCTGAAGCATGCAAAGAAATGTCTTACGACACTCAAAAATAAAAATATAGACTCCCCTTCCTTTGTTGTCGTCATATTTCTTTTATGGTTGTGAGCCTTCCCTAGCCTTTGCCCACCTCATAAGTACGCTGCACATGTGTCCAGTAGCCTACATAAAGACTACACTCTCCTCCATGATCTCCATCACTGCTGCAAGCACTCATGAATACAAGGAGTATCATAATTTTCCTTATAAGAGGTTTATCAACTATGGCAAGCACTCATGAATACAAGTTCTAGGTATTTGATCAGTTGTAGCAAACACTTCAAGAGAGTTTTTATAAATTCACCAACAAGCACAGTAGGTGGTCTATCAACTCAATAAAAAGCACCTTAGTAGCTCAAGTTTATATTGAACTATGTCAAAAACTATTTTCATTCCTATAAGAAAAATTATAATCCATTTTTCTATCCAATTTATCAAATCTTTTAAATTCTTCTAATAGTTCTTTAAAATAATTTCCTTTGTTGTTCTTTAAAAAATGGAGAGGTAACATGTGTATTTTCCAATAGTAATTTCTAAACTTGGTTGTTTGGTCTAACTATAAGAATACAACAAGAGATCTAACCATCAAAAACAGCTCAACAGTCTTGGAAGAAACTCAACACCTCGCATTTAGGATGACCTTTATAACGGAGCACTTCACATTTAGCATCCGGTTAGCATCCTCTTTATAAGCGATCTTTTATCACAAAAGATAAAGAAAAAATGGAAAAAAAATGTTTTAGAGATAATGATAAGTTTTTTTTACCACTTTAATTCAATTGATAAAACAGTAGTCGAAATAACACAACCGTCACTTACTACTATGCAAAAACCAAGGCTGACTTAAACTGACTTAAACTACCTAAAAAAATGTATAACTATTAAGTTTTATGAATCACTTTATCACTTCAAAACCTTAAAAATAATAATTTAGTTATAACTTTGATTAAAAATTTAATATTTTGATGACAATTATATAAATTTAATTTAATTTAACATTATAGATATCCTAAATATCAATTAATAATAGAAACAACAAATTTCTACCTCTAAATTAACCACGTTAGTTGGCTCAAACAGTTGAGACGAAGAAATGTGATGGATTAGAAAAAACAGAATTCAACAACTCTAGTCAGAACGTTGTTCAAATAGCTAACACAAAGAAATGTGATGGATTCCTGTAGGAAAAGTAAAAAATTAAAAAGTCAACGACTGTAGCCACAGAAACTTCAGTTCAAAACATTTAAATAGTAAATTTAATAATGGAATACATATATGATGAATACACATTAATAATTGACCATATCCCTTCTGATCCTCCTATGGCCTAGTTTCAAGAAGAGGCGCGGTATCACCTCCTCTCCTCACAAATGTGACATATTCACTGTAATGCATGCTGCAAACACGGCTTTGAAAACGAACCGTGCGGACACTTTTTCGAAGAGACTCGGTGATAGGGCCCATATACCCCGATTTGCGCATCAATGAATCAACTGTCTCAATCTCTGACCAACCTTCTTGTGCAGCTACTATAGGCAAGTAAGTTGCCCTACGCTTTATATTATCTGGATCACTGAACTCCACAATCACGCCATGCTTTCCTACCTCCCAATCCACATAATTGGCTGCATGCTCGTAGTCTGTTAGGACAGAGACTGTGCATTCCAGGTTTGGAATTTCTGTAGCTTCTATTGGTGGGAAGCGGTCATCAAGGAGAGCACTTCTAAGCGCGAAATCTCTCAATCCGTTAAAAAGACTCGTGGCTTGCAACGTACCAATGCATCCTCTCAGACTACGCTCCCCATCAACAACCGTTTTCCATGTGACAAATAATGGATGTGTGCCCTCCTCAAAGGCAGGTAGAGGCACAAGCTGGCCGCTATAATGGGCCACCAAAGTGTCGAAACAGTACACCACCATTTCTTTGCTTGCAGAAACCATCTCGAATAATATAGTTCCTCGCTAAAGTTGAAAACTACCTGTACGAATAACAGAGATATGATATGATATGGGAGTCTTCAGATCGCCAGAGCTATGCGGTGATTATTTTCTCTTGTTAATTCCCACGGATTGTTAGAAGATTTTAATGTCTTGAAGACGAGTGCAGAGATCTAAGAGATATGAGGAGTTGCGAGTATCGCGACTACCAACTCTGCCGCACAACAGATGGTCTTCTCCTGTTTATCAAAGTGCAATTATAGAGCTATGTATCCATCTAGTTACGTACGTATGAATATAGATATGGTTTTCTAAAATAAGACCGACCTTAAAATAACATTTAATAAAATCAATAACTATATTTTTTTAAATACCTCATTCTTCCGAGCTAATAATGTACCATACAATAAAAATTATAAAACTAAAAGCTGGAAGATTGACCATATTTACGTGTATCCACCTGAGATAAAAATATCAATCAAAAATATAAAACTAAATGCTAGAAGATTGACCATATTTACGTGTAACCTCCTGAGATAAAAATATCAAGATAAAGAATGCATTGAAAATTAAATATAAAGAAAAATATAATTATACTTTCTAAAAATAGAATTTGCTAATCATATGAGATGATGCTTTCATTATACTTTTTTTCTTTTCAAATTTTGGAATTTATTTTATATATTTGTTTATATTGGTTTACTTTATCTTAGTGAAATGCATCGAACATGAAAAATACCATTATATATTAAAATAATATGTAGATTCTAATTTGTAGTGAAGTTGGTGATCATCATGAAATAAATATTTTCTCAACTAAGATCTTTATGGTTAAAAACTTCTTATAGCTTCATGTTAGCCTTTTCATTTTCATAGTTTTCTTGTTATTGCTTAGTATCTAGCTAAATTTCAAGTTTATATGCATTTTTTAGGCAACATTTCGTAGTCTAGCCCTCTACTAATGTGACATGCGACCTCCCAAGACATTCTTCTCTCCAACTGTGCATTGTGCAACTCTCCCAAGACTAGTCTCTCTCCAGTGCATTGTGCAACTCTAGTAAGTAGCAGTGTCATCCTTTCCCACTACGATTGTGAACTGTGCAGTCCCTCGCCTCAATTGAACACCGCGCACTTTCAACTAGTAGTATGTACCCTCCTGTCCATTGTCGATGCAAACTATGTAGTAGAGAAGCCATCTCTCTTGCCTCAATTGCACACTGCGTACTTTCAACCATTAATATGTACCCTCGTGTGCATTCTTGATGCAAACTACGTAGTAGAGAAGCCCTCTCTCTCAGCAATTGTGCATTGCAAAATCCTAAGACCTAGATCTTTAAACTTGTCTCTTATTGATCCATCATGCATAACCCCTGCTGTTTTCTAATGCATAGTGCACAATTCCAATGATAAATCATGTCACTCTTTCCTCACTATACTCTCTTGTGCTCAAGCTTATGCAAACGTCCCTCTTAGTGTCTTCCTTTGTATTTGAGAGCTTGATAGAGAAGGTGATCTTTTGTGGAAAAAACATTATGCTGCCATGAGTACAACTCCACTTCCACGTCCTACCAATAAATAACTTACTATTCTCTCATCCTCCACTGATACAAGGCATATCATCACAAGAGAAGCACTAACTAGGGAGGCCACATAAAGTGGCATTGAAGGTGTTGTGGAAAGTTTTGTATATGGAGTACGTGTTTTAGAAGATATTGGATGTTTCATAGATGATTCTATAACTATAATATGTCATATAATAAAAGATGCTTTCAATAAGAAAGAGCTCCTAGAGGATTCAGAAGAAAAAGAGATTTACATCATTGTCAATAGAACCACATTCCACAAGGTTGCTTAGAGATATCTAGTTGTACCATTTGCATAAGCAATAGGATGGATATTTCAGGGTTTAGACTTTAAGAAAATCATTCTCAGTAATGTAAGGGAGCAAGATATTACGACATATTAGCTGCATGATCTCTATTCATACAACAAACAGCCAAAGCTCGAGGAATATTTGAATTTTAAGTATTATGCAGTTTGGTATCATTTGAATACAAAGGATATAATTAGATTGTGGTGACAGGAACCAACAAATTTTTTCCAGACACGAGATTGGATCTAGAGGTCAAAATCATTAAATAAATTCCACCAGTGCCTCATGGCTAAGTGCTTCACAATATCTGGGAAGGAAAGCACCATGTTTTGTGAAGAATGATGGACTTACATGCTATACCCAGTGGTTATAGATGTGAAGAGATTTAACTAAATAGATATCTTAGCCCAAAAATTGTAGATTGATGTGTCTAAGGGGAAGAAGGATGTGCAAAGTGGGAAACCTTGGTTCTTTATGTCGACATACCCACTTGGAATATGCATTAAACATGAGTTTATGATTTTACAGTGGAAGTGGACTCAAAACATTTCTTTGTCAATATCTATTGGAAGATAATTTTAGAGATCAGTTAGAAGGGAGTTTACAACAACTTATGCGAGAATTTATTTATTTTTCTTTACCATATGATCTTTAATGTTTAGGTGCCCTGCATGAATCACCAAGCTAAAGAGGAAGTTGAAGAATTGGTGGATTGACTTTCTTATTATCGGGGCACATACATCAGAGTTTTCGGTCCTCAAAGACCTCCACATATCATGCCAAAGTATATGTCTCATAGGGTGGTAATGCAAGAGATTGGATATTATATTTTTTCAGGACAATCAAAGCTATTGGAAAATTAGAAGAAGTCACCATGGGTTCACCTTCCTTTTCAAGTGGGGTCTTATCATATAAATATTTTTAAGGCAACAAAAGAAGTGGTAAAACTTAGCTACCTTAAGTTTGGGGAAATGAGTTTTCATTGGTATGATTCAAGGGCAGTTTTCATTGATGGGATCTTGGGGATTTTCACCATGAAATCCAAACTGTTGTATATCCAGACATATGCATTATGAATGGTTCCGATGAATGGGGAAATTTTATTGTTGTTCTGGATCAACATCCAAACTCTGGCTTTCTCTAACTCTTCTTGCGGCTTCATCTTCTTCATTAGTGTGAGTGGCATGGCCTTGTATCACATTGTCCACTAATACATGACAGTCATGGAAAACAATATATTCTTAAGGATGTTGAAAAACTCTCTACTATACCGTAGAAAGTCATTCAAGTGGACGACTAACTTATGTACAGTTTCGAGCCCCTCGTAAAGATCCTTCATAATGTATCTGAGTGCAGATACTTCAACAAGTATCACATCTCTCACTTCCTCGCAGTAGACCTATGCGGAAGCTGCATGTTGCACCCTTTCATGAAGTTGTTCCTTCTCTTGCTCAAGTTCCAATATTTTATGCGCTAACTGCATGTTCTTGGACATAAGCATTGGATGTTGAATCTGAATGCTCCTGTGAAGGCCCAAATGGCGTCGACAATGGAATTTGGGTTCCTACTGGTGTCTTCGAATTTCTGAATTTCTCTCATGAACGTAAGTGATGCATGATCATCTAGGAATTGTTTTCTTCACACTTCTACAATCTTCTTATGCATCTCATTGAATGATATATTGTACGCATCCATGACCATATCGTCACCAAGGGGAACTACTTCCCCTTCCTTTCTCAGGGATTTATATACGGATAGAGGTTGTGGAGTCTGAATGTTGGCCTAAGGTGTTATATGCATTAGGTCAACGTATTCATTTCATGGCTCCATTCCAACATCAATGGCCATGAGTTCAATCAATTGTTAAATCTCTTAATAAAACTCCTCTTCCTGCACTTTTTCACTCACAACTTATGTTGTTGTTAGATCCTATACATGTTATTTAACCTATGTAGGTGTTGTCTCCTCCACTCTAGAACCTTACCTTTATTCTTGTTCTTTCTTTTGTCTCTCCTCTTGCTCTTTTCTTCTAAGCTCTTGTTCTTCCTTCAATTCTTGTCCTTCCCTTTACGCTTCTTACAATGTTCTTCTAAGCTTTTCTTCTCTATCTTTCTTCTTTCTACTCTCTTATTCCTATGTCCCCATTTTGCTTCGATTTCCAAAGCTAATTTTTTAGTGGGGGGATCTTATTTCATTTTCCACCCTTTTTCCTCCTCCGTATTATCAAGTACCTTTCTCTTTCCCTTACCATGCATTGGATTGCTTCCTCTTGTTGTTTTTTCTTCTCAAATGGTTGTCGCCTATGAAAAAATTGAGAAGTCCTAGCCATAAGGATCATATCATGAGGTTGGGAGGAGTTATAAAAATTATTCCATGGATCCTCCTCTGAGAAATGATATATCCTTATGATCTAGTTGAAGTATACTCTCATGTAGTGGTCTATGCAAATTCCCTTCGGGTCATAGGGATTGTAACTCTTTGTGTTGAGCTCGAATTTTAATATTGTTTTCCCCTAGATATCTGAAACCTTGAGATTATTAATCTCATATAATCCTGCATGCAAAGGAAGAGTTGGCCATGGTGCCTTCTTCATCCTATGCAGTGTTGCTGACAACCCTGTGGTGATATGATAAGATACCTCTTGCATGATAAGTTTTTCGGTGGTATATCTCGATAAAAGATGTAGTGGCTTCTACCCACCGAATACTCTATTCAATAAGTCATCCGGTAAGGCGAACATATCAATAATATCTGATATCACCTCCATAGTTGATCGTGACACACAAGGTGGGTACTCTTGAAATATGAGCCTGTAAATCGGTATGATGCACTCATCAGTAAGCTACCCCGTGACTCCAGTACTCTGTCACTTCATGTCATGACTCGATAAGTGATTAGTGAAGTGATGAAGCCAAGCAATAACACATACTGCATAGTTACATATGCCAATATCGAAGTTTGAGCTTCCATATTACACAATGCCTAGCTAAGAAAAGTGGATTCTGACCAAGGGAAAGTATGATCTGCCCAAGGGAACTGTGAAAAAAGAGCAGATCTAAGAGATGGTGAAGGTATGATTGCATATTTGACTAAGTGTAGATGAAAATAAATAAATAAAGTGCAGAAAAGGAACAGAAAAGAAGTGACGATATCAAAGACGAGAGTTTCCGCAATGATGACCATCGATGAAAAAATGCATAAAACTATGCGACACCTGTGAAAGGAAAAAAAAAACCTAAAAAAGCACTTATAGAGGCTAAACAAAGTTAAAATGAAAAAATGAATGTAAAGAAACAAGAAAAACAACACTCATGCAAACCAAACAACAAAAAGAGACAAAAAAAGCTACTAAAAGCGATAAATGCGAAACTCACCCAGAAAAGCGACAAAGATTGCGTCGAACGTTCCTTGATATCCTCGAGAATGCTAGAGATCCAAGATTGAATTTGAGGATGATCTCTAGGGGCATCGATTAAATAGATTTTAGAAATTAGGGCTTATGTCATGCATGGCACAAATTAAGGAAAAGCGACACTTGGAGGTAGTTTCCAAAAATAGAAAATGTGCCTCCTTCATGTTACTAAAAATAGATCCCTGAATTTTAGGGATGTTTTTCACTTTTTTTCATTTATGCTTTTTCCAAGAAAAATTTCCATGCATCTCAACGTGAAGGATTGGGTAGTATTGGGGAACTGGTTGCTCCTGACTCAATCCATTATGCAGTTTCTGAGCTCAGTGAAGGATTGCACAGATTCTGGGCACAGTGTTGGGCTACGTGTCATGACAGTGAAATTTTCAAGTTCAAGGTTGGACTACTAGTCCCGACTTCACAATTCTGAATAGGAAGGTGAAGACTGCCTCCATGAATTGCACAGTTTTTAGAGGCGAGCCCTGAACTTTTATGCAAGATATAGACATGGGTTAGCTTGTAACTTAGACAAATTTTCTAAGTCAAAAAACAAGTAAACACAAAATAAAATAAAATATAAACAACGGTTAAAGAAAGTGTACCTAATAGTGCTGCAAGGCATGCTCATGTGAAGGAAATTTAGGCTCCAAAATCGAAGCAATGGATAAATTTTGGAGGGTGGTTGTAGCCGCTAGAATAGATTCCTTATGTGCTCTTTGGATTCTCAGCCTCCCACAAGCTACTACAACTAATTGTATAGATCACTTGGCCTAGCTTGACATGATCAAATGGACACACTCCATGCAAGCTGTTAAGGATCCCATGCCTTAAAAATGCCAATGAAGAAGATTTGCATTCCCCTAATACGTGATTGTGACTTGAGAGGCTCCCTTACACGACATGAAAATTTTTGGTTTATTTTTTTGTTTGCCACTTTTACCCAACATCGTCACTCTATCGCGTTCTCAGAAAATGCTTTGCTGAATACAACATTGTGTGTGCACTATTTCCAAGATTTACTCATTGATATCAGAAAGGCAAATAGATGTTCGACCTATCATGTAGCAGTTGGTGAGTGTTTGGTCAATGATTCATGTGTAACTATTCTTAATATTTGGCGCTTTCACACTGATGATAATGGTATCTTTTTTCAATATAATTACCAATGTGGCTTGGGAGCTTATGTGATAACCCCAATGACCAATGGTATGATTGGACACTAAAAATAATGGCCTCTCATTGTGGCCTTCGATGTGTGGCCCTTTTTCCCATTAACTACCATACATTATAGATCCTTTACAATTTACCCTTGGACCAGTTCAGAAAATTCCTCGTCAATAAACTTAAAAAATAAACCCACTAAACCAACTAAGGTGATACAAAATACCACTAGAGATGGAAATTTCGATTAGGATGAGAATAAATCAAACTAAAGTTCATTGCAAAAAACCCTCAAGCTAGAAGGATGCATAGCTCCGCTACCTCCAGAAGATCCCAAACATTAAACAATTTAATAGGTCTAGCACACTTTAGTATTCTGATTAAAATAATATTTCAACAAGAACAAAAAAATAGAACTTTGAAAGTTGTCCTTTATTTATATTATTATCTAAAGAAAATGATACATGTCCATACAATAATATCGAAGCCCCTCCACGTTAGAATATTAATCACAACATCGATTGTGAATTTTCCCATGACGACGAGTTGTCTATGCCTGTTATTGGGAGTCGACGAGAGTAGTTGATATATATAAGAATATAATTGTAGTTCTTGTAGCTTTTACAACTACATTAATGTATAGGTTAATGTCTTTGTAATGCAATCGATAAGCTCTCTGAGAGATTCTTTGTTTCGTAATATTGTATCATAGCTATGTATTCTGATATGGTATCAGAGCCATGTGAGCTATGGTGTGAGAGCCATAGGAGGGCTTGGTGGCCAAAGGAGGGCTCTATAATGTGAAAAGGTGGGTGTTTTTTGAGTTTTTCTGTATAGAACAAAGCCACAGACCGTCGTGTTTGGTGTTTGGACGCTGCGTGCATGTGAAGAGGCTTGGACATTGTATGCATGTGAAGAGGCCAATGCCAAGAGCTATGTTGATCGATGTGATGTTGTCTTGTTGTGCATAGAAAACTAGTAAGCATGTGAGGAAAAATAATTCTCAGACTTGACGGTCGAAGATCGGGCCTGGTGCAGTGAGATTAGTGGTGTTGAATACCTATTGTGGTGTGCAACTCTAAGTAGAAGATAAGTGAGGTTGTTTGTGTTTGTTTTGGATCACACTGTGAGGAGTCGTGAGGGCTCTATGGTGTGGCTTTGTGTAAAACTATAGCCGGCATGGAAGAGCGGTGTGGTGAACTCTCAGTGCGTGGAAAAGGTGTTGAGTTGAGTGCTCTCAGGTAGGATGGTCATGAGGCCTGTGTTGAGCATGATTTTGTGTGAAACGAAGTTAGGTTATGAGATTTGAAGTGTTGTGAGTAGTGAATCTAACCATTGTGAGGAGCTGACATAGTGTATTGGTGTTAAGAATTGTTGTGTGTTGGACTAGAGGGAGAAGTGTGTGCAATTGTAACCTATTGCCTGTAGTGGTGAGTAGGAGCCATTAAGCTATGTTGAGCCAGAGCTAAGGGCTCGGTGTTCTGTTGGACCAAATTTTTCTCCTTGTGCATGGAAGAGTGTTGTTTAAGTGGTGATTTTGTGAATTTGAGAGATGGCTAGTAAGCCTATAATATAGTAGTCTTGTGTGTGAAAGTCACCTAGCCATTGGTTAGTTAGCGTGAGTCATGGGTGAAATTCAAAGATCCAACTGCGTGCTGAGATGTGACTTTGTAATTGGAGGATGCTGAGATTGGCGCAATATTTTAAAAAGTGGTGAGATCTGATCTTGCATGAGAGTTGTGGAAGAGAGGCAAAGGGCAAGATCTAAAGAGCTGGTGGAGTTCAGCCTTATGTTTTTGAGCATTGAACCTTGTTCATTGGCCTATGAATTTAAGCCTATGCCAATTGGGGCTAGTATTTTGAGTAGCATGGTGCATATCTTGAAGGTTTTCCATCCACATACTTGAGGTTGAAAGTTGTGGATCATGGTGGAAGAGGAGTGTTGTCAACATTGTGTTGGGTAATGTGTAATTTGTAAGTTCGGCCATTTTTTGGGCTAGTGAATAGTCATGATTGTGTGTCCTTTCGAAACTGTGCACCATTATGTTGAGGTGTTTTTCATCATGAAGCACTAATTTTCAACGTAGATGCCTTGTAATCAGTAGCTATTGTTCGTGAAGTGGTACCCATAGCAAGTGTTGCCACTCATGACGTTTGTCGAGAAAGTGGCTACCCAAGGATTGGGTTGTGTAGCATGTTGTGGTGCTACGTAGCAGTTGATGAATATTGCATCCCATGGACATGTATTAGGAGGCCAAGCTTCTATAAATGAGTGGTACAATGTTTGACAGTGATATTTTTGATGGTGCTTTTCTAGAGAGTCTATTTAGAAGTATTTTTGGGCCCAGTAATATTTTCTATTATGGTAGTATATTTTAATTAAAAAAAAATTGATAAATAGAATGAATATGAATATCAAGAGGTGAAGCCTATTCCACATGTTCCTGCAATTACTGAGAGAATAACTTGCATCTCACATAATCCAATTGTTATATATTTGATTGGATCCGTTTCTAAGATGGTCACGAAAATGGAGGATACGACCATGGATATTGTTAAGAGGTCGCTCATGTTTGAAGATGAGTGAATTTTGGTGGATGAAGAGGATCATGTCAATGGGCATGAATCAAAGTACAATGTTGATTTTGTGCAACTTGGTTTCACACTGTATAAAGGTATTTCTCATGGAAAGAGGGGAGAGAATGAATTGGAGTACCTTGTTTTCATTGATCTGGATGTTTCTTTGCATCCCAATCCTAAATAAGTTGCTGATGTAAGAAAAGGGTAGTTGAAGGAGCTCGTAAGGAAATAAATAAAGGTGAAAATGAAATTGCATCAACAAATGAACAAGCATGGACCCTTTCGTAAGAAGGAAGAACTGAAATCCCTGTTGTGAAGTTTTTTTTTTATGTACTATTGTAAGCCTAATTTAGATTGAGACTAGAAGGAAAGTTAATAATTAAGGTTATGATTAAGGGGAGGTGTTAGAATATTACTCACGAAACTGACTATGATTGTTACCATGATGACAAGTTGTCTGTGTCTGGCAAGTGGAGTCAGTGGGAGTAGTTGATATAGATAAGAAAATAATTGTAATTTTTGTAGTTTCTACGACTACATTCATGTATAAATTAATGTCTTTGTAATTCAATTGATAATATCTCTTGGAGTGTCTTCGGTTTTTAATATGGTATCAGAGCCAGAGAGCTAGAGAAGGGTTTGGTGTCCATATTTGTGTTCTTGGTGGTGTGAGGAGTTGTGTGCTTTGTGGTTTTGAGAGCCGACGGTTCGGCTTAGTGTAATGTGCCTTGCGGTGTGAAGAGCAGTGAGGCTGAGCTGCGTGGTGATGTGGTGTTGTGAGAAATTATTTTTGTGTTGAAACATTTCTTGTGGAGTAGTGATAGCTATTTGGAATAATTCACCCAATCTTGCTGATAGTTGCCTACAAATGTGAGGAGTGTTTTCAGTTAAGTCTTCACTGAAGATTTCTGGTAATAATTGTCACTATTGTTTCAAATTCATCATGGCCTAGAGAGCTAACCGTGGGAGCTGAACTATTGAGATGTTGTGTGATCTATCATCATTAAAGGAGGAGTGAAAAGAGGGAAGATCTGTTTAGAGTGTCGAACTTGGTGAACCCAACATGAAATCGACTAGATATGCAAGGGAATGTTTTTTTATATGTGATGAAGATCTTAAGATATGTTTAATATTTGAGTTGTAAAAGAGAGTGAAAAATATTCATGTAAAGCCATGGTCATGAGGGCTCAGTGAAACGAGTGCGAAAGTCGCTATTATGAGTGCATTGAAATGGGAAACATTCCACTGTATATTTACTACTTGAAGCCTGACAGGTGTTGTTGTTGGTTGAAGTAGTAAGAATTTTTTCCATTATGAGGAGTATTTGCAGTTGAAGGAACCCACTGCCACCGAGTTGTGAAGAGTGGGTGCAGTGGTAGTAGCCATAGGTTTTCTCGGGGAATAATATTGTTTCTTGCTAACCCAGTGGCTTAAGAAATCTATTTTTATTGTATCCAATATTTGTTTTGTTTTTGTAGTTGTGATTGTGGACCAGAGGGAGAAGTGTGTGAAGTTGTAACCTGTTGCGTGGAAGGAGTGGTGAAGTATATTTTTTTTGTAGAAAACATCCTCCCCATCAGTTGAACGAGGCACTACAAATATTGGGTAGTAATTTCTGGGAAAGACACCATATTTGCGTCGTGCTAATATTGGAGCTCCCGATATGGTATTCAGTACTGTATTAGAGTGAAAACATGTTAATTAAAGAGTTTACAATGTTTTTTAGATCTCATGTGTATCGAGAGTATGATATTGTTCGAGGAGGTGAAATCAAACAAATTTTACTCCAGTGTGAAGTGGTTGAGGGTCATGAGGCATTGACCAAAGGAGTTTCTTCTATGAACTCCAATAGTGGACAAGGTTGCTTGAAGGTTAGCGTAAAGAGTGAAAAAATAGCCTTTGGAGCATGACATTAGTTGAATTCAAAGGAACTATTGAAGATTTTTCAATCATTGTTAAGAAAATTTGTTTTTAAGTTTTAGTCGAGAGTCGATTGTGGAGATCGAGTTGAAGATCTGTACATGGAGAACCAATATGTCACCTAGAGGGCTGATTTGTGTGTGAAGGGCCTAGTTTTTGTAGTGGCTGAGGAAGACTGCAACCCATGGATGTGTACTAGGAGGCCAAGATTCCATAAATGAGTGAGTTAATGTTTGAAAATGATATTTTTTATGATGCTTTTTTAGAGTCCATTTGCAAGTATTTTTGGGCCCAGTAATATTTTCTATTCAGGTAGTAGTTTTAAATTAGAAAAAAATAGTTAATAAATACAATGAATATGAATATTAGGAGGTGGAGTCTATTCCACATGTTCCTGTAATTACTGAAAGCATAACTTGCTTCTCTCATAATCCAATTGATTGAGATTTGATTGGATTTGTTTCTAGGATGGCCGCGACAATGGAGGATATGCCTATGGATATTGTTCAGAGGTCGCTCATGTTTCAAGATGAGTGCATTTTGGTGGATGAAGACGACCATGTCAGTGGGAATGACTCAAAATAAAATTTTGAGATTGTGCAACTTTTTTGTAAACATTATAAAGGTATTTCTCATGGAAAGAGTGAGGATTATGAATTGGATTACCTTGTTTTTATTGTTCAAGATGTTTCTTTTCATCCTAATCCTAAAGAATTTTTTGATGTAAGCAAAGAGCATCTCAAGTATCTCTTGAGGAAAGAAAGAAAGGTGAAGATGAAACTACATCAACAAATGAACAAGCATGGACCCTTTTGCAAGAAGGAAAAAATGAAAGCCCTGTTGTCAAGAGTTTTTTTATGTACGATTGTAAGCCTAGTTGAGACTTAAACCAGTAAGCAAGTTCATAATTATGGTTGTGATTAAGGGGAGGTGTTAGAATATTAATCGTGATGCTGACTGTGAATTTTCTTATGACGATGAGTTGTATAT
This sequence comes from Pinus albicaulis, assembly GCA_034641835.2. Classification (NCBI taxonomy): domain Eukaryota; kingdom Viridiplantae; phylum Streptophyta; class Pinopsida; order Pinales; family Pinaceae; genus Pinus; species Pinus albicaulis. The sequence goes on along the minus strand of CM076570.1, from coordinate 1,413,154,234 downwards.
GTCTGTTGGTGGGAGACGATAGGAGTAGTGGATATAGATAAGAAAATAATTGCAGTTGTTGTAGCTTATACAACTACATTCATGTGTAGATTAATGTCTTTGTAATGCAATAAATAAGATCTCTTAGAGAGTCTTCATTTTGTAATATGGTAACAGAGCTCCATATTCTGATACTCCAATGGCATGCATAGATGATCATCAAATGATGAAGCAAAGACACTAAAGCAAAACCATGGACCCTTGATGGATCCACTAAATAGATTACACCCGTGGGGTTTTCATCTGGAGGATCAAACTAGAATTGGCCTCACCATGTTCTCAACAAGACACATTAGGATTGACTACATTCTTGTTCTACATGGCATCTCATTGTGTCGATTATGTCCCATGGTCACATGATTGTTACACTCTAGTACATATTAAGAACCCAAAATTAGGGTTGTGTGCCCAAATAGCAACTCAACTCATATTTTCCAAAGCTCTCTCATGTGCCCTAAAGGCTTTACACAACACACTCTAGGGGTAACAATGAGAGAAAAGTGTCTCGTAACCATGCAAAGCCACTACACTCATTACAATATTGGTGCACTCATGACAATATTGGTCCAAAAGGCATCAACATGAATATCCTTTGTCCTGAGAGGAGAAGGTAATGATGAAACTCTTCTACATAAAAATTCAAGTCAAAAAGATAAAAATAATTGCTATTTTTAATTCACGATAAAAAAAATTCATAGTAGTGAATTTGGTCAACATATTTAGACTCTAGATACATGATAATCTGATCCCATATTCAAATATATCCATTTGAATGGGTGAAAGAAAACTAGATATAAATGTAACCAAATAATTTAAACTTAAATTTACTATTTATATATTATTGATATAGCTTAACCCTAAATTTACTATGTCTATTTTATTCATAAAGTTGAATTGAATGTAATTCGCCATGTTATATGAAAAGTTATATGTGGAATTATATATTGAATGCAATCATCTTGTGGAAAGCCAACGAGTGTGAAGTTAGTTTTAGGTTTTGTTCTCGTGTCCTGAAAAAGAGCTAAATTAAGAGGTTACAGAGATTAGTTTTCCATTAATTCATTGATTCAATTCATATTTCCATTAGTTTTCTGATTCGGAGATGGATTCCTAAAATATTTCAAAACCGGTTTTGCTATTCATATTAGATCCTACTCTGGCAAGATTTTTATTTTTTATTTTTATTTTTGGGGTCAATCACAGTATTTTCTGAGAGAATTTTAATGAGAATACAATTTTTTTTCAAAACTAGTAGCAATTTTGGAATATTTTCATTACAATCAAGTTTACTAAATATATGATAAACTGATTTTCAAGCTCATGTAGTTATCATCATTTAGTTATCATTTAATGAAAATATTTCCATATTATCCATAGTGTGATAAAATATTAAGCATCAGGATTTCCAATATCCCTGGAATTATGGTGCTGAGTCAGTTTTTACAATTTAGAATTTACAATTTCTTACTATGATTCGACTCTTAGTGAGATCCCTTGGACAGTATGTGGAAATTACTGGATTTTCATAAGTAATTTTGGGAAGGGTTGACCACATTGATAACGAAAGGAGGATTATGCGTGAATAAAACAATGTAAAAGGGGCTTTGGCAGACTATTGAAATCGCATGATAAACCATACAAAGGTTTCTTCGAGACATATACCAATTGCTTCTCTCATATTTTGAAGAAGTTAAATAAAGAAATGACATCTCCTCAAAACCAGAAACTACCACAACCTATAGAAGGTAATGAAGAGAAGAGAGTTGACCGCAAAGGTTTTATTTTTAGGTGTTCCATATTGTAAGGTATAAACCAAATATGACTGAGAATGGTAAGTTCAACAATGGAAGCAGACAGGCATGGTGAGGGATAATCCAGGGGAGGTTGTTCTGTCAAGGTGAATTACTAATCCAGGGCTATTCTTGGGTTTAAGTTGATAGAAGGGATTTGGATTTATGTGCGTAGAGGTTGCAATAGGGCGTTGGGCTTGGCTTTGCATCCAGTGTTGTGTGCCCGCGTATGTTTACAAGATAGTACGTCGTTACAAGATTGCATGGAGGCATATCTCCATATTATACACATGTTTTTTTTCCAAGATGTTGTATTAAAGGATAATATATGAGATATTCAGAGAGATTATACATGAGGTGAGAGCCGAAGAGAACCAGAGAATGAGCTTGTGAGGGTAGAAGACTTAATTCTGACATGGTAGTTATTATAGGTGGTAGTGTATGTTTCAAATTGGTTGTTCTGGTTGGCCTTATAGCTGGCAGCTAGGTGACACTTGACTTCCATGCAGGATGGTACGGGACCATCATACGAGGCCCTCATATAAGCCACTGTGAGCGTCGAGCACGGTGTTTTGGGCTATGTGGAATCCATACTACTAACGGAGGAGGGTAGGGTGCTAGGGACATCGTCGGGAAGGTTTAACAGGATCCATAGGAATTCCAAATGTAATAATGGTTGGAAATATTGAAAAAACAATAACACAGAGGGATGCTTCTTTCACAACACATAGAATGCACAATAATTCAAAAATTAACAATACCCAGACAGACAAAGATTACACACGAGAGGAACAAAACTTCTGTTTCTATGCAACTCAATAAATTTATGGAAATTACATTAGTTATACAAAAATGGCCGAAGCTTGAAAACCTAATACTATTCAATGTTGGATTCAATGATGGATGGATGTTTAACCACCAGTTGTCCTTCTTCTGTCAAAATATCCATTTCCGCATTTAAATGACACGCAGACCATATTTTTTTTATACACGAAACAATGTACAAACGTGTTCAAAACAAAAAACAGGTAGACCTAAAATCTTATTTGTTATGGCTGCGAAAACACATCGCATCAGTGCCCTTATAGCATTTCAATGATATCAACTTTTAACTCGCGAACGATTTAATGCAAAACATAAACTTATGTGATTGCGATATGCGATGGCGATATCGCATCGCAAAACAAATAAATTTTAGGTGGTTTGGCGGAAACTTAAACTTCAGCGATTGCAATACGCTGCGGTGTTATCGCATCATAAGTTAAATAACATTACGGGTGAAAAATTTAGCAGAAAACATAATGTATTGTGATTGTGATGTGATGAGGCACCATTGCATTGCAGCTCAAACAACATAACCTCTAGGCAGTCGAAAGCTAAATGAAAACCATTGTGGTTGGGATGTTTGATAGTACTATCGCATCGCAACGAACATAACATAACTTTTGGATGGCAAAAACGTAAGGTGTAAACATTGTGAAGTGTGGGCGCGATGCGGGTAAAACTCAGTAAGTGTGGTAAGTGGATAACAAAGGAATTTGGCAGAATACAAAGGATTGTGGCATATTGCAAAGTGCTATGGAGGTAAGTGGGGCCTGCCAGATATCACATTTGCAGAAACATAACATTGCGAAAGGCTTAAGGGTTAAAATTAAAAGTCGTGGGTTGCGCCTGTGGGAAAATGGTAAGTAAAAATGGTGGGTAAAGAAATAACACAAATTTATGGCTCGAGTACTTTGTTTTTGTATTTTGCATGCATTGCGTGAAAAACCCATGCAGATTGAAAATCCTGCTACTTGCCCTTCCCTACTACAAAATTGATGAAGTGTGGGTTGCTGCCACTGCTTATTCATACCGGTGGTTCGGAATATAATTCCAACACTCTCCCTTAATTACAACTGCCACCATCAGTCATTTCCATACACTGCTTGAGATACAAAAAAAAACTTTTGTCCCAATGGCCTTGTGAGGATATTAGAAAATTGTTCCTTTGTCCTGCAATGTTGCAAAACAAGCTCACGATTCTTAAGCAATTCTCTTATAAAATGATATTTGGCATCTATGTGCCTTGTTCTCTTGTGGAAAAAAATATTCTTTGATCATGCAATTCCTAAGCTATAATCACAATAAATTGTGGTTCCTTTGCCTTTCTCATGACACAAATATCTCAGCATATTTATCATCCATACTTCTTGACATGTTGATGTTGTTGCTGCCACATATTCAGCTTCTGTTGTTGATAATGCAACTATTGGTTGCTTCTTGGAGGCCCATGAAATGGCTCCCAATTCCAAATGAAAAACATACCCCGATGCGCTCTTTCTATCATCTACACTTCCAGCCTAATAATTGTCAGTGTAACAAATCGATTTGAAATTATCAGTTGATGAGTATAGAACACCATACTTTGTTCCATTCACATACCTCAATATTATCTTGGCTGCTTGCCAATGTGTCTCCTTTGGTGTCTCCATGAATATGGAAATTAGACTTACAACATACACAATATTAGGCCTAGTTGTAGTCAAATACATTAAACTACCAACTATTCTCTTGTACAATGTCGGATCAATATTCTTACTACAATCTTCTTTGCTTAATTTTAACCCCATGACAGTTGGAGGTGTTGTTGATTTGTTGTTTTGCATGTTAAACCTGTTTAAAAATTTTACAACATATTTTTCTTGGAAAATAAAAATTCCCTTTTCATTTTTCTTTATTTCAATGCCCAAAAAATATCTCAATAAACCCAACTTAGTCATTTCAAATTCACTCTTCATGATTGTTTTAAAATCAGCAATGAGAGAAACTTCATTTCCTACCAAAATTAAATCATCTACATATAAAAAAAAAATAAGGATTTTACCCTCATTTTCTTTTATGTACAGTGTGGGTTCACCATCACATTTGTCAAACCCATTTTCTATTAGGTAAGCATCAATCCTGTTGTACCATGCTCTTGGTTCTTGCTTAAGCACATAACGAGCTTTCTTCAACTTTCACAATTTGTGCTCTTGGCCTTCTAACTCATATCCAGGAGGTTGTTCAACATATACCTCCTCTTTCAACCCGCCATTCAAGATTGTTGATTTTACATCCATTTGGAATACATTCCACTTTTGTTGTGCTACAATGGACAACATTGTCCACGCTGTCTCCATCCTTGCAACTGGTGCAAAGGTTTACTCATAATCTCTTCTTTGTTGTTGCTTGTAGATTTTGACAACAAGTCTTGAATTATGCCTTTCTACCTTGCCTTTAGCACTACTTTTGGTCTTATAGACCCATTTCACTCCAACAACTTCTTTACCTTGTGGGAGGTCCACTAACTCCCATGCATCATTCTTTTATATTGCTCCAACCTCTTCATTCACTGCTTCCATTTTTCTTCTTTATTGTATCTTCAAAATGGATTGGGTCATCAACATGACAAAACAATGCCAATAAATAATTTAGACCAAAATTATAATCAACTTCTTCTTGCTCATAAATTTCACTCAAACTTCTGAATCTTGGTCTTCTTGGTGTGCTTGGAGTTCCCCTTGAACTCGAGGGAGTTGCAGATCCGTGTGGTTTGCTTGAAGAAGCACTTCCATGATTTTGCGTTACTAATCTACTTCTTGCTTGTGGTGTGCTCTGCTAAGCTTGTGTAGGTGGAGGAGGAGCCACCGTGGAGGAATTATATTCTGCAATCAATTCCTCTTGCTCTTCGTGAGACATACATGTCTTCACATTCACCATCTTCTCTAAAATTCCATTCCAATATTCTTCTTAAATTAAATGCACATCTCTGTTGATTATAAATTTCTTGGTTGATGGATTATAGAGTTTGTCGGCATTGGATTCATCACTGTATCCAACAAATATGCACTTCTCCCCCTTGTTGTCAAACTTCTTCCTTAACTGATCTGGGACATGTGCATATGCCACACATCCAGATACTCTCATGTGAGTGACAAACTACTTTGTTACACTCCATGCTTCTTCTAAAACTTTGTTCATAAAAAATTTGGCTCGACGTCTATTTAAAATATAAGCTGCACAATTGACAGCTTATGCCCAATACTTATTTGGAAAACGCTTTGCCTTCAACATACTTCTAATGATGTTGATGATGGTATTATTATTTCTTTCTACAACACCGTTTTGTTGTGGTGCATACCTTGTGGTAAACTTCTTGTGTATGTCGTGCTCCCTTCATAAACATAGGAAGTCTTTGGAGATATACTCTCCTCCTCTGTCAGTTCTCAACACTTTTATGTAGTGCCCACTTTGCTTCTTAATAAGAGATTTGAAGTGGTATAATTTCTCAAACACTTCACTCTTCTATTTCAGAAAATAAACCCATGTATTCCTTGTATAATCATCTATAAATGCCAAGACATTGTGACTGATAGCTAATGATAGTCTTTGCATTGGTCCACACAAATATGAGTTGACAATCTCTAAGGGTGCCTTTGTCCTTATACTCTTTCCTGCTAGAAAGGATTCTCTATGTTGTTTGTTGAAGATGAAATCTTCACATAGGTTGTCTGGTTTCTCTTATAGTTGTAATCCTATTACCATTCCTTTTCTATGCAGCAAATTTAAACCTCTGAAATCTAGATGTCCAAATATCAAATGTCATAACCAATTTTCATCTTTCACTTCTTCTTGAAAGACCTCTTGTGTTACAACTGCTACGTTGCCTCTTTCCTTCAAGCATGTTCTGATCTTGAGAGGAAACATCCTATTACTTGTCATATGAACTTCTGCAATGACCCTTTTACCTGGAAACATGTCCATGATTATACACACATCATTATTAAAAAACACATTGTATCCCTTATTTCCGAGCTATCCAATGCTTATAAGGTTACATTTCGGGCCACGTACATAATAGACATCTGGCACAAACTTCTTTTCTCCCTTCCTTGTCAGTATTGATACTCTTCATTTCCCCATGACAGAGACTTTACTATCAATCCCTGTTGTCATTTCAGATTTTACATTCTCATCTAGATTGGAAAACATTGCTATCTTTCCAGCCATATGGTTACTACAACCTGAGTCTAAGAACCATACGTCTTCTTGTTTTTCTTGTGCTACATTACAAGTCAAAAGGACATTTCCTTGGTTCTAATTTTCTATTGTAAAATTTACATTAGGTTTATTACACATGTCATTTTGTTTCTTTCTACATTCATTGGCATAATGCCCATACCTTTTACAATAATGACATTTGACTTGAAATTTATCATACCTCTATCCTTGTGCTTGATTTTGGCTTGAGCCTTTGCTTTGATTCTAACTGCTTTCCCTTCCACTTGTGCTTGCAGGGCTACTTCTTCCACCTCTCTATGGGATTCTTCCTCTTCCTTGGTAGTTTGATCTTCCTCGACCTCGACCTCGAACAAAAGACATTTGTGTCTTGAAAGGAGGCTCTAATGAGGAGTTCATTCTTCTGTTTAGTCTATGTTCATGACACATCAGTGATGTACAAGTCTCATCCCTTGAAAATTGTGAGAGATCCTTTGTCTCATCTATGGCCACTACTATGGCATCAAATCTTGATGGTAGATGTCTTAAGATTTTCTCCACTATTATACTTTCCTCAAGTGTCTTTCCATGAGACCTTATCTTGGTAATGAGCCCAATCACATGTGTGAAGAATGATTCTATGTTATCAGTCTCTTTCTTACAGATATTTTCAAAATATCTCCTCAGCGTTTGTAATTTTGATGTCTTCACCTTCTTCATGCCTTGATAGGTTGTCTTGAGAATATCCCATGCCTCTTTGGACTTCGTTGCTACTGCATCTCTTGGGAAAATAATCTCATGTACTACTTGAAAGATATAGAAGAGGGCTTTAGACTCCTTCTTCCTATTATCTTTCAACAAGTCTCTTTCCACTATTGTCAAAGCATTAAGCGCTATTACATCTGCTGGTTTTGGAAAGCCATTTTCCACCAGCTCCCATATATATTGTGAAGCAAACAGGGCCCTCATTGTAATGGTCCAATAAACATATTTTTTACCATTGAACTGCGATAATTGTGGATTTTTTAGACTTGTGCCTGCTCCTTCCATTATGACTGTGTAAGAAAACAATCTCCTTGACTGTGTAAAACAGAAGCCTTCTCACTACCTGAGAAATCCGCTTCTCAAACTAATCTTATAGCTTCTTCAGTAAAGAGAGTGATCTCATGCTTCTTTCACTAAGAGCCTAGACCTGTTATGCTACCATGTTGGAAATATTGAACAAACAATAACACAGAGGATGCTTCCCCCAAAACATAGAGAATGCACAATAATGTGGAAATTAACAATACACAGGCAAGCAATCATTACATAGGAGAGGAACGAAAATTTTGTTTCTATTCAACTCAATAACTAATGGAAATTACATTAGTTATACAAAAATGGCCGAAGTCTGAAAACCTAATACTATTTAATGCTGGATGGACGTTTAACCACCAGTCGTCCTTCTTCTGTCAAAAGACCCATTTCTACATTTAAATGACACGAGGACTATATTTTGGTTTATACACGAAACAATGTACAAACGCGTTCAAAACACAAAATTGGCAGACTTGAAATCTTATTTATTCTGGCTACGAAAACACATCGCATCTGTGCCCTTATCACATTTGGTGATATCAACTTTTAACTAGCGGGCACTTTAATGGAAAACATAAACTTGTGTGATTGTGACATGCAACAATGATATCGCATCGCAAAAAAAATAACTTGCAGGCAGTTTGGTAGAAAATTAAACTTCACCGATTGCAATATGCTGTGGTGTTATTGCATCACAACCCAAATAACATTGTGGGTGAAAAATTGAATGGAAAACATAACGTATTGCAATCGCGATGTGAATAGGCACCATCACATTGCGTCTCAAACAACATAGCCTGTAGGTGGTTGAAAGGTAAATGAAAATTGTTGTTGTTGCGATGTGCGATAGAACTATTGCATCGCAACAAACATAACATTACTTTAGGATGGCAGAAAGGTAAAGTGTAAACATTACGAAGTGCAGGTGCAATGGGGCTAAAACTCGGTAAGTTTGGTAAGTAGATAACAAAGGAATTTGGCGGAATACAAAGGATTGTTTCTATTTGCAAAGTGCGGTGGAGGTAAGTGGGTCTTGCCAGATATTGCATCGGTGGAAACATAACATTGTGAAAGGCTTAAAGTTCAAAATGAAAAGTTGTGTGCTGCCCCTATAGGAAAAAGGTAAGTTAACATAGTGGGTAAAGAAATAACACAGAGTTATGGCTTGGGTACTTTGTTTCTAGATTTTCCCTGGATTGCGTGAAAAACCTCTGTGGATTGAAAATCCTACTGCTTATTCTTCCATGCTACAAAATCGATAAAGTGTGGGCTACTGCCACTGCTCATTCATGGCGGTGGTTGAGAGTATAATTCCAATAATAACAAACCCTCATAGGCAGCTACTGGAAAAATATCGTTAGTGCTTGGAAAGTAGATGTTCTAGCCATTGGTGGAGAGGCTTAGAAATTGAGGTCTATAGGTGAAGAGTTTGACGCACCTAGACGTAAGATTTTATGGATCAAAATCTCAGGCTTTTCCTTAGAATTTTGGAATGAAGCATCAGTTAGATAAATTGCAAATCGCAATGGAAAATTTTACTTTTGGGACAATGGTTGTTCCAGGGAACTTGATAAGCGGATTGCCTGGGTATTAGTTGAGCTTGACCTAGGTTAGCCACTACTATGGAGGTTTGATGGGAAAAATTCTTGGTGCAACTTGTTCTTGATTATTGGAAGCTACCCTATAGATGCCCAAGATTCCATAACACTGGCCAGCTCTATGAAAATTTCTCGTCACCATTATACCTGACAAAAGGTAATAGGGCCAACAAGGTGGGGGTTAATACTACTTAAGAGAGAGCAGGTTTGGCTCACTCACGAAGGTCGACTATGTGGAGGACTAAGTCTCTGGCATACATGGATTAACAACCACAATCCTCTCTAGAAACATGGACATGTTTCGACAATATCAAAGGTAACCTGAAACTAGTTTCAAAGGTTGTTGATGGTATTAATAATGATCCATATTATTATTTGTGTGGAATTTGTGAGGTATCTTCTATGACTATTAAACCGAGACTTGGGACATTAAAATCCACTGTTCCCATCTCGATGGGTAGCATTGTAGCCATGGATTCAACCCATTCTCTTGGGTTCACACCTAGTTCTGTAAATTGGGTAAAGTTGTGTCAGTCTTCTGGAAAAACTCTTACATAGTCTAAATGAGGGAGGGACATTGTTGTTAGACATAAATTGCATAAACCCATGCCATCTAGATTATTATCCTTAGACTCTGGGAACCTTATCATACGAAATTCCTTCCAATACCGGCATCTGCAACCTCTCTGGTAGAAATTTTGTTAGAACCTATAACCTTTCCCTCACGTAATTGCGAATTAGGGGCACTTTTAGCTTGATTGGAAGGGTTGGAGCCACTGATCATTAAAGGAACATTATTTGATGTGAGGAAAATGAAAGGAGGGTCATTGTCTCATGTAAATGTAACCCATCAAAAGAAACAAAATCCAAAATACAAGAAGATTGGCGAGTGTGTATTGTCTATCACACCATCATCTTCGAATGGGGATTCTCATGATCTGCGACTTTCTATTGATGAAGGATTTATGGAATGTCAAGTTACAATCTCTAATTTTTTTGGCTTGCTGGTCCTTAGAGTGGAAAAACCTATTTCTAGTGTCCCCCCATGACCATAATTTCTCTTAACATTAGAGGTTTGGGGGATGAAACCAAAATTGACACTATAATGGGCCTTTTTCAGCGTTATAACCCTTCTATTATGCTATTCCAAGAAAATATGGTGGTCACTGATAAATATTGGGTGTCTATGTAGAGGATAGGCCTAAGTTGGGATGTTGTTGCCATAAGTGAATAATGGTTATGAAGATGCCTCGGGGCTATGTGGAACCCAATAAAGTTTGATCTAAAGGCATTACATATCTATATGGGTGTCCTTCTCACAAGTTATTTGGTGGGTAGAGTCCAACAGATCAGTATTCTCAACTCTTATGCTCCTTATTTTGCTCGGCGGATGTTTGGGAGTGGGGTGATAAATTATGGTATCTTTGGGCTCAGTTCACTTATTATAGCCGACGACCTAGATTTCACCATGGGAAATTTGGAGGTATGGGGGAATAACACTCGGGTTGACCCATTAACAATTTTTTTCAAAGATATGATGGACTCCCACACATTGGCGGTCGTTGTTCAGGAGTTTATAAGCCCTACCTGGTGGAATTTTGGAGATGGAATCAAAGTCATCTCAAAACACCTTAATCATTTCATGATCAACCAGATGTATTATTCCTACAAGGGGGAGGTCAAATCTTCTACTCTTCATTGGAACATTTCAGACCATTTGCCCATAATGATTTCATCTAAAAATATGGGAACTTTGAGGGTTTATCCATTCAAGTTTAGTATTGGGTGGCTGGCACAACCAAATTTCAAATCCTTTATGGATAAGGTCTAGAATGTTACTAGTAACTTGATATCATGTTCCTGTATGGCCAAATTTCAATAGAAGATGCAAGGCCTTAAATCGGTCACCCGAAAGTGGATTAGGGACAAGAAAAAAGTGAATATTGAATCCTCGTTAGAGATTGATAAAACCATCCTTGTGTTGAGTGATGTTAATTATCCTCTCTACTTCTCATCCTTATATCGTAATAAAATTGTATCACTTGCAGGCGAGAGATGGGACATTATTAAGGAAAAATAAGCTAATATTAGATTAAAGAGTAGGGAACTATGGTTGGATGTAGAAGACCATAATTATTAGTATTTCCATAAGCTTTTTAATTGCAAGAAACAACACAATTTTATCAAACATATTACAGATGATGGGGGGTTGTTCATAAGGGACATGAAGCCATTGAAAGAGCTGCCATTTCACATTTTTCTTATCTTTTTACAGCCAAATATCACATATATGATGACTAGGTTCCTTTGATTGATAATATTCTCGCGGTGTTGTCTACTGATGAAAATAACAATTTTGGTAGGTCGATGACATTATAGGAACTACTTTAAACCTTAAGAGAATGTGCGAAGGATAAGAGTTTCAGATCAGATGGGTGGGGGCTAGAATTATTCAGAAGCCTTAAGGATTTGATGGTATCTAAGTTACTTAAGGTAGCCGAGGAGATACAACATAGAGGTTCCATCTCAGGGGCCATTAATTCCACCTTTTTAGTCTAGATTCCAAATTCAAAGGATTTGATCACCTTTGTGGATTATAGACCTATCTCGCTCTATAAATAAGTTTAAAAATTCATTTCTAAATTGATTGCTAATAGGCTTAAGCCATTTATGTTCAAACTCATCACTCCGGAACAATTTGGGTTCATGGAAGGGAGACATATATAGGATGTTGTAGGGATTTCACAAGAAATGCTACACTCTATTAACAACATTGTGCAGAGATCATGTATCCTAAAGGTAGACCTGAGCAAAGCGTATGATTGTGTCGATTGGGAATTCCTACTTCTTATATTAATTAAGGTGGTCACATGTCATAAGAATAATACTTGGGTTCTGGCGTGCCTGAAGTCCAAAAATATGGTTGTCATCATTAATGGCTTACCCTCCAAATTATTTTCTACCTATAGGGTTTGAGATAGGATTTTGCATTGTTTCCCCTCCCTTTCTCATTCATTATGGATACATTAAGCAAGAAAATTATAGCTGCTAGGGATGAAGGGTGCATTAGGGGGGTTTGTGTCTCAAATCTCCACTCGCTATCCCACCTTATGTTTGTATATGACTTGTTATTTGGTGGCCACTGCATGGTGGAGGACTATAACTCTTTTCATTATGTTCTTAATGCATTTGAAACTTCCAATGGGATATATACGAATGGGGCTAAATCCATTCTCATTCAGAAAGGAGGGGTCGAAAATATCATTCAGGTAATTAAAGATCAGCTTTGGGTGGGGTCTAAGAAATTATGCGATGGTTTTACATATTTGGGCTTCATCCTCAAACCATCTAGTTGCAGGATATGTGACTGGGAATGAATTATTGATAAATTTAATAATAAATTGGGTTGTTGGGAACACAAGTGGATGTCCTTGGGAGGCATATTAATTATGCTTAATTTAGTTTTACAAAATATTTTTGTATTTTTTATGCGTAGTTTCTTATTTCCTAAAGGTATTATTATAAGGGTACAAAATATTATGGAAAGGTTTCTTTGGACTGGTGTAGATCTAGGGAGAAGAAAGCACAAGCTACATCTGGTTCGATGGTAAATAATAACTAGGCCTGTGGATGTAGCTGGTTGGGGGTTGAATGACCTGGGTACATTCAACAACGCAATCTTAATTAAAAATATGTGGAGGGCAGTGGAGGGTAGGGTCTTGTGGTCTACCATTAAGAAAGATAAATATATTTTTGGGTGATCTTTCACATTACTCATGGGACATGTTAGATGGAGTGTGGGTGATGGGTCAAAAATATAGATTAGACTTGATGCCATTGCTATATTCTATGGGAACCACTCCCTACCTATACAACTCCTCAATCATTTTCACAGTCTGCAGATAGTACATATAAAACATATTTTTTGTCATGGAGAGAAGAATCTAAAGGGAAAAAAGTGGATTTATGCAGAGGATTTGGTTTTAACAAGGGTATAGGGCATTGAATGGTTGGAATATATTTTGGCTCTAAGGGAGGCAGTGGTCTCCCTGAAGAATGTAAAATATCTTTTGTGTTGGGTTGGTACATTGAGGAATGACTTTCCGGTGGTTAAAGATATCTATAATAATTTTTCATTGTCGGTAAAGGAAGCTAAAAATAATCCACAAATGAAGGTGTTCTGGAAGTGGAAGATGTCACAGAAAATGAAATATTTCGAATGGCTGGCCATCCATAATCACACCTTGACTTGGAAAAATATCCTTCAAAGGGGTTTCACGGGCCCCGACATGTGCATTCTTTGTAGAAATGGGGAGGAGGAGATAAACCATTTATTCATCACACATCCGCTATCTCAAAAGTTGTGCAGGATCAATATAACATTGAGGAAAAAGTACATGAGCCAACATTGATCACACACATTAATATATAGTTGAAATATAAGAAATATAGGACAATTCCTCTTTATATTTTATGTACCATCGGGTGGAGGTGCAATGCCATGATCTTTGAGAATAAGGGCATACTAGTAAATGAGGACATCATTAAATGCGTGGCCTTCTTCAATGAAACTAGTCTGCTTCAGCCCAATAAAGGATATAGAACATCTAGAGCTATATAAGTGTGGAAAACATTTCTAGTGGGGTTATTTGATGGAGTGACCTTGAGGAGGGCATGTGGATTTGGGGTTGTGATCTTCATAGAACCAAGAAAATACCATCACTTTTGGTGGGAAGCAAGTAGGCGAAGGAAAAAAAAAGCTGAAATCATCACATTATGGGGGGTGTTGATTGTGGCAAAGTAGCTAGGCATCAAGAACATTAATATTTTTGGAGATGCAAAAGGGATCATTGATTAGGTGAATGGAAACAACAAATTCAATCCTCATACATTAAGGAATTGGATGGATCGTATTAAAACCTTCGTAAGATTATTTATTAGTGTAAAATTTGAACATTTATACAAAGAAGAGACTTGGACTAATGATATGCTTACAAAGAGAGGAATCAACAAGGAGACATGTAAGATCTATTTTTCAACCTTTAAGAATGGGGTAATGATCAATGTTGTTTCTATTATATACGCATGTTGTAATGGAGAGACAACATGACCATAATACTAGGTAAATTGAAAGACACCAATAGAATCTATATACATATACAATTTTTGAATGGTTTTTTGTTACTATGCATCTATAAACAATCTGAAAATACAAAAGTTATTGGAAAGGCACAATTCACAACTTTTCTAAATATTTGATGGAGTAGTTATGTTATGTTTTTTGAAACTCTGTAAAAATAATTGCAAGAAGTGTTGGATATGACACGATAATAGGATAAATGGCATAATGTAATAGGTTGGTCACAATATTTGTATTAAATAATGTAAGGATGGAAGGATATGCGAGATAAAATAAAGAAAAAGAGTAGATGTATGTACTACATAAAAAATTTCAGTATATGAGTAGCACTTTTTTCTACTAATTTTTTTTATTATTGAAGGATTACAGAAGCCGAAGTGGAAGTAAGGTTGTCCATTTTCATGAATTTTAAAGATGGCCACATGTTAGAGTTTTATACAAAATAGGGTTTATTTATTAGATATTTTAGAGAATATGTTAAAAAAAAATATAGCATAGTTATTTTGCCGAGAGGTGCATTCTTTAGCCTAGTATGTCCCGAATTTGTAACTATGTGTGTCCTCAAAAATCATAAAAATAATTTTCGTTAATGTCGGCCAAAATATTTGCTTAAATCTTAAATTATATACAACTTGAATATTTAGACTATATATAATTTTTTGATGTTATTAATGGACTAAGATTAATTATTAAAATACAACTATGTATTTTAATGGATTAAGATTAATTATATATAATTTGATCCAAAATAAATAATCTCATGTGTTAAATAGATCTTTTATAACATATGTGAATTTGAATGGATCATAAACTTACCTTAAAAAAAATTTTGTACCACATTAAAATTTTGAATTAGGTAAACGAGTAAGAATATTTACTCTTTACTAAAGCCAATGCCATTTCTTAAATAAAAGGAGAAAGGTTGATTCAACACAAAGAATAAAAAATCCCGCTCTAAAATATTTTAATATTTCTTTTAATCAAATATTTTTCAAATGAATCTTTCAAAGGAAAAATCATATATATTAATTTGACGTACTTTTATTATAAATTTTTTTATCATGCTATGTAGAAACACCATTAAATATAATTTTGATATGAAAAAATTAATATTAATATTAATATATTATTACACTATTAAATTAATATAATATTCAAATTTTTATATTATCATATATATTAATATATCATGGTATATAATTAACTCTAGATATATATGGAGGGAATAACAAATGCATAGAGTGATAGAGGTGTAGAGATAGAGGGAGCGACAAGGGAGAGATGGAAATAAAATGAAGGAGAGGGGATAGGAGTAATGAAGAGAGAGAGAAACAAAGGAGTGGGAGAGGGAGATAAGGGTGAGAGAGAGGAAGACACAAAGAGAGGGGGGAGAGAGGGAGGGAGATAGTGACAAAGTTGCAGGGTAGAGAGAGAGAGAGAGAGAGAGGAGGGAGGAGAGAGGGGAAGGACCAGAGAGAGGACATGGGAGGGAGGAAAAAAGAGATGGAGTTGGAGGGGGAGAGAGGTAGTGGAGAAGAAATGCATAGAGAGAGAAAAGTGGAGAGAGAGAGAGAGAGTGGGAGTGACAAGGGACAGATGAAGAGAGAGTGTGTATTTTTTTGGGTGAGATGGAAAGAAAAAGGAGAGATGGAAGTAAGGGGGGGAGAGAAGGAGAGATGGAGGGAGACAATGATGGAGTTGGAGGGTGAAGAAAGAGAGAGAGAGAGAGAGAGAGAGAGAGAGAGAGAGAGAGAGACCGAGGGAGGTGGGAGAGAAATGGAGAGAGAGGAAGGAAGAGAGAGAGTGTGTCAGAGAGAGGGGTAATAAAAAAGCCATAAAGAGAGAAAGGTAGAGAGATAGATAGTTATAATGGATATAGAGAGAGAAGGAGAGAGGAGAGTAGGAGGGAAGAGAGATATATGGGGAGAGAGGGGCTGAAGGGGAAGATAGAGGTAGAGGGAGATGCAGATGAGGGTAAGATAGATAGATATGGAGAAAGAGTGCGTATACTTTAGTGGTGATATAGAGAGACAACATAGAGATAGAGGGAGATAGAGATATCGATGGGAAGTAAGGAGAGGGATGAAGAGAGAGATAGGGAGAGGGAGAGTGGGAGGGGGAGATAGATTAATATGGAGAGAAAGAGTGTGTGTGTTTTGGGGGGGTGAGATAGAGAGAAAAATAAAAAGATATGGAGGGAGAAAATTTCTTGCACTAGATGCATTGATTTCAGTGTAGATCATAATTTCTAATCCTATTTGATCCATTTCACTAAATTCATTGATTTCAGTGTAGATGGTTATTTCTAATCATATTCGATTGCTCACACTAGATGCATTGATTTTCAGTGTAGATGTTGATTTCTAACCCTATTGTTATTTTTAGATATAGATCCATTGATTTAAGTGTAGATGGATATTTTCTAATCCTATTTGATTGCTTTCACCAGATGCATTGATTTCAGCGTAGATGTCTATTTATAATTATATTTTCTTTCCTGCAATAGATGCCTGTTTCCAGTGTAGATGTTGATTTTTTATTATATTTTATTTATTTCCTTAGAAGCATGGATTTCAATCTAGATGTTGATTTCTAGGCTTATTTTATTGCTTGCATTAGATTCATTGATTTCAGTGTAGATGTTTCTTTCTAATCCTATTTGATTTATTGCATTATATGGATTAGATTTTTTTAATATTGAGGTTGTAAATTATTAAAAATATTTATCAATATTAGATGGACTGGTAAGAGTGGGAAGAAGATTTATTGAACTAGATGTATTTATTTCAGTGTAGATGGTGATTTCTAATCCTATTTGATTTCTTACACTAGATGCATTGATTTCAATGTAGATGTTGATTTCTAATTATATTTAATTGCTTGCACCAGATGTATTGATTTTAATATAGATATTTATTTCTGATACTATTTGATTGGTTGCACTAGATCCATTGATTTGAGTGTAGATGTGGATTTATAATCCTCTTTGGTTTCCTGCACTAAATGCATTGATTTCAGTGCAGATGCTTATTTTTAATATCATTTGATTTCTTGCATGTCATGCACTGATTTTAGTGTAGATGTTGTTCTATAATCCTATGTGATTTCATGAATTAGATGCATTAGAGATTACACCTCCCTAATGGACTCCTAGGGTTCTCTCAAACCTACAACGAGTGTGGTCAAGGCCCCTCTTCACCATCACGGCGACATTTCTCAACTCCTTGGGATCTCAAGCCATTGCTACTATAGTCGCTGTTAATGACGACACTAGATGGGGGGGTGGGCATACACGCCCTTCTTGAAGACACCCTCAACGACAATGAAAATTCACCCCCCAACACCCAAAATTTGAACTCTAAACCTGCAGGTGCCCTAGAAGCCCTGTCAGATTAACAAGACGACAAAGACAAGGGAAAAAATGTCAATTTGGATCAGAGGAAGGGTTCCTCCTCCACATGCATCCCGATTGTGTAAAAATGACCTAAAATCGACCTACCTACCCACCGCATCAATGCCAACATCCAGTACATGAAGGACCATGCCCTCATTAGCAAATTTATAAGCTTATGGCCCATTGAGAAAGCTCCTCAAGGTTGGATAGCTTCCAAATGGAAGCCCGAGGGACATGTCACTCTGTAGGTAGGACCAAAAGGCTTCTTGAATACTATCTTCAACTGCATTGAGGACATAAATCACATCATGGATGGGGGCCCCTACTTCTTCAAATCTGTAGGTATCTTTCTTAGAGACTGGGTCAAAAGGTTCAACTTAGACAAGGAAAATTTCAACTGGGAACTAATCTCGATTCATATGCATTCACTTCCACTGAAATATAGGGATGAGGAAGCCCGAAAATACATAGGAAACAACCTGGGGGAGTTCATCAATATATAAAAAGAAACCAAGATCGTAATATACACCGCATATGCAATAATCTGTGTCTACATGCACCTCGCCAAAGCTCTTTCTGACTCGATAAGTCTCTATCATGATGATTTTGAATGTGTTCATACCATAGAATACGATCATGTCCCTTCCTGCTACCATAGATGCCATGAGCATGGACATATCTTTAGATATTTCTTGCTCACTCAACCCCCCAAACCTCCCCCAGGCTCAGAAAACACTGACACAGATGGCTTCACCAAAGTTCCTACCCGCAAAAGGCACACAAAAAAACAAACATTTTCCCCTAAATCCTCTTAGCCCTCAATGAGAAATAGCTTCGATGTTCTTGAAAAACACCCTCCTAGGATGGGGAAACCCCCCTTCCAAACCATAGCCTCTCCAAAGATTCCATATTGAAACAAACTCCAACTCCTCTACTCATCCCTAATCCCACCTCCACTCAAGCAGCCTCTCAGACTCAAGGTCTGCATCTTAGCCAATTCAGCAAAGATAAGGATATAGTCATCTTGAACTCTACTCTCATGGATAAAGACTCAGAATGAAGGAACCAAGGAATTCGAAGTCAAATCCTCCCACATGGACGAAGAACCTGAAAACATAGATCTGGGAGATCTAGACATCTTAGCTATGGAGATGGCCTACAAAAATAAAGACTATGACAAGATACCACCCAAACAAATTGAGAGCCTAGAAGTTGTTCTCATCATAGCACAACAACGCAAATCCTTGGGAATTCAAGAGGGTAGCCCTTGGGATGGCAAAAAACTCTTAAAGGAATCGCGAAAAAGGGGGCAATGCACTGATCTCTAGAGAACCATCATTTTGGGTAAATTACTTGTTGAGTCTGGGAGATATCCCAAGCTGACCAAGTTATTCCAGCTAATATAATAAAAGAATGATTAGAAATAGAATCATGCACGATAAACCCACCATCTTCTTTATGCAAGAAACCAAAGGTAATAGTACTACCCTCAACTCCATCATCACCAAGATCTGGCAAGGCTGCAATTCCATTGCAATGGATGCTACAGGTGCCTTAGGAGGTCAATCTATTTCCTAGAATCCACTCCTCATTACTCTATATGATATTCATGCCTCTCACAAGTTCATCCAATCCACTTTCCATTTGATTGGTACTAATATCCATGGCCACCTAACCAATGTGTATTTTCCCCAACTCTCCACCCAAAAAATCGACATTCTTAACTCCCTTGAAAACCTAAACTCCCACCGTATTCACCCACTATGGATAATGGGAGGGGAATTAAATATGATCACTAAAATTTAAGAAAATTTAGGAGGCAAGAGCAGAATAGAAGCAGACACCACCAGCTTCAAAGACTTCATTAAAAGAAATTGGCTAATTTACCTCCCCTCATCCAATGGTATTTATACTTGGAACAACAGAAGAAAGGGAGCCCAACAGATACCGTCCAAATTGAATAGATTTCTCATATCAGACAATTTGATCCACCTAGGGGGATACATCTATTCTTCCATTATTCCTGCCTGATCATTATCCAATACAGCTACAATGGTCACGCCCTAGAGATAATTGCAATAGGTCGTTCCATTTTGAGGAATTATGGCTGACGCATCTAGGATTCAAAGACATTGTGAACTCCTGGTGGAATAGATAGATTCCCCCCATAGGGTCTAAAATGTATCAGTTCCAACAAAAGCTTAATTTTCTAAAGAACCATCTCAAGAAATGGAATCACTCCTCCTTCGGCAACATCTTTCAGCAAAAAAAATATCTAGAACAACAAATGGAGGAACTACAGTTATGCGTCAACCAAGAAGGTGAACTGGAGGCTCTCGCAAAACAAGAACAAGAGCTCCAAACCCAATTGGAGGCACGTAGATTACAATAAGAGATACTATGGAAGAAAATATTCAAAATTTGGTGGCTCAAAGAAGGGGAGAATAATACTAAATTCTTTCATCGTTCCACCATTCAGATACAAATTTACAATAGAATAACCATCCTCAATGATATTCAGAGGAATGAGCTGGAAGACCATTCAGATATAAAAAAAGAGCTCCTAAATCACTTCAAAATCATCCTCCAAGAGCCTCCTAGAAAGAAGACGCTGACTATTAACAAGATCACTCAACACATACCTAAGATAATCACAAATAAACAAAATCAAATGCTACTCAAATCAGAGGCGATGCAAGAAGTCGAGCAAGCCATGGCACAACTTAAAGATGGTAAGGCCCCTAGTCCTGAAGGTTTCACTGCATATTTCTTCCACTTCTTTTGGGACAACATTAAACAGGAAGTTTTGGATTTGGTGGAGTCTAGAATCATGCATTGGATCCTTCCTTCACTCAATGCTCCCTTCATTTCTCTGGTTCCCAAGGAAGAGCATGTTGTCACTCCTAACAAGTATAGAGCGATTGCCTTAGGAAATGTCATATACAAGCTTATATCAAAGGTGATCGCCAACTCCCTCAAACCCCTTCTCCCCTTGCTCATCTCCCCTGAAAAAATTAGCTATATGGAGGACCATCAAATTCTGGATGTAATAATTCTCACAGATGAAGTAGCCCATTCTCTAAAAATATTGAAGAAAGCCAACATGATTCTCAAAATTGACCTCTCTAAATATTTTGACAAATTCAGTTGGGATTACATCAAACACATGCTTCTAGGATTTGGCTTCAGCCCCACCTGGATGCATTGGATCATGGGTCTCATCTCTTCCCCCTTCTATTCAATATTTTTCAATGGCACTCCCTCCTCATGGTGGAAGGGCTTGGTCGCCTCATTCAACATGCTACCCTAAACCACTCTCTCAAAGGAATTTGTATTCACAATAAACTCCTCGTCACTCATCAGCAATTTATGGATAACAACATGTTGTTTGGCCATCCCTCTATTCAAGAATCCTGTATCTTCAAATCCCTACTTTAAATCTTTTTGGAAGCCTCTGGCACCTCTATCAATGTAGATAAATCCCAATTATTATTTTTTAACACCCTCACCATCACCCAACGCAAAATATCCAAAATTCTAGGCTTCTCTATTGTCTCTCTCCCCTCTAAGTATCTTGGCACTCCCCTCATTGACTCGACCATCAAGCACTCCACTTGGAAAGTCCTCTTGGAAAAAATTGAAGCACGCCTCTCCTCTTGGACTCACAGAACTCTTAATATTGTTGGTCGACTTTTCATTATCAAATTTGTCCTTCAATCCATGCCCCTGTATCTTTTCTCAGTACTAGAAGCCCCCAAATGGGTCCTCAAAAGCATCAAAACACTGCAAAGGAATTTCCTCTGGGGCAGTGCACGAAATCACAAGAAATGGTCTTTGGTGAATTGGAATAGTGTTTTTTCTCCCAAATCTCTTGGGGGACTAGGACTACGAGACCCAGCCATAATAATCCTATAATGGAAGCTCACATTTGGTGGAAATGGTTGTCAAAGCCCACCACCCCTTGGACACGGCTCTAGAATTCCAAATATGCTGACAATCGGCCTCAGGAGGACCTTATCTATTTCAATCCTAAAGACCCCAGATCTCTGATATGGAACGCAACTAAGAAACATCGTGCCATTATCTAGTAGCATAGTTTCTGGGAAATTCATTCTGGGCCTAGAGCCCAGTTCTGGGAATATTTGTGGCAGCAGATGCCCAAACTTGCTTCCCTTTTTCAAAAAACAAAGCGGCAAGCGATGCTCATTTTAAGGCAGAACAATCAAGTGACTTTTTTCTGACTGCCCTCCCTCATCTCAGGCTACCACAACTAGCTTCGTGTCGCTCAATGGAAATAATTTGGTTTGAGGAAAGTCATGAAGAGATTGATATAGAACTCAGAAAAAGGAAAATCAGAGGGACTGATGAACTCGATATCTGCCGCTGGTGACACTCTACGCAAGCTTCCTTCTCCACTCGAGAAGCCTACCATTTTCTTTATCACAATGATCAGAACACCCAGATCTTCTTTGGACTCAGATCTGGAGACTCAGAATTTGCCCCAAAATGTCCAATTTTCTTTGGTTTCTCAGCAAGCGTTGCATTTTAACATGGGACAACCTCCTCAAAAGAGGTTTCATTGGCCCCTCACGATGTCCTAACTGTCACTAGCATGTGGAAACCATCATCCATCTCTTTGATACATGTCACTTAGCCAAATTCATGTGGGATAATATTTCCACTCTTTGCAGATGCACCAGCAGGATCTAGGGAGACATCATGAGTACTATCAGGCAATGGAAGATCGATCCTTTCAACAGAAATCTCCTCAATTCGCTTTCGTCCCTCCTCCCACGCTTCCTTATCTGGATGATCTGGAAAGAGAGGAACATGCGTATCTTCAAAGATCGGACAGATCCTCCTGACATTATCTGGAGTACGTTGTGAAATAATCTTAAGGAGTCCCTTACCTTAAAAAAGTGGTAGGACTCAGACATCCCATTTCAACCATCGAAAAGCTTAATTTGGGTGAACTGGAATCTCCCTATCCCCTGTCGCCCTGTGGATACTCTCCCCCCTATTCGTAATCTTGACTCGCCCAACAAGTGGAGTCCTCCCACCCATGGAAAATTCAAGATCAATTTCAGTGGCGCCTCCAAGGTAAATCCTGGTGCAGGAGATTATGGAGGAATCTTCCGAAATTCAACAAGGAATATCATTTTATATGGTTCAATTGTATGGACCACCAACAAATCGGCTGAAATGGAGGGCCTCTTTCAAGGCTTGTTTATTGCTCAGGATCACAATTTCTATCCATTATAGGTTGAGTGTGATTCTCATATCATAATCAACACGACTATTCACCTTCTGTTGGTAGCATTTGCCTCCAAATTCTCCAAGATTTGGCATCTAGCAACGCATTTTTAACACATAGAGAAATGGCTATAGTCACGCAATGCCATCTCCTTAAAGCATGTTCTTTGTTCGGCCAACAAAGCAGTTGATTGTCTGGCTAACAACGGGGTGGTAGTTGATCAACCCCTCTTCTCTGGTACCCTCTCCAGTATCAATGATGAAGCATTCCTCGCTACCAGCACTCATCTGGTGCAAAAACAATCTCAACTCCTGAGTACGAGTGTTCAAGGATGATAGGTGGAGCTGTCGCACGAGGCACATTCCACTGCCACTTGGCTGCGCATGGCTCCACATCTTCGAATTAAAAGCTTTGGCATAACACTTCCTCTAGAAACATTCATTCCTCCGGTGACATTCATTCCTCACTCGCTCAGGTTTAATGCTCTTCCCACTCCACCTGCACTCACGTTTAATATTTTTCCTTCCTGCAGTTAATTCATGGGACCCTGTCATCCTCCCACTCCTTCTGGTAGACGTCTATATATGAAATTTTCTAGGCACAAACTCCATTCATCTTCCTTGCCTTCTCTGCAGCTGGAGGTATCTTACCTTCCCTACGTTTGCTGCCCCATCTCATCTCTCACCTCCACCGCTTTTCCTTCTCATTCCTCCTCGCCCATTAGTCTTCCCTCTCGACTCTCCTGTGACACCATGCCTTGATGCTACAGGATGCATTGTTGCCGAGGCCGAGGGAGGGGCCAAGCATCCTGACCACCCATCTCTTTTTTAACTGAATGCCACTCACCCCCCCTAGAAAAACGACCTATGGAACTCTCATTTCACTTGGATAATTGTGACGAACGGGACCAGCATTGTGTCTCCGCTTCTTTCTCCCTACACCTCTTAGATGTCCACTCCTATGCAAAAAATTCTGGCTCTCGGAAGCGCTTGCGGAAGTCCAAAATTTCTCATTCCACTTAGTAGCTATCCAGAAAAGAGGTAGCTCTTCTGGAAAAATTAGCATTGCACTACTCAGGCAACGACTGTGTGGAGAGTTTAGAAGCAGAGGGCATGAAAACGTGTGCAGGGGTGCACTCAGCCTCAATGCCAGAACCGTCAACACAGCAAGAAAAGAAGGCTGACGACTCCTCCGAGGAATACGACTGCTATATTGTCAAAGAGCCTCCCCCACATATCTGAAACGTGATCAGTGGTGGACGTTTTTGCATCTCAAGGTCTCCTACTTCTGTTAGATTTTATGCTACTGCTTTTATGTCTTCTTTTTTTATGCTCACTTTCTTCTCTTTTTGGACAATTATGGCTCGTGCTAGTTTACCCTCGTTGGGCAGCAATTCCTGGACTAGTTTCCCCACCCGGGGAAGTCCATATTTTAAATTTTTGAACTTTTTCTAGGCCAAACTTGCGGCAAGCTAGTGACGAATGTAATCCTTCTGTATTATATCAATAAAATTAATCTTACTTAGAAAGAAATTATTTATAAGAGGAAAAGATATATTTATCAGCATTCAAAACAAATCAAAATATTCTTGAAATAGATGTGATAATTGTTTGGACGTAAATATTTTATAAATCTTTCCACACACTAAAAAAATGCGGAAATACGTTATTTCTTGACTTTGCAAAATATACTATAGAAAAAAAATTCATCAAAACATTAGCAAACAAACAAATAATTTCAAGGGTAATCTTAAAGGATTAAATTATTGAAACCACTCATCAAGATATATTTAGTAATAGCTAGAGGGACACTATAAAGAATCAATCAGTTGAAAGAAGTTGGGATACCTAAAATTAAGTGAAATAGATGTGTAGTACCAATCCTCCTGCGAATTATTGAAAATTTTGTCCCTCTTCTTCATCACCAACTAATTATTAATAGACAATTACAAACACATAAAAAGATAACACAACAATTGTAACATTAAAAAACAATACCATTGGAATGAAAAAATGTAAACAGGCAAACCACTTAAAGCACCCAAACATAGATTTACAAACCATTCAGCCCAAACAACACACACTAAATTAAAGAACAGAACGATATGGTCATGCCAAGCAAAGAAACCATAATGTGAATTTTGAAGTTCATCTCAAACATATACATAATAATGATAATCTAACAATGTGACATTGTTTCCCTCAACTCAAAAAAACTTAGATTCATCTAATACTATATCTATCATGTGTCGAGAGGGATCATATCCCTCGACGTGCAAAATTTTCCTCAAGTTCTACACTTGAAAAATATAGTTTACACCTTGAGGGATTTGATCCCTCTACGCCCATAATAGATAAGATATTGGATGGATATTTTAAATGTTATCATTAGCTCATGATAGATCCTGTATTACATGGATATTTTAAAGGTTATCAAAATGACTCATAGGCGCTCTCATTTATCTACATAATTATGGAGGGAGTGAAACAAAATAATCTAAAAATTAATAAAATATAAAATAATGAAAAAAAGAATTTTAATCTTTATATCTAGTTTCCACACTCAAATTTACTCTTAAAACTTATTCACAATCAAAATTTATCATAAAATTTAAACCAAATCTGACATAAACATTGCAATTTACTTCTTATATTTTTGTAATATTCCTAATTTGCGACAGCAATTTGGAATATTCTATTTTGTTTATTTTTCCACCTATAGTTTGTAAATAAATAAAAAGTGAGTAAAGAGGGTCTAAACTCACTTAAATGAAATAATACATCCACCTAGTAGCACAACGTTGTGACTTAAGTGGGAGTCAAGGGGGGACCCAACACCACGTGGAGGAGGGGGCCTATGTACACTCTAGAAGTTTCTCCAAGCAACTGCGCAGATAAGGATGAGAATGTGGATAAGGATGAGGATGTGGAGGAGAGAGAGAGGCTACATTGGGTTTTGGAGGGAAACCAACACTATAAAAGATGGAGGAGCCTCCTCATTTGATTCATGCTTGGATTCTTGGATTATTAATTATTGAGTGAGACATTTGTCTTTCTTTGGCACGCTGGCTGTTTAGCCCGTCTGCTGCACTGTTTAGTGCACCGAGTGTCTCCGTGCGGAGATCTCACCCTTAGCCTCGGGGGACTTCGAGTGCCTGCTCAGGCAAGGTTATTTCTTAGCATCATCCTCCAAGACAGCGTTATTGCTGTAGCAGCGTAATACTGTGTTGTAGGGTGTTGCCGTGGTGACTTTACGACACCACTTCCTTCTCTTGTTTTTCAGAGGGAGAGTCTTTCTTCCTTTTGGAGGATCAGATTGGAGGACTTTGGAGCTCATTTTCAGATCTTGGCATTAGGCCAATATATTCTTCATGGTATACTGCGCAGTTCTTTCCCCAGATCTGCGTTATTGCTGAAGGAGCAGCGTTTCATGGGTTTTGGCATCATTTTGGAAGCTAGATCTCTGTTGGAGGGTGATCCTTGGATTGGCCAACCAATACAAGTATATTTCTGATCTGATACTGAAGTTTGCTTCAGAAATTCTGAATCATTCTTCAGATCTGCTGCAGTAAGACTCAGATCTGCTCCGGCATTTTCATGTATTGCCGAAATCCCCAAGGGGAAAGTAATAAAGAGCCCTTTGGGCATTTTGTCTCATTATAGATCTCTGTTTTCATGTATTTATCAGTTTCAGATCTGTAATATAATAAATATAAGCTTCAGCCTCCTAGAGAAAATGCTGAAGTATTTCTGGATCAATCTTTGTCTTGCGGCACCTCTATTTTGAGGGGTTTTTCTATATAAACTGCTGTTTAACCTTGCTGAATGCCTATGCCGTGTTCCCAAACCCATTCTCTGATAATCCATACTGTTATACATCTTATTCCTTCAGAAAAAACGCAGCCCTTGTTTCAGTAAAATTATGCATACTCAAAGTCTTGGGAAATCAGGGTTTTTCTTGACTAGTCGGGAAGGAGGAACTGTTTAACATAGAAAAACGCCTTTTTTTGAGCTAAAATTCGACATGGAAGTCCCTCTTGACCTATTCTAACATATTCCAGAACCTTGACCCGTCATTTTACGCAGATTTCCTTATTCACTCATTTTAGGGCCAAAATCCTCACTTTTCCCCACTTTTTTGCCCTTAAAAGCTGAGTAAAGGTTGCTGCTGCTATTTATTTTGGTTGCTGAACATTTTCAGAGATATTATATGATAGCTGAAGCCCTCATACCTGAGGAATGCATTTTTCTGGCATGATCTGCTGAAAATTCTATCACGGGAGATTACAATTTTATATTAAAATTTTAAAATTGTAAAAAATTATATATATATATATATATATATATATATATATATATATATATATATATATATATATATATATATATATATATATATATATACGGATACATATGTATATGTATATGTATATGTATATGTATATATATATATATATATATATTTTATGTTAAAATTTTAAAATTGCTCAAAATCAGAGATGTATATATATATATATATATATGAAATTACAAATTACAAATTTAAGTTGTAATTTTTTCATAACCCTCTTGAGGCATTTCGCTGAATAAATATATATAAACATGAATAACCTATTTCTGAGTTTTTAACCCAACGTTTCGGACTTCCTATGTGAGTCCATCATCAGGGGTAGGCGTCAAATGATCTTTGAAATGTTGAGAGAAATAGAGCAAAAGAATGGAGGAATAAATAGTGACTTAAAAGGAGTTTTACATAGGTCGGTTTGAATGAAGGTTTCAGTTTTAATCCAAATTTTAATTTAATTAAATTATAAATTAGGAGAAATTATGTAATTTATTTTATGGCAATATGCCAATGTTAAATTAATATATCTAGTTAATAAACTATTAATTAATTTTAATTTGTTTATTATAATATAATTTAATTAAACAAATTTAAATCATTAAATAATTTACTATTTTTATTTTTATTATTTATTTATTTATTTATTTTTTGGGTTATAATTTATTTTACTTTTGTTTTAAATAATTCAAATCATCAAATCGTCTATTTTTTAGTTTTAACTTCTTTATTTATAGTTTATTTATTTATTTATGTATTTCAATTTCATTTTTATTAACTAATATATATTTATTTTAATTTTAATTTTAATTTATTTATTTTATATATATATATATATATATATATATATATATATATATATATATATATATATATATATATATATGTAACTATACGATGCTACTAGATTTCATGTTTTTGGTGTATTAAGGGTTTCTAGGTGTCACTAATCATAAGACCATCATCCTGGTTTATGTTGTTTTTCCCTTTTGCAATTTATATGGCTTCTTTGATTTTCCTCTTTAGGTAATGGTCCTATTTAGAGACAAGTTTGGCATCCTCCATTCGTATGTAATGTGAGGATGAGGAAGCATGCTCTGTTAAGGCGGATTTGGCTGTTCTGTTTCAGGATAAGTCTGCAGCATGTTCTTTTAGTCTAATACTAAGGGATCTACATGTTTCACCAATGTATTCTTTGCCACAAGAGCAAGGTATAGTGTAAACTTCTTTTTGTAGACTAGGATTTATAGGGTCCTTAGCAGAGTCTATCATATTTAAAATAGTATTAGGGGGGGTGAAGGCAATCCTAATGTTATGTTTGTTAAGTACTTTAGATATTTTGTCAGTTGTTCCTTTTATATAAGGTAAAGAGATTTTAGGGATGTCAAAGGCTCTTTTTAAGTTATTCTTATTAAGAGTTTGGCGTATGGTTTTGTTGATGACATGTTTATTATATCCATTTATTTGAAAGACATGGCGAAGATGGTTTATCTCATGATCTAGGTGGTGGGAGTCTGCAATTCTGGATGCCCTAGTTGTTAGGGTTTTAATGATGCCAATTTTTTGGTTAGGGTGGTGATGAGAGTCTGCATGAAGGTATCTATCTGTGTGAGTCTTCTTTCTATAAACTTTGGTGCTGAGTTTACCTTCTTTTTTTGTTAAAAGGATGTCTAGGAATGGTAATTGGTTGTCTTTTTCAATTTCAATGATAAATTTGATGTGACTCGAGAGATTGTTGATGTGAGCTAGGAACTCATTTAATTTTAATAAAACATGGGTCCATTTCGCAAAGATATCGTCTACATATATTTTCCATTCTTCAGGGGTGAAAGGAAAGGATTTGAGGGCTATTTGTTCAAAATTTTCCATGTATATGTTGGCAATAATGGGAGATAGAGGAGAGCCCATAGCTACACCATGAGTTTGTTCATAAATAATTCCGTTGAAACTGAAAAAAGATGATTTTACACAAAACTTTAGGAGGTCTATGGTCTCTTTGTCTGTGATATATTTTAAAATGTTGATGGCTTCATCTATGGGGATCATGGTGTGAAGGGAGACAATGTCGAAACTTACCATGAGATTGTCGTCTTGCATGTCAAGGTTTCTGGTCCATTGAACAAAGGAATCATAGTCTTTGATATGTGACGAGGTGTTTCCGGCGAGGGGGCGAAGTTTTTTGGCCAGGTAATGAGCGAGAAGGTAGGTAGGTGAACCAATGGTGTTGACTATGGGTATAAGGGGGATGCCTGCTTTATGAACTTTGGGAGGACCATATATTCTAGGGGTGATGGAGCTGGAGGGGGTGATTCTCTTTTTTATGATGGTGTCGAGAGAAGAGTCTTTTATTTTTTTGGTAACTTCCTTAAGTATTTTAGCACTAGGATCTTTCTTTAGAATTTTGTAGCAACCACTGTTGTTTAGATGATCTTCCATTTTCTTATCATATTCGACCCTATCCATAATTATTGTCGCATTACCCTTATCTTCTTTTAGGATGATTATATTTTTATTATTTTTTAGGTTTTTTAGAGCAAGTTTTTCTTCTTTGGATAAGTTACATGGAGGTGGTTTGGCATTTTTAAGGATTTTCACAGTCTCTTGTCTTATTTCTTCAGCTTCGATAAGATTAAGATCTCTTATGGCAATTTCTATGTTGCTAATTATATTGTCAATGGGAATTTTATTAGGGGTAATGGCAAAGTTTGGCCCCTTATGGAGAAGGGACAAAGAAGCTTGGTCTAAGTTGAAGGTGGACAAATTTATTACGGTGGGATTGTTGAAACCTTTATTTTTCAGGTCATTGAGAGATGGGTTAGTGTTTTCCAAGATTATAGGTTTGACAAAATGAGAGGTGAGGTTTCTAGGTTGAGAGCTAAAAGACACTGAGGTGGATTTAGAGGGCGTATTGGAGATAAAGGGGCGGGAGATTTCCGGTGCCACGATCTTGGATTCCCTGGCCGGGTTATTGACGTTGTTTAATGTTGGGTCTGTGTGGCCAATAATCGCTGAGGTAATACATGATGAAACTATGTGGGCATAAATTGCTAAGGTAATACTTGCCGAATCTGCGTGGGCATTAAATGTGGTTAAGCTCTTGCCCAGATCTGCCTGTGCAATCTCTGTGTAATTGTCTTGAGGCCGATCTGTTTGTGAGGGAGGGACCTGCTTTGAGTTAACAACACTCATTATGTTGACTTCGTTCTGCGCACAGTGATTAGTAACGTTGTCCACGGTTTCAATGTCTGCATTGTGCGGGAATGTGAGAGGTATCATAGGGAAGACGTTAAGATTATAAGTAGAGAGGTCTATCTGTTGAGAGTTAGGGGAGATAGAGTCGGGTTTTCTGGGTAGATTAGAGCAGGTGCGTTTTATTGAAAGGGTGTTGACCTTCTTCACTGAATTACTGAATCCATCTAACGTTACATTGGATTCTACGTGGATAACCATTATGGTATTGCTTTCTGTGTTGTTGTTTTCAAAATGTGAGGGAGGGACAATTATGTGCAGCCTCATTTCATCAGAATTTAACAATACATCTTCGTTTTGTTCACAGAGGAGGTTGGAAACGCTGGCAAGAGGAGACTTCTGGTTGCAATTTATACCAGAGACACGGTCAGAGAGGAATGGCGTTGAGTGCTGTGAGGAGTGAGATAAGCGTGAGATTTTTCTGTCTTTCTTCATTGTGTCCTTGGAATGCCATTTTTCGACTTTTATGAAGGTGAGGGCATCTAACAAACGCCACAAGTCAAACCGCAATGATGAGGCCAATAATAGATGTAATCTCATCAGTTGTTCAGAGATTTTGGCAAGCCGTAATCTGGTTGATTTTATTTGGGATTTAATTAAAGATTCACTCATTTTTTTAAAGATTGGAATGTTGCGGCCATGATTGAGAGGGTGTTTACAATTGGTGAATTTAGGAGTAAGGTTACTATCTTTGCAGTGTTTTAAGAAAGATAGGTTTGAAAGGACTTTAGCTCTAGAAAATCTCAGTTTTTCAAAAAGGGCAACATTGTCCATTAAATCCCTTCCATGGTAGGATTGAATGTTGTTAAAAAGAGAATCCATACAGGTGAAAAAGATTTGTTAGAAAAGAGGAATAACCTGTTTCTGAGTTTTTAACCCAACGTTTCGGACTTCCTATGTGAGTCCATCATCAGGGGTAGGCGTCAAACGATCTTTGAAATGTTGAGAGAAATAGAGCAAAAGAATGGAGGAATAAATAGTGACTTAAAAGGAGTTTTATATACGTCGGGTTGAATGAAGGTTTCAGTTTTAATCCAAATTTTAATTTAATTAAATTATAAATTAAGAGAAATTATGTAATTTATTTTATGGCAATATGCCAATGTTAAATTAATATATCTAGTTAATAAACTATTAATTAATTTTAATTTGTTTATTATAATATAATTTAATTAAACAAATTTAAATCATTAAATAATTTACTATTTTTATTTTTATTTTTATTATTATTTTTATTATTTATTTATCTATTTTTGGTTATAATTTATTTTACTTTTGTTTTAAATTATTCAAATCATCAAATTGTCTATTTTTTAGTTTTAACTTCTTTAGTTATAGTTTATTTATTTATTTTATTCTATTTTATTTTATTCTTTCTTTTTTTTTTCTTTTTTTTTTTCTTTTTATTTATTTATTTATTTATTTTTTTGAAAATTTGTTATATTTATTTATTTATGTATTTTAATTTCATTTTTATTAACTAATATATATATTTATTTTAATTTTAATTTTAATTTATTTATTTTATTTATTTTTTATTTATTTTTTAATTTATTTATTTATTATTATTATTATTATTATTATTATTATTATTATATATATATATATATTTAACTATACGATGTTACTAGATTTCATATTTTTGGTGTATTAAGGGTTTCCAGGTGTCACTAATCATAAGACCATCATCCCGGTTTATGTTGTTTTTCCTTTTTGCAATTTCTATGGCTTCTTTAATTTTCCTCTTTAGGTAATGGTCCTCTTTAGAGACAAGTTTGGCATCCTCCATTCGTATGTAATGTGAGGATGAGGAAGCATGCTCTGCTAAGGCAGATTTGGCCGTTCTGTTTCAGGATAAGTCTGCAGCATGTTCTTTTAGTCTAATACTAAGGGATCTACCTATTTCACCAATGTATTCTTTGCCACAAGAGCAAGGTATAGTGTAAACTCCTTTTTGTAGCCTAGGATTTATAGGGTCCTTAGCAGAGTCTATCATATTTAAAATAGTATTGGGGGGGTGAAGGCAATCTTAATGTTATGTTTGCTAAGTACTTTAGATATTTTGCCAATTGTTCCTTTTATATAAGGTAAAGAGATTTTAGGGATGTCGAAGGCTCTTTTTAAGTTATTCTTATTAAGAGTTTTGCGTATGGTTTTGTTGATGACATGTTTATTATATCCGTTTATTTGAAATGAAAGGCGAAGATGGTTTATCTCATGATCTAGGTGGTGGGAGTCTGCAATGCTAGATGCCCTATTTTTTAGGGTTTTAATGATGCCAATCTTTTGGTTAGGGTGGTGATGAGAGTCTGCATGAAGGTATCTATCTGTGTGAGTCTTATTTCTATAAACTTCGGTGCTGAGTTTACCTTCTTTTTTTGTTAAATGGATTTCTAGGAACGGTAATTGGTTGTCTTTTTCAATTTCAATGGTAAATTTGATGTGATTCAAGAGACTGTTGATGTGAGCTAGGATCTCATTTAATTTTAATAAAACATGGGTCCATTTCATAAAGATATCGTCTACATATACTTTCCATTCTTCAGGGGTGAAAGGAAAGGATTTGAGGGCTATTTGTTCAAAATGTTCCATGCATATGTTCCATGTATATGTTTATCTATATGTTTTCTTCCAAATTGTGTTGTTTAGGAATGATTTAATTCAGTTTAAACAGTTATGAATGTTGGCGTTCCCTCGTCCTACTGTCTAAGCTAAACATTGTTCTTAAATGTTATTTTCAGTTTATGTTAAGTAGAGATGAACTAAGGAAGTGATGGTGAGCCCTGTCCTTCAGTTTTAACCCCAAAGACTATCTGTAAATTTCCCTAAGAATGCGTTGAAAGCAGTCTAGATTTAAAAGTATCTTAACTGATCTTATACTATTCTTTGTTAACTTATGTGTTTATCTTGAAAGTTTACTAAGTAAAGCAGAGCTAAGGAAGTTATGGTGAGCCCTGTCCCCTAGTTTCTTCTCCAAAAATTGCTTTTAAAGTTTCCCTTTGTGTTTAAAATGTTTTTCTATTGAAAGTGCATCAAAAGCTGGTTAGTTTTGAAGTACTTACCAGATCTTAGATTACTTTTTTGTCTCTCTTAAGTGTATGCCAAAAGTACGATCGTTTCAAAGTACTTACCTGATCTTAGGCTGCTCTTTGTTCTTCATTTGTTTAATTCCCCTTCTTGTTGTATCATTTCATTCCATATAATCAACTTTAAAGAGATACTTAGACATAGATGACTTGCCCCATGGACCACTCTTGAACCTTGTTGTTTCAATTAAACCCTATTATGACTCCATAGCCCAATGGACTAAAAACCAGCGTTATATCTATCTTTTCAGCCAAAGCTTATTCTGATTGCTTGCAAATTCACACCTTTGAAACTCTTTCCATTTATAAATTTTCATCCAAATAATAATCATGCTCAACCATCCAAAACAAACAAAAACCCTCGGACTTCATAACTAGCCTAATATCATTACCCAAAAAGCCTTAAAGATAAATCAATCTTTGCACTTATTAGAGAGATCCCTCTCCGGATTCAGGAGGGCTAGATCCTAGAATCCCAAAGTGGTTGAAATAGTGTTCTCCCTGTAGTTTGACTTTACCAATTCTTGCAAATTATAGGGAGCTAACAGATGGAAAAGAGTACATTTGACAGCGCATAATAAGAAGCTAGAATCTTCTTTAGTCCATGCAGGGAAATTTAAAAGGCTAGTTAATGCAAGTCAAAATCTGACTTTGTTAATGTTTAAATGACAAGATTTAGTACATTTACCTTTTCATGATATCGTTGATATAAATGATGGTATGTTTCAGTCTAATAACAGTTTGTCTTTGAAATAAGATGACATTATGTTGCAGAGAACGAAGTGTCGGTGCAAAGCAGTGCAAGATTCCATGAGGTGGAAAGCCATGCAAGAAAAGAGGGAGCACAGTTCAGCATGGATCACTGTTGGTTTCAGAATGGCACACTTGTATGGCAAGAAAACTTGGTTGGAACTCCGCACAAGTACATAGTTCATTTAGCAAGAATTTGCCATGTGAACAGTTGGCAAGGTGAACTTCATTTTAAGTCTTATTTGAAGTTTGATCATTGTACAAACAGTATGCTTTCTGCAAAATATCGTTGTTGTTCTGCAAATTTTAAGAATTTGCATCATGACTCAATCAGTTTTAGCAATGGTCGATCAATTAATTCAAGGAACAATTTATCATTTTATGAAAAGCTCAATTTGATGAAGTCAGGAAGATTTCAGTGGTTCAAAGTTGGAAGAGTGGAGAATCAGTCTCCTCATCTTCATTTTCTATAATCAGAGAGCTTTTTTGGGCCCAAAAGCTTCCCATTTGGGAGGTATGATCAAGTGATCATGTCCTAATTAGAGAAAATGCTCAAAATTTTATTTGCTAAGAATTGGTTGAAACTAGAACGACAGGAAAGGTCTCGTCAAAACGATCCTATAGCCATGAATGACACTCAAAACCGATGCTATATGAGAAAGATATTCAAGTTTGAAGTTTCTCAATTTCAGGGAAAAGCCCAATTTGACTCAGTTTGACTTTGGATAAAAAATATTAAAAAGGAATATTCCACAGAATATTCCAAGAATATTCCATAAAATATTCCATAGAATATTCCTCAAAATATTCTATTAGAGCCAATCCAGTTATGACAAGTGGCTTCCGTTCATTTGCTGGTTGGTTGACTGTGGAAATTCTAGCCAATCGGAGGGTGCCATGTGGCAAGCCCGGAGGTCACCACATGGCCCCAAGCCAGTGGAAAGTTGGTCCATTAAAATTTTTGTATGCGGAGGGATTCAACCCCTGGTCTCCACGTTGGCAACCTACAGGCCCGACCGCCCAATCTACAAAGTAGTTCTTAATATTTAACGGACCGACAACATATTTAAGGTTTGGATAATGTGTGGGCAGCAGTAAAGGGGGCTAGCCCACTTATAATTTGACCTTCCGATGGAACCTCAGGCCTCGCCCGCGGATAACAAAAAGCCCCCATAATTTACACTGCCATATGTCCTGAGCGATATGACCCCGGTGTAAGATTTAAAGCCAGCGGTTACGGTTAAGTGGCACGGCGACATGTGGCCACAACCCATTGCGGCGATTTTTACAATGTTAACTGCAGGGCTAACTTCGCCCTAACCGTCGAATTGTCGGTGCATGTGAACACGACCCATTCCATAATAAATGTTACGGTTAACCGCCCGAAAAAACTTGGAGTACACCCGCCAATTTTGGCATTCTTGCTAATTTAACTGGAGTTAACTCCAGTTCTCCACAATTAGTGGAGGTTTTCTAGGACTGATTGGGAAAAAGTGGTTTTGCTCATAACTTTTGCTAGGAGAGACCATTTGGAGTGATTTTTTTTATTTTTTTTATTTTGGGTAATTTGAGCATTCCAGAGCCAATGGTGTAGTTTGCAAAGGCAACAGAGCTCATCGTCAAGTATTTTTTCAGCAGAAAAGCTTGGAGAGCAATCAAGGCCTAGGGAGTGTTGGAGTTGTATTGGGCTATGGTTAACCTTTGGAGGTGAAACAAAAGCCTATCTTTACTGTTTCCAGTGTTCTGAACTCATTTCTATAGCTATTTGTTCCTGTTTAGGCTTTCTTCACACTATATAACTAATTTTGAGCATAATAAGAGCAAGGACATACGTATTTGGGGGCCTTGTACCTGGCAGATGTAGCCCAGGAGGGGTGAAATGCCTTATCATATGCTATGTTATATTCTCTGATTTATTTTCTGTGTTTTTGTAGAGTTAAATATGTTAAACAGTAAAAAGAAATAAGCCTCCTAACACAAAAATACTCAAAAATTCACCAAAAGCATTTTGTTCCAATTGAAAAACATATTAAACAGTTTGCACACATAATTTTATGAATAATGAATACCTTGCACCAGCAAACAAGTAGTTTCATTTCCAAATCATTAGTGATTACTTCTATTATTTCATTAGGCAGAGTCTGTAAAGGGCCAGATAGCTTATGGATCTCATCCTTTCTTTAAAGGTGACATATCCAGTAAATGCCCCTATATTTAATCTGTATTAGAGATAAGAAGTTATCACATTTTCATATCACCACCACATCCGAGAAGTCCTCCAAACACTGTGGAAACACAATTTGTGTGCCAATTTGGAGAAGTGCACTTTTGGCATGACCCAAGTTCAATATCTGGGATACATTATTGATGAAAGGGGGGTGCATGTAGATCCAAACAAGATCCAAGTCATTCGGGATTGCCCAGCCCCAACCACCCTAACAAAGCTTCGCAACTTTTTGGGTCTGTCTAATTTCTACCATAGGTTCATGTTGGGATTCTCTCATATCACTTGGCCCTTGAGTCAAGTCACCAAGGGAGGAGCGAAAGCAAAATTCTGTTGGTCGAAATCTCAACAGAAGGCATTCATAGAATTGAAACATCGCCTCTATTCTGCCCCAGTGCTCACATTACCAGACTTGCAACAACCATTTTAGATTGAGACAGATGCCTCTGACTATGCTATTGGGATAGTTCTTACTCAATAGGGGCATCCAGTGGCATATCACAGTGAGACATTGTCCGACACAGTTCGAAAGTATCCCACTTATGACAAAGAAATTTATTCCATTCTGCAGGATTGTCGACAATGGAAGCATTACATTTTGGGGAAGGAGACAATCATCCACACAGACCACCGACCCTTGCAGTTCATACAGACACAAGGGAAGTTGTAGAACGATCGCCATAAAAAGTGGTCCACATATTTGCAAAAATTTCATTTGAACATGAAGTACAAGAAGGGTAGCACCAATAATGTTGCACACTGACTCAGTCAACCACCAATCGTAGCCATAACCACCATTCTCAACTCTTATGGGCATGAGACTTTTGATTGGCTGCTTCTCTACAAGAGCGATCTAGAATTTAGTTACACATACAAGGCACTCTTGGGGGGTATGCAAGTTCCAAATTTTCACCTCTAAGATGCACTATTATGTCACCTGGGACACCTTTGTGTTCCTTCAAGCAAGCATGCCAAGATGATATGGGAAGCACTCTACAGTCAATTCGATGGGCATTTTGGGGTCGAGAAAAGAGTGGCAGTACTGCAGAAGTATTTCTATTGGCCGAACCTTCGACAAGATGTCAGGAATTACATCAGATCCTGCATTACTTGCGCCATTTCCAAATTGACCATCAAGAAGAAAGGGCTCTATACTTCGCTACCTACCCCTAGTTGACCTTGGGAATCCATATCCATGGATTACATGTTAGGCCTTCCTTCTACTAAGAATGGAAACGACTGTGTTTTCTTGGTCGTCGACAGATTCTCAAAGATGGCCATTATGGAAACCTGCAAGAAGAATATCACAGCAGAAGCCACTACTAAACTCTTCTTTGAATGAGTGTGGGTGAAATTTGGGATCCCACAGTCTATCATATCAGATCGTGACAGCAGGTTCCTCAGCACATTTTGGTCTAGCCTCTGGTCAATGTTAGACACCAAGCTCACAAGTCCACAGCTTTCCATCCCCAAACTGATGGCCAGACAGGTCGTCAACTGGATGATTGTACACATTCTGTGCATGTATAATTCAAAGCACCCATGCACCTGGGATGAGAGCCTTCCCTATGTAAAACATAGTTATAACCGGGCTCTCCACAGCTCAACCGACCATAGCCCCTTTCAGGTGGGCTTCGGATTCCAGCCACTATGTCCCATTGACGTAGCCATTCCATTTGCAGTTACTCAGGCCGATTCATCTCATGTCCAGTCTGAAGCTGACAAAGCAAACAAATTCATCGAGCGCATTCAGCACATCCGCCAACAGGTTCATGACATATTGGACAGAGCCAATGTTAAGAACAAGCAACGACATGATCAACATTAGATGCCACATAACTTCCAGGTGGGAAAAAAAGTGTGGCTACATTTGTAGAAGGAGCACCTCTCTGGACCCCACCGTAAGATTCGCCCACTCCGATATGGGTCGTACACCATCACTAAGGCTGTAGGGAACAATTCCCTCAAGCTCATTTTTCCACCATTCCTTGGTCTGCACCCAGTATTCAATGTAGACCGCCTTCATCCCTACTTCCCACCTCTATTGGACACCTCTGACATTGCAGAAGAACTCACACCAAAAGAGTTAAACCCAGACTGCATGGAACATGCCACCACAGACTGTATCATGGACATGCAAATCAAGAACACTCACCGACAGAAGATCCAACTGTATCTGGTTGTTAAAAATGGCCAACTCCTGCACCAAGGCAAGTGGTTCACCAGGGACCAAGTTCAACAGAAGTTTCCTCATCTCATGGAGGAACTCAACACAATGGGGACCATTGCTTCCTAAGGGGGTAGGAATGATCCAGGTGGATATTGGTGGCCAACCGCCTATTCCACTTGGGGCCCCACCATTGTCTCTTTTAGTTTTTTTCACAACTTACTATTTTTAGCAGTTTTTTGGGTCCTAAACTTCCAGAGCCATTTTGAGGCCCCAAACGGAGATAGTATGCCAAAGTTACATCCCCGGGAAGTTGAAACGCCAATTTACCCAAACGGGGCCCATAGTTTTGGCGCTTCATCTCCTAGGGTTAGGTTTTTGGATGTTTTGAGTTCTTCATTGTTTCTCCATAATAAATAGGCCCTCGAGCCTCATTGTAACATAGTTCAGAGGTCTGTAGCTACCACAAATCTTCTCAAAGATTCGCTACCAGCACCCTAGATATTTTATTTCCATCATGTTTGTAAGCATATTTCTATGATTTGATATTAATGAAATGAAGCCTTATTTCTGTTGTATTTATATATTTATGGTTATTTCTGTATTATGTTTCATTCCTGCATAAATCTAGATCATCACTAGTTCGGATATGATCTCGTGCTTGACTCCTTTAGGAGGAGCTTCCCAGAGCATACATGCTACAATTGGATTTTCCTACAGCAAGATCGACTACTTTCTTTTTTAATTTCTTTGGAATTTTAACTACAACCTATTCCAAAGCACTAGCCTGAGCTTGATTGGTGGAAAGAGCCATAAAAATGTAAAAATTTCTAGATGAATTTTATTAAGCGTTGTGTTATTTAGGCTATTATTACTCAAAGGGTGAATGGATATGAAATCAATGGTGTTATGACCTGACCCAAAACAGAATGCAATCGAATATGATAATTTGATCTTTTCAATTTGATGAATCCTAACTAAAGTAAGGAGAGAGTTTCCATTCACTTCCAACAATGCAAAAATTGATAAATAAGAGAAAATATAACAAATTCTCTAATGCACTAATTTCATCAAGAAAAGCTAATGCTAATCAATTTCAATTTTTTATTTTTATGTTTTTAGATAAGCATAAAAACATGTAAATTCAAATCAAAGAAACGGATCTAAATCTACGATTGAGTTTTCCAGAATGTGAACTATGCAGTTGTAATCTATGCACAATTCACTTGAAAAGTATGCAAATGTAATCTATGCACATTTTTCGTTCTTATTCTGAAAATGATAATTCTAATTATGAAAATGTGATCTATGCAAGAGAATTCTCAAACACAAGATGATTCTAATGTAATCTAAAGAACCAATCAAGTGTAAGTAAAGAAAATTGGGTGAGAGTTCCAAAGGTAAAAAAATAAAAACACTCAAAGGCGATTAACACAAAAGCAAAAAGATGAAAAATTGTTAAGAGACTGAGACAAACCTCGAATTAATGACCAAAGGAAATCAAATTAAGAATTTCTCAAAAAAGAGACTCAAAACACCCAATTAACTTAACGGAGACTGATGCAAAAGTTGTTGAAAGAAATTGACACAGAAGTCTTTGACAATCAAGACAAGTTGGGGTAATAATAGAAAATCAAGTAATTTGATTCCAGAAAATAGAATTTTTATTTTTCAAAATTTTTCCAGAAGTCCATAGTTTTTAATGGATCAAGGTGCGGTACCGCACTATGTTTCACTAAAATCTGTGGAGTCTACCGCTCTATTTTTAAACAAAAAGTGTGGAAGATAGGAAAAGCATAGAAAAAAAATAAAAATACAGATTTACAGTCAGGGATCCTATTGAGTCTTCTACCCAGCCCAATTTTGAACTAATCAAAAACAAAGAAATCTCAAAAATCAAACTAAAAATAAACAAGAAAACTAAGTTCAGTTCCCCAGCAGAGTCGCCAATTTGTTAGACAGATTAATCCCTCTTGTGGACAAGAGCGGTCTCCCTAGTATCCTAAGGATATCTAGAAAAAAACAGACAGATGTAGACCATTTTCTCTAGACTATTTTGCTTACGATTTATTAATTAACTATAGGAAGATGCTCCTACCTAAAGTCCAATGCTTTTTTTGGTATTCAATCCAGTCGCTCTAGAATTTATCGATCCAATACATAAGATCTGCAATTAAAGACAGGCAAACGGGATCAAAAGCATCTGCGAGATATAATAATTCAAAAGCATAGATCTATCTTAGTGATCAAGGAATCCAAGAATTAAATTATCC
Organism: Pinus albicaulis; assembly: GCA_034641835.2. Taxonomy (NCBI): domain Eukaryota; kingdom Viridiplantae; phylum Streptophyta; class Pinopsida; order Pinales; family Pinaceae; genus Pinus; species Pinus albicaulis. The sequence continues at coordinate 1,413,112,830 of CM076570.1, read as the reverse complement.
AAAAGATACATGAACAACTTAATGAGAAACTAGAATCCATTTGTATTAACTTTGAACAAGAGAAGAAAACTTATAACTGTGACGCCTTGATGTTCGTACAGGTTCTTTCGGGGTCTGAAACAGTCGTTTTCCTCAGTTTGACAAGACTTCGACTCTCTTTATCGGCATAAATCTATGGCCATGAGTTTGTAATCTCTCTCATGCCAATGATGCAGAATACAGAGAGTATGTTCACTCAGCAATTCCTCTCAAAACTATGAGTTCTAAGTACTCTCTACAAAGCAAGAAGCAAGCACCTAGTACAAAAATACAATCTATAATCTACCCTTGAGACTAAAGCTTGGACTCAATTTATAGCAGAAGGGAGGGAGTTTCAGCTCCAAAAAGGAAGGGATAAAGCCCTCTCATCATGGTATTTTAGCTCCAAAAGCCAAGGGATTACTCCGTTCATGAAGGGATAATGGTTCATGAATGGAAGGGGTGAAGCTCGACCAGATAATGTTTCTAGAAGGCCCCAGCTGGGAGAATATTCGACCAACTAGGCTTCTAGAACTTAATTGTCTTGTTTTTTACCTTTTACCGGGGTCCACAATTTTAATGAGTTTTACGAGTGGGATGTACCATATTTTTTACAGCAATCAACTATGGTACCGCAGGGAATGACTAGGAAAAGTGTGGGAGTAGTCTTTTTAGGACTTTTAATAGCTTCTTCCAGTTCCAAGACTTGATTTGGGGAACTTTATGTTTTTAGACTTCTAAGGAAGAAATAAATAGGTAATTATGAACCCATATATACAGCTCAATGTCATGGTGACAAATTTCAGTGTAACAATTACCGCTTTAACAATTATCTACTGAAAGGAAAGATCACATAAATGAACAAGAATCCAGTATTCACACTTCTAGTCTGAAAATGGAAATAACTAATTATTATGGTTTCCAAATAACATTACTTAAAATAAGTGGCAATAAATTACAATTCTTAAACTAATATGATGGACTCAATAAAGAATAACACACAAGCATAAAAGTGACAACAGCTGAAAGTTATCTCACAACAAGGGAAATCGTAAGATCGATAGTAACAGTGGTTGAATTAAGTATAACTCTATGAAGTAGCAGAAATAACAGAAAGGAATAATTACAAAAAGGAAAAAAAATGCATATGACACAGAAAAGCAGTAGATCTCCTAGTGACTGGGCACAAGGTCCCCATAAGTCACTGTCGAAAAACACTCAGGACGCGATTACGAAGGAAACTCTATCTTTCTCATTGAATTCAATAATAACGATACAACATCACCATAATGTAGTTACTCTGTCTCAAGAATACTTGTCATAATATAAATTATAGCTTCCAGGTTAAAATTCCTATTCTATTTCACCTATTGGATTTTTATAATCTAAAAGGAAAACAAATGGATGAGAGAAAATCCTCAGGATCAGGAGATCCTGAGGAGATCCTAAGGATTTTGCAACTGTCAATCAGATTGTTTTATAAAATAAACTGGATCCTTCTCGTCTTCTAATGGCATGTATGAGAAACACAGGGTCTTCTTTTCCTTTCTTGGCTGTTGTTGTCCCAACGTTTGAACAACAATTGTCCCATATGATTTCCTACACACAAAAAACAAGCAGAAGTTAGTTTTCATGCCAAAATCGTACAATTTGTGGATGGTTAGTCTTTTCCATTTTTCATGATCTTTACTTCTAGATTTATTCCAAAAATGGAGATAAGTATGTAAAATTCAATGATAAATCAAACTAATATGAAGATAAAACATACCTTTTTCATGGCCCAATAGATCCTCCCTCTGGAGCTTGGTGGTGGCAAAAATGGCACTGGGATCCACATCAATGATATTTTTCCCTTTGTCATTGCCCTTTTCTGGTTCTGACTTAGGATCAGGACATGCATCTGATTCGGGTGCCTTCAATTCAGCCACCAATGATTGTTTGGCCTGGCACTCGTTTGTGCTGTGAGTGGGGCTGTTATGAAATTCACACCACTTCCCCATGTCCTTCTTTGGATTTGTGGTGTTGTTCCGAGTCACCCCTCTTTGGCTTTGCCCCTTGTTCTGTGGTTCGGGGGTGCCTTTCCCTGGCTTTGGATTCACAAATCCAAAGTCTCGCTTCCTCTACTTAAATTTATGCTCGATCTTAGCGGCCTAGCGATATGACGTGCCAAGCGAGGTAATGTAGAGGAACCCCATTTCCTCCTGAATGTATATGTGAAAAAAATTGTGATACTTGAGTACCAAATGTCTCTCTGAATCTTTTATACCAAACTTTGTGCGCAGGGTATAGAACTAATTCGTCAGTTCGTGCACATCTTGATCCCTTTGTTGCCGCAGTGTGGTCAATTAGATGTACTTGTCCTCATAGCTCCCCATAGGGTAACATTATTCCTAGATGATGTCTCAGAACGAATTCCAAGTGGGTGTGGCTGAGAATAGAGGGGTTCCATCCCATCCTTTTGCTCACAGTAGGTTTCTCACCAGTCTTTGACATGGGGGACGGATTTGAGGAGTGAAAAAATAATCTTTTCTCGGTCGGAGAAATCATGGATTGAGAAATACCCTTCCAACAAATTAAACCATCTATCTACAAAACTTGCATCTATCTAGCCTTCAAATACAGGAATGTCAAATTTGACTTGTGCCTTGAAAGGAGTGGTGCCTCCACAGTGGTTGTTGGATGTAGATGTGCCGTCGGTGGGTAGTCGTTGAAGGATCTTGGAAAAGTTATCCATCATCGTGTTCCTCGGTTTCTTGATGGCCTCCTCGAGTAATATTTTGATAGTATCTACTGCTCCCTCATCTCTCTTTTCTTCTACCATGGTAGGTCGTCGCGGTTTGCGATGTTGATCATGCAAGGGTTCAACCAGAACGATCCCAAACTCCTTATACCTTGACCTTGTTGGGGACATGCAAAGAAAAATAGAGAAAGAGCAGACTGCTCTGATACCACTGATCCGGATTTATGTAGTAACATAATAAAATACATAAATAGAAATAAACATAGATATGTAGCAGGAATAAAACTTCATTTCATTAATATCAAAGAACTAAAATTTGTTTACAAACATAATGGAAATAAAATAGCTAGGGCGCTAGCAGCTTATCTCTTAGAAGAGATGTGGAGGCTACATGTCTCTAAACTGTGTTACAATGAGGCTTGAAGACCTATTTATTGTTTAGAAACAATGGAAAACCCTAAACATTCAAAAACATAATCCCAGGAGACGAAGCGCCAAAACTATGGGCCTCATTCGAGTAAATTGGTACACCAACTTCTCAGGGACGTAACTTTGGCATATGATCTCCATTTGATTCGATCAATACCTCGTTAGAAATTTCTATCTGAGGAATACAACTTTTTATGTGAGCAACATTTAAGGAATTTTAGGGTGTAAAAACGGCTCCGAAAGTTCAAGACCCTAAAAACAACTAAAAATAGTAAGTTGTGCTGAAACTGAAAAACTAAAAGCATTGATGGTGGGGGTCCAAATGGAATAGGTGGGTGACACCAATATCCACTTTGATCAGAAAAACACTCTAGAGCCCTGGACAACTTGGGTGGAGACAAATCTGGTGATGGTTGTGATGTATGACCGTGAGGTGGAATCACTAGTTGAGGGTTGAGGTGGTTTGGCCTCTAGAAGCCCTGGTTTTGTTTTGATGGATTCGGTTTATGAGATCCCACGTTCATGCTTGGAATATGGCACATGGGTAGTTGGCTGAAGAGAGATTTGGCTCAGCCATATCTATGGTCGGGTGGAATGTGGAAGTCCTAAACTCGGTTATATTTTTCTTATGGTAATAAAATCTCTTTTCCTCTTCTACTGATGGGTAAATATTCTTGTTATTATGTGGCTTATACAGCTGTTATGTGCATGTCATTTATGTTTCTTATATGTTGATTATGAATGAGTTTTATGATGGTGATGAATTATGGCTCTCATCATGTTTCGATTCATAAATGAATGAACAATGTACCTATGCCTAAATAGATGATAATGCAGTTAAGTGATGATGCAACAATGCTTCTTAGTGAGTCTCAGGTAAGTATGAGACCCATATGCTCAGATCTGTTATTTAAACCTATATATTACATATTTGTGACATGTTTGACAAAATTTTTGTCATGGCTAGTAGGGGTTAAGGCAAGTCCTTGTTCAAGTATTGTTTGCTTGTGCACCATTTTTTCACTGTTATATTTCATTTTTGAACTTGTCATTGATTTCTGGGCAGTGACCGGGCCTTTGGGCCTTAAAAAGTGGCTCAAACCCTAGGGACGCCAGCATAGGTCTACGAAAAAAAGTCCCTGGATTCACACATGTCTATGTTGTGGGAGCATCTAGAGCCTCCTAGACACACCCTTGCCCATATCAAGGGAGCATTTGGGCGTTAAATAGTCTAAAAGATCAGTGGGACCTAGTGGCTGGATACCTGAGTGGTTGAATTGGCACTAAGGAGTTTTTTTTTTGATGTGGAAGGTCTGTTTGATGCATTTTGGTCGATTCCACTTCCTTAAGGTCACCTAGGAGCTTGAATCAGATCATAGTAACTCTTCGTCACATGTTTATCTCGGTTGGCCAGTTACTTGGGTAGATGTGGGAGTAGGGTGTTACACTATACATATGTTAATGTGTTATTCTTTATTGATGATAAATGTGCATAAGTGATAATTTACTGTTTTTTATATGACTGGTTTTTTATGGCTTCATTTTGGTTAAATGTTGGCTACATGCATGGTATATTTCTTATTATATGATGTGCTCTTGATCGAGATCTAATCCATGGTTTGATGGCTCATGGTTGATTTATATGAATGCATGTGCTAATTTGTGTTTTATTGCATCTAGTGTGAGAGGAAAACAAGCCTTGTTGATGAAAATCTGATGAACTAATGAAAAAAACTGAAAAAAGTATGGATTCATGACCTACAAGTACCATAGTCACAAAGTGTTTGTATAAATGAATAATTTGGATCTCCAACTTTATGGGGTCTTAACTTTGGCATACAATCTCTGTTTGGTTATCATAATACCTCATTTCGAAGATCTCCATGAGAAGGACAAACCGTAAGTGTACGAGACAAATTTTGATGCTATTTTGGTTTCTCTATTTTCCCTGAAAATGTCGTTTGTCCCTCAAAACCACCTCGAAATTTTAGGCCCTAAAAAAATGCATCTTTGAAATCAGGTCATGCATAGTAACTCTCATCTCATGTTTACCCTAGTGAATAGGTTAAAGTGGGTAAATGTGGGTGGGGTGTTACACCACTAGCGTTGCATTGAGCTCCTCTCATATCATGTTGGGTATATATTCTAGAAATTCCTTGATATCCGTCTTTGATAAATTCCCATATTTCTTGTATACCAAAGTGTTGTATTGCAACCTCCTTGATCTCTTACAAAGAAGTTGGAAAATTTCCTTCTACTACATTGACTTTTTTTCGGCATTCACATATCTTGGCTTGTCGATGGAAGTATTTGGTATTTTAGTCTTCAACTTTCAACCAAAGGTTCCTCAACTTTAACCTCCATGCCTCTTCCTCCTCCCTCAATGCTTTATGAAGACAACTAAACACTTTTCTTTCCATTGAGAAGGGGTCCTCCGAGGCCTAGATATATTCAAGTTGATTATAGGTATCCTCCAATTCATTCCTATGTAGGTTCATCCTTGATTTCTTGATTTCATTCTGCTTTTTTATCCAAGCTTCAAAGATACCTTTAATGCTTTAATCTCCCTCTACAAAATGTAGGATGGGGTCCCATATGATCCAAATGGACCACACCTTCAAAATCCTCTCCATGAACCTGCTTTTAGCTAACCATTGGGGATTAAATCTGAAAATGAGGAGTCCTATATCCTCAAAGGGTTGGATTTTTAGGGAGATTAGCAAGTGATCCTAACCTCCCCAAGTCAGATGTGAGGAAGTAATAGAAATCCTTTGTTCCAATAATTCACCACTAAATAGAAATTTATAAACCCTTGTTGCAATATACCCTAGCTTTGACCTTTATTGCTCCAAGTGAATTTTGAGTTTGCAGGATTGGTATCCAAGAGTTCTAAGTGGGAGATAAACACACTCTTGAAAGGGGTCTCTAACTCTCTTCCATCCTTTATTTTCCTAGGGGTGGATTACATTTTTGAAATCTCCTCCAATTGAATGCACCTTATGCTTGGAGATATGACTTTGATGTTCATGAGGGAGTCCCAACAACATATCTTCTCTTGATAAGCTATGGGAATGTACACATTGATGACATTGCACACTTTATTTGAAGGAAGAAGAAGGATGCTTAAATATTATTATTTGTTATATTTTTCCTCCTCTAAGAGACTAAAGACTTGGGGAGACCATAGGGTGCATAGGCCCCTGTATCCTCCCCTAGATCCTATGACAGATGCATAAAATTCTCTCCATATTGATTTTCTCTTGACTAGGGATTATTTTTCCCCTAACTTAGTTTCATGGAGAATGATAAGGTGGGGATTTTCATACTTCATAAGGGTTCATATTTCAAATTATCTTATGTTTCTTCCCCATTCCTTGCAATTCCAGGAGACTATATTCATTATTTACTAGTTTCCTTTGAGCCCCCCTTAGCTAAGGGCTTACAATGCTTTATTCTTGGGGCCTTTCAGATTCTCAAAGCTCTAGGGTCCAATGATTAGCTACTTTCCAATTTCCTTATCTCTTTGTGAATGCTAGGATATACCTCACGAATGGTTCTCCAACCTAGTTTCGAGGTGGTGTCGGTTTGTTGCAATTATTTTTCAACTTCATGATCAGATCGGTCTTCATCTGAGGTGAAACCCGTATGGTTGACTTGGCCACATGTGGGTGACATGAAGCCATATTTTTCCTTAGAGGGTTGTCTTTAGTGGTTTCTACGTGGACATGGATATCTTCAAAAATCAACATAACTTCTTCCTCTTTTCGAGGGAGTCTCATAAATCCATATGCCAGATGGTTTTCAGGATTTCCCCTTCTTCCAATTCATTGGAGGGCTATTCAACTTTGAGGGGAGAATTTTTTTTTTGCAAAAGAGGGGTATATTTACTCACCTGAGATCCCCACACCAAGGATTGAGCTTTAGAGGGATGAACAAGGGGTGGGGGACTCCTTTGATCTTGGGGTTTTTGCATGCGTTGCTTCCCTTTCTTGTTCATACCTCTTGTTCATTTAGGGGCTTGCCACTGGTCTCCCTCAACTTGGAGATTTTATTGATCCACACTTTCGGATAATTTTTTGGAAAAATGGTTGTACTCATGGCAGTGTTTACACTTGAATGAGAGCTTATCATAATCAACTTTCTGGATAAAGGGCTAGTTATCAAAATTAAGTTGGAAAAATTTCAGTAAACCCTTTTTCAGCTCCACTTCCACATAGGTTTGGGTGCATGTGAACATTCAGGCCTTTAGCTTTTATTTGTCAATGAATTTCCCAAGAGCATCTCTGATGAATCTGAAGGTTTCATCATTCCAGCAATGGCGAGGGAAGTGGGGTAAATTCATTCAAATAAGGAAGGTAGATGGAACATCATTCTATAGATTGAAATTCTAGGTCCAACGTACCAAATGCAACCCCTTAACCCCATGATGTAGGGGTCACTTTGAAAGATAAAGTCTTGATCCTCCTTATGCTCAAAGAGGAAGGTGAAAAAACCACGAACATAGAAGGAGGAAGAAACTTTCCCTTTGATGAATGGTTTAGAGTTGTAATCCACCCATAAGTTGAGAGTTCTTGGGAATATCCAAAACCCCATACAGTGCCTAATGAGACCCTTCTCCGCCAAATGCAATGTCATTCTTCGAGATTGATTTGTGCAGACCTAGATCTTAAGAACCTCATCTATCTTCTTTACAAAGCAGGAGGGCTATGCCTTCAGGGTTTTTGGAGGTGCAACAATAAAAACTTAGAAGGCTTAGTCCAGGGGATACGAGGGAAGACTGATCCTTACTAGTGGAAACCACTCCTACATTGAGCCACTTTCCAAAATGAATTGATAAAAATATTAAAAATACAATACAATATATCATATCTCTATCTTTTGGAGTTTGCCAAATGTTGCAAATAAACGCTATTTCTACTAAAATATTAAATGAAAATAAATAATCTTTCAGGTTGTAACACATGAACCTTATTAGTTCTTGACAGTGATTCATTAATTCATTCAGTGGAACATTAAGAAATTCCTCAATTTTTTATTTTTATTTTCACTTGAGATGTCAACTACGGCCTCGCAGGTTTGATTTCGACCAAGATAGGAAATATGAGCTCACTCCACCTCGACATAAATGGAAATCTTCTCAACTTCTCATCTGATAATCTCATGGGCCTCATACCACCAAATATGTGTTGAACCCTTGGTTAAACTGAAAGGGTGGGGTGAATCAGTTTAATGCAGTCATGGTCTTGTAAAACTTTCTTTTACACTTATTTACATCTTCATTTCATGATCAATTTAATATAAAATGGAACAACAATCTTAAAAGTGAGCAACAAGTATTAAGCAGAGAATATCAACACATAATCAGCATGCACAAAGACAACAGATATAAGTGGAAACCCACAAGGGAGAAAACCACATATTATTATTGTTGTGTTGCAAAGGCAAGCTCCAACTCCCACTCACCACTGATTTTCTGTAGGCTCCAACCTACAGGAGGCTACTACCTCAATTCTGCAAGCTACAACTTGCAAGGAAGCTCCAACTCCCATCTATTTTTTGCAAGCTACAACCTACAGGAGGCTCCTACCTCATCCAACTACAACTGGACATCTATCAAGCTACAAATTGATATGGAAGCACCAACTTCCTCACTGTACAATAAAATCATATGTTAATTTACTTGGATATCAAATCTGTTTTTCTCCTTCTTTACTGTTGTCCTTCCAGCCTTCAAATTTGCTTTATATCATCTCTGGATCTTCACAACTCCTCTCTCTACTCATTCTTCTGCTTACATTGTCTCACTCATTTTTTCATTCTCTCAACCTCTGTATGCATATGTTGGTAACATTATTTATATTGATCACCTCATAACTTTTTGCATTCCGTAAGGAATTCGAAATGAACAAGTATGACTCTTTGCCTTACTCTTCTAATTTTCTTGTCCAACACATTCAGAATAATATAACATAATGTATTACAGTGGAGTTTTTCTTTGCCTACGGAGACTTGCCTTTGCATCACATACAATAAAAAATAATTAAATCATTTATATTTAAAGATACAATAATACATCTCACTCAGCCCTTTTAGCTCTTGGTTCGCCATACATTTGTCTTTTCTGCTGCTGTCACTGTCTTTCTAGTTTCTATTGTTATAGTCTAGCTCTACTGTATAACTGCTCATTTTGTCCGACTTGACCCATTATATCGCATTTCTAACAGCGTCATCATATCTCCTTTTTCCCGACCATGCCTCTTTTTCTTGTGCCCACGGCATTCAACCTTCACTACTATTCTAAACATTCGATTCTGCCCTTTTCTCTGTGTCGAGTCCTTGCCCAAGCCTTTCTACCCATGTTCATACTTTCCCTTTTGTTTTACATTCTAATCCTCCTTTTGCTCTCCGAAACGATTTACAAAGGAAAATCCACATACTCTCGGATTTGAAATTCTTTAGGCTTCGGCTTTGATCTTTATCGCGTCCACTCTTTATATCGCACTTCGGAAATTCAGATATCCCATGTGCCTTCATTCATCTTATCTCTCGATATGCGATGTGCGATGGGTCCCACCAGGTTGTATCTCGGCATTTCAGCTATTTCTCTTTTTCTACGTTTCTATGTTTCTCTTTCATTCTCCCAATGCGATTTCTCAAAGGGAAACCATATACACTCGGACATGAAATCTCTTAAATAATGGTTCTAAGCTGCATCGCATCCAGTTCCTTTATCGCACTTTGTCCTAGGCTTGCGATGAGCGATATGCAATCGGGTCCCACTTGACTTTATCGCTACTTTGCATCGCGACTCACATGACTTCTAAGATGTGCGATATCTCTCCTGAGCTTTGTGATTTGTGATATGCGATGACCTTAGCATCGCTTCCATCGCATCGCATTCATCGATTGCATCACAATTTCTATCACTTACGAATTCTTATCACATAAGCATCGCCGATTACGATATGCGATATGTGGGCCAAGACCACATCATCTCCATGTCACCTTGCCACGTCATCGCCACGTCATTGCCACGTCATCTTGATTTATTTGCGATTTGTGGGGTTAGGTCCACGTCAACAGCCACATCACTTGCCATGCCATCCCCACATCATCACATCGCACTTCACATTTTCTGTGTCCACTGTATTTGTGCGATTTCTCTCGTGATCCGATTGCGATATGTGATCGCATCGCATCACATTTTCTCATCGCATCACATCTCATCTCAATATCACATTGCATTGCTCTTGCTTCTGATTTATGGTCCGATTTCCGCCGATGTGATCATCACTATTGATCTGTCTAGATCTACGGTCCTCATTGCTGCTGGCACTTCCGATTAATACTCAAGCACTCTATAAAAATTTTTGTAAAGGTTTATCTTTCCGCCAGTATTTGCACGTATACCGATACCGCATCTTCGATTAAACGAAAGTCGTCGATCTCCTTTAGTCTTATCCATTCATCGTGTTGGTCCACCACTGTTCTTTTGGAATTTAGGAAAGTGGGTCCCAGTTCTCAGCACTGCGGAGGCACTCCTTGGTATGAAATCATCATCTAGCTTGTTCTATCGTAGTGAATGACAACTGTCGATCTGCGGTCAACGCCCGATGGGCGGGTCAACTGCAGAGGCACCCTCTTGGTTTAATCATCGAACTGTTTGTGCCCCTACGGTACTTTTGATCCCAGATCAACGTTTAACCGTGCTCATATGATGCACTGTTCAACTCTGTGACACCAGTCCCACACCTTTTATTAACCCTTAAAATAATGTTAAACTTTTGGAATCCTTAGACCTTCGGAAATAACGTTAAAACCTTCGGAAATGAATATTTAAAACCCTTAGAAATGTAATATTATACTGTGCTTTAAACAATGTTTAAAGCCTTTCAGCCTCGTATATCTGGATTCAAAACCTTAATAAAACTCTGCTGCATAAAATGTCTGGTCCATACCTTGTTTTAAACCTCGTGCAATTACTGACGCAAACATCATTGGATCTCCCATAGATCTAATCGAACGACCATCACGTTCAATCGATCCCAGAACTTTATCACCCAAAAGTGATGCGAAATGGGTGGTATTGTGCTCGTGACATGTCATAATATCATTCAATCGCATTTGAAATGAGAAAAATCTCCCACAACTCAAAGTTTGTGCGACAACAGTGTTCGATTTTCTTAAAAACCGCTTGACTTGCAAACTTTGTTTTAAATCGTGTTCAAATGCATATTTTCACCATTTCTTCGTTTAACTTCAATTTCTCATGAAAAACTCCTTTTCATTGCATAACTCAATAAACAGAGACTGATTATCGCTGCGCTCTCAACCAAAGAACCAGAGTTCTAATTTTCTTTTGAACCCTTATTACAGAGGTTAATAACTCTTGATGCAAAACAGAAAACCATAAATCATTGAATTTTCAAAGGGATAAAACCCTCCTTTCTGCTGCGTAACTCAATAACCATACATAGATAAATAAAAATCTGCAATTTTATGAAAACATAGGGAAAACCTCTAAATCAATTCTTCTACGGCCAAATTCAAATCTTCAAACCCATTTTCGTATAATTTGCTCATAGGCTTACAAAAGAAAACCTTGACTGTTAAAAAAAACTTCTTCCTGTCTAAACTCTCCTCTTATAGCCTCTGCCACTTTACTTTCTTTCTCTGCAAGAATTCCATCTGAATCTGATCTATTCCCTTGTCTTGGTGCTGCTCCTTTATGCTCCTTTGCCATCAATGACAATATTTCCAACAATCTCTACATGGGTGGGAATATTAAAAGACTCATTCTACTTGGAAAATTATTCTTCAGTCACATTCTGGAATCCTTGGGGTCCTGAAAATCATTTTCACTGGCATTGGCCTCTGCTGCTATCATCAAAGCCAAGGCTTTGAGTAGGAGTACTGCTGCAAGATCCTAGAATCTAACAACGTTCTAAAGGTTGGACTTCACATATGAATACATCCTGGAGTGTTTGTAAGTGGAGAATATTATAGGGAAGGGAGGAGCAAGGGTTGTGTACAAGGGTTCAATGTGGAACTGGGATGAATTTGTAGTGAAGAGGTTGCCTAGGGTTGGAAAAGGGTCTTCTCACAACCATGGGTTTTCTGCAAAGATTCAGAGTTTGGGCATGGTTCGACAAGGCCATATAGTGATATTATTGGGGTTTTTCTCAATTGATGAAATAAATCTACTTGTCATATGATTCATAGGGTTTATATTAATTTTTTTAAAGATCATGTCAACTATACATTTGGGATATGAGAACATTGTTTTGATTCGAGTGCCAAGAAGCCTCAATGGAAGTCGACCTGTCCTGCAAAAACAACAACGAGGAGGACAATCTGGTTATAATCGATCTGGGGGCTATTTGTTTATTTTGAGAACATTGTTTTGATTTGAGTGCCAAGAAGCCCTAGTGGAAGTTGACATGTTATAATCGATCTGGGTCCTATTTGTTTATTTTGATCGAAAGTCATATTTTTTGTTTTAATTTTGTGAGCCCTAGATCCTTTCCTTCCCTCAGCTCTCCTTGAACAATGTTCATTGTGAGAATATCAGTTTTAGATCTTCCACGGGCTGGTATTTTCTAGCGATATGTACGTATGAAAAATAAAAAACAAATCTATGTAAATACTTTTAGTATTGTTTATAATTTCAGTTGAAAACGTTTTCAAATCGCTTGTTTAGTCATGTTGGAACCATCTTGCATATTTGTTAGGGCACCGCCTTAAAGTTGAAGACACCATGAACTAACTAAATCTGGGAAGCCTTGCTTTAAATTGAAATGCCCTTACATTCCCGAGGTTCCTGCATTTCTTCTTTGACAATATTCGACTCAACCCTGAAACTATAGCTACCCGCTTGAAGCATGTATGTATAGGGCATAAATGAGTTTAACGGCCACTGAGTGTTACCTGAGCTTGAGATTTAGGGGATATTTTCCAGAATAAGGATGAAGACGTGTAATGCAAAGAAGCCATGTCCAAGTTCAAAGCAATAATATGGGCATTGATTTCAGGGATTCACTTTCTACAGTTCAAAGGGTAGCATTTTAAAGGTGAAGAAGAAAAACTCTGAAACATTATTTATGAGTACGTGCTAAACAGAAGCCTAAGAGAGTTACTTCGTGGGAAGAAAGGTGGGAATTTTCAATGGGCTACCATATATAAGATGGCCATAAGGGAAGCTAAAGGGTTTTTCTATTTGCACCATGATTATTGCCCAATTATAATACACTGTCATGTAAAATCCAACAACATTTTCTTTTATTCCAATTTTGAGGCCCATGTAGATGATTTCAACCTTCCAAAGTTTTTGCAGGATTCGAGTGGCGTCGGAATGTATGTGTTCCGTTGCATGTTCCTATGACTGCATTGCTTTAGGTAAACATTCAAGTTTATCTCCTTGCCCTTTAGGTTTTTTCAATGTGAAATTTCCATACCCTGCGTTTCTCTAAAGAAAATCTTAGATGAAGTATTTTAATGGATTTCTTAATTACATTTAAGTTCTCATATAATATTTCTCTTGTTTTTTTTCTTGAGAATATGCATACACGCTGAAACAGAATGAAAAGAGTGATATCTATAAGTTTGGAGTGGCGCTGCTAGAACTAGTCAATAGTAGAAGGCCCCCCTGGGGAAGTTTGGAGATGGTTTAGATATTGTTAAGTGGGTAACCAAGACAAATAAATCTAGGAGGGAAGTAGTTTCAAACATTTTGGACAAAATGTTGTCTACAATTCCTTTGCATGAGGTTATCCATATTTTATGTGGCAATAGCATGTATTGATGAACACGGTGTAGAGAATCTTTCCATGAGAGAGATTGTGCATACGTTCAACAACATTGCAAAGATCAATCCTTATGAAAATCCTCTACCTACTTCATAAGGAGTTGAATCCGCCCAACCAACTGATGTTGTCTACTCTCCTGATCTCTCTCTCTATTTGAATCCATTTTCAAATTTTCATTTTTACGTCACATGGTCAATTCCAGTTAATACCCTCATAATTCATACACAGAATATCAGTTCGCAGTGACCACCTAAAGATTTCTTTCATTCATGAGTGTGATTAATTTATTTAGATGTTCATTTTGTAAGCCCTATTGTTGGTCTCGGGATGAAAATTTGTTCCTCATATTCCTCTATTGAATCACCATTTCTTAGTTACTAGGATCATCTCCATGGTCTATGACAGAGACAAAAATTCTTGTTGTTGATCACTTGCACATGAATGTGTGTTGATTGATCACTTTAGATATGAATAGATCTAGATCTGGATGCTATATGAATGTTGTATTTTAAGTACATGTAAGTTACGTAATAACCATGGGGGATTTTATCCTTTAGGGTTCTATGCTTGTCTTGGGTTTCCAATAAATCAATCCAAAACACATTCATCTAGTCATATAACATAATAATAGTGGGCATTCATTTACGAAGTGCATGAACATAAAATACTCTTCAACAGTAATATAATCTTTCAACAAAATTTCGAACAGTAGATTCCTCCAGCCAATACTTTACAGTATAATTCTAATTGCAGTTATTTAGTGAAACTCCATTGTAATACTACATTATACAGTTCTATTGTTAATTACATCTCACTCCCTAATGATTAGCTACAAACAATACACATTTTACAACTCACGGTCTAATATTTCTTGGATATCTGTGATGATATGTGTCATTCTAGTGAAGTCTAATTACTACCATAGAGATCCAAGTTCCCTTCAACTATTCACCTCCTGTATTTGTAGCTGATTTGCTACCACGTTAATCAGCATTAGGGTTTACTGGAGAGAGGTTATGCCTTGTTCATCCTTGGAATGGTCTGTTCAGACTAGCTATAGATGACCGTGACTTTATAAGAGGGTTGCTGCCTTCAGGGGGACAAGCAAACCCTAGAATTTCCCTTTTTTGTCACCCACAGTCTCCAAGTAGACTCAAGTTAATGAACCAATATCTAATCAGAGTGACCTGGGAGGGTTTTTTCTAGTGAAACTCATACCCTAGACATGTCTTGTTGCCTCAAATCACTTCACTTTATCTTAAAACCTTGGCACCTTCTCCAGACCAAGCTCCTGAACCTTCAGCGAGGTGATTTCTTGAACTAGGTTAGTCCTTCTTGGACTCAAGAGGGCCTCGCTACTTGACCATCACTCTGGTAGCCACGGAACTTCACCAAGGTAAACTTCTCTACTTGTGAAGAGAGAAACCTTGGTGGTCATTGTGAGAAGATGACCCTTGTTTCCTTGACTCAACCCATTGACCCAGTAAGTAACCTTAGAGAACTTCTTCTTTTCCTTCTAGAGTAGAACTAAGTTTCTTAAAGTGAATATGCTTGTGAAAGTGAATAGCTAGGGTGGATCACCTCCACCTCCACTAAAACTACACAGGGGATTAGCTATGGTGTAATCAAGAAGAAGGGGTCATAAAACCCTCAACACCTCATGATGAAAGAAAAACAGACACAATTCAATCTAATCCAATGATGAGAAAAAGATTCCATCTCTCTTTGATTTTTATATATTAATTGATCTTCATGGGGGTTTCTCTTCCTTAATCTAATGTGAGGAGTTCATGTGCAACTACCAATTTAGATTTTTTGCCCCAACTACCTGAAAATTTACCTAGTGTTTTCCCTGAGACATTGGAAAATGGGTTTCCCCCTTTTATCAAATAGAAATACTATAGCTTAGGGGGTTAGATAGGCATCTTCCCTTGGGCAGTTAATCCATAGGTGACATTACAAGTTAGCTTCATGTGGGTATCAACACTTCCCAACACTATTTTTCTCATAAAACTTTCTTCTATAATGAAGAGATATTTCAAGGTAAACCTATCTTCTGTAAAGAAGAAAGAAAGATTTCAAGGAAGACACTGACTATGTTAATACAGTTGAAAATAATGCTTTGCAGCCATTTCTCCTGTAGAAAAACATTGACAATGTTAATCCAATTGAAAAATAATGCTATACACCCCAGCCCATTCATTGACTATGTTAATCCTGTTGAAAAATAATGCTTTCCCCCCAACCGATTTCTTCTATCTTCTGTCGGAAAGAATTTTGATTTCAATTGACCACCAATGGCATGGAATATGTTCCAAACAATATTCCAAGCTCAACAAATCAGACTCTTGGGGGAACATATGATGGACCAAATCAGAAGTGATTTGGATTAAGTAAAGCATTAGGCTAGGAAATCTATGTTCTATTTTGTAGAGTAGGGGCTTGAAAAAATCCATGGAAGCCATGTCTGTAGATGTAGTGTTTGTTTTTATGATTTTTCTCTGTAAAATTCTAACATCGTTAACTATTGTTAACGAATGGGCCTTTGACTTACTCGATTTTGCATGGAAATTATACTACATTTTGGAACGAAATTTTAGCTAGGATTTTCTGACTTATATACATAATATAAGCTTTTATGGCCAATATATTGTTAATTTTGGACAACTAGGTCCAAACTCCATGTTGTGATGCTCAGATGAAGATGCCAATATTTTTATTGGAATCTTTTGGAGAGGTGCAAGATCGATCTAAAGATCATCTTAATCCAATGAGCAGAACATTTATTTTGAATTTATTCAAAATATGTGCAGGTCGGCCTTAAGGTTTTGTGCCCCAACAGTTGTGTCACACACCCGCATTGATGGATATATATTGGTCAACGTTGGAGGACATTTTCACTCATCTCATCCTCACACATTTCTCTCTCCTCATCTGATTGGTTCGATGACCTTGGACGCTCTTCTATCCACACGTGGGAAAATTTCAACAGCAGCACATTTCTGTTTTTAGTCTAGGGTTTTTGCAGCAGCGTTGACCAGTGTTGACTTTAGTCAATGCAAGGTCAAATGGACCTGAAACTCTCCCAGAATTTTAATTTTCCAAAATCCACATTTTTGGCACTATTCTCGAGGTTAGACGTTGAATTTGACTTGGATGCATTGACCTAGCTGCTGCTGCTGTTTGCATTGACCGTTGACTGACAACGTTGCCTTTTTGGTTGACTTTTGAGTTGACCGTTTTGGCTATCCTAGAGGGTTGTGTAACATTTCTGGTTAGTTAACCATATTGAGACTTTGCTGGTTGAAGAATCCTGCTAATCGCCATAATGCACCAACACACATATATTTTGGCTTGTCTTCTGATGATCTACTGGTATGTTCTATCAGCTTTTTACTTTGTTGTTTATGTGATTGCTAACTGATATTGGGATAAAAAGTAAATTTGCATCAAGCATAGAACATCTACAAAAATTTACATGGCATAAGAACTGAGGTGAAGACAAAGGCCTAGTTTGTAGCAATCACCGAAGAAGAGGATGGGTTCCTCAAACTACAATGGCTTTAAGGCTGATGACAAATTGACTAGGAAGGATGACTTCCATGCCTGGAAGATGACATTGGACCTTAATTTGGGATACCAAGATGTCATGGACTATGTGCAGGGTAAAATCCAAGAGCCTCCATCCACTGCTACCAAAAAAAAGTACAAGAAGGGGGAAATCAAAGCAGAGCTAATGATCAGGGACTCTATTCACAAGAATCTGGTTGCCTACATCTCTGAGTTGGGCACATCCAAGGAGATGTATGATAATTTTATCAACATGTTCAAGGCCAACAATCTGAATCAAGTCCTATTATTTAAGAATCAATTGAAGAATCTAAAGAAAGGCAGGGATGAGTCTGTTCAATCATATTTTTTGAAGCTGAACAAGATCAGGAATAATTTGCTGGCTATTAGGGAGACAATAGCTGATCAGGAGATGGTTCTCAATGCACTTGGAGGTCTCTCATCCGAATGGCATGTGTTCAACACTACCATTCTCCATAACAATGTGATACCTGACTTTGATGAAGTACTATTGAGATGTGTACAAGAAGAGACAAGGATGAAAGAATATGAAAATGAAGGAAATGTTGCCTTCGTTGCTCATTCTAGAAATAAATTTAGGGGTCCAAGGAACAAAGGAAGAGTAGGGGCCCAAGGAATGAAGGGAAAGTGTTACACTCGTCACAAGCCAGGTCACTATGCTATAGAATTCCCTTTCAAGAAGGATTATCTCAATGATGATGACAACAACAACAACTAGAGGAATGGCAATCAAAGGAACAATAGGTTCAAGGGGAGGAGGAAGGCTCCCTCCAATGGAAATGTTCAACCTTTCAAAAGTTTAATAAATTGTAGGTATGAGGAATCCAATGTTGTTGATAAAAGAAATGAATTCATTCCTGTATCTACCCTCTCTGCTGCATCTCCACCCAACACTATGGATGTCTGGTTGATAGATATTGGTGGCTCAAGGCACATCACTGGGTACAAGGAAGCACTTTCTGATATGGTTGAGAAGGATACTATTCTAGAAATTATCCTTGGAGATAATGTCTCATATCATGTAAAAGGGACAAGGACTATGACCCCCGACTTGTCTCAAGGTCAAGTCCTCTGTTTGTAAGATGTACTATATGTACCTGATTTAAAGAAGAACCTTGTCTCTATATCGGCCATGGAAGACAAAGGTTTCAATGTGGCATTCATTGATGGGAAGGTGCCTATCTGGAAGAAGAGTTTCAAGGAAGCTATCATGATTGTTTTTAGAGTTGATACACTCTATCAGGTTGGAGGAAGTCCACTGGGAGCGATGACGTGTGATACTATCTGACAGAC
Source organism: Pinus albicaulis (assembly GCA_034641835.2). Lineage (NCBI taxonomy): Eukaryota > Viridiplantae > Streptophyta > Pinopsida > Pinales > Pinaceae > Pinus > Pinus albicaulis. The sequence continues at coordinate 1,413,093,954 of CM076570.1, read as the reverse complement.
TGAACTATGGCACCAGAGGTTTGGACACCTTCACTACAAGGCCTTTCCTGAATCAAGGAACGTGGTGATGGGGATGCATGAGTTCTCAAATAATCATGAGGTTGTATGTTAGGGTTGTGCCAAAGGAAAGCATACAAGGGGAACTTTCCCCTCAAGTGTCACAAAGACATTTGATGTCTTGCAATTGATACATTATGATCTGTCTGGTATGCTACCCGTGACTTCCTTGGGAGGATTTTCTTATTATATGACATTCATAGATGAATTATCTCGTAAAACTTGGATATACTTCTTGAAAAAGAAAGATGAGGCTTTCATGTGGTTTCGTACCTTCAAAACCTTGGTGGAAAATCTGACAGGGAAGAAGATCAAGATATGGAGGACCGATAATGTCATTGAATATGAGACGAACGAGTACAAGAAATTTTGCAAACAATTTTGCATCAAGAGGGAGACCACAACTGTCTATACTACTAAGCAGAATGGTGTTGCTAAACGAAAGTCCAGGACCATTGTGGAAATTTCCCGTGCCATGCTATGTGACCAAGGTCTACCGAAGTTTCTGTGGGGAGAAGTTGCGAACACTTCTCTGTACATACAAATCCGATGCCCGCATTCTACTCTGAAATCCAAAAATCCATAAGAGGTTTTCTCTGGTAAGAAATCTGACGTCTCACATTTTAGAGTTTTTAGATGTCCTCTTTATTTTCATGTGCTGATGGAGAAGAGGAGCAAGTTGGATGCTTCTGGGAAGAAGGAAATGTTTGTGGGCTACAATGAAACTTCGAAGGCCTATAGGGTCTATGTGCCTAGTCAAACGGAAGTAGAGATATGCCACGATGTTACCTTTAACGAAGATGCTTCCCTGAGGAAAGTAGTCAATCTTCTGAGATCTGAGGAAGATCATGAAGCAAGGCCTAGAAATCAAGAAGAACCGAAGGATGCCACAATGCCCAATGTTGAAGGGCCAATGGACCCGATTAATCCACCTCCTTCGATGAGGAAGAGACCATCATGGCTCAGGGACACTCTCGAGGATGCCAATGGACATATGGCCCCAAGGGGGACTTTCCGTGAAAGCAAGAAGTCGAATAGATACCAAGGGTATCTAGCAGCCATGAGTACTATTGTACAATCTAAGCCAGGATATTTTGAGAAAGCCATAAAGCATCAAGTTTGGAAGGATGCTATGCACGAATATTATGAGTCCATAATGAAGAATGATGTCTGGGATGTGGTTCCAAGACCGGAGGAAAAAGCAGTTGTCACCTCGAAAAGGGTCTACAAGATCAAGCATGGATCCTAAGAAACTGGATTCGTCCCCTAGGGCCCTCGAATTTCGAATCTGGCGTATCGGATACGATACTCCAGGATTCTTACCTGATTCACAGGATACGGCCATATCCGTATAGGGTATGACGAATCCTAACCGTACCCTGTACGGATATGGCCGTATCATGTACAGTCAGATTCACTCTGTCAAAAAAGTGCGATTTTTGGTTATAAAACACCGATTTCGCTCATTCTTTCTCACCGATTTGTGTTTGTGAAGTGAGCAAGGAGCAAGGGTTTGCAAGAAGAAAGGGTTATCAAGGAGAAAGGGATTTTTTTCAAAGATATTTTTGCATCTGGTAAGTGCACTGTCCCTCTATATTTTGCATTTAGTTTTCTGTTAGTGTTTGCATGTGCATATGTTTTATATATTTGGTTATTTTTGTTTATTTTTTACAGTATTCATGGCTCAATCAAAGGCAACAAGACATGGGAAAAGAAAGGGGAAGAATGTCCCCATTGGAAATGCCCCTCCTATCACTTTTTCATCAGGGTCCGCAAGTATTCCATCTATTGGAAGTGGGGCTGCAACAGCAGCTTCAAATGTGCATGGAAAACATACTCATGACCCCAAATAACCATTGTGGATATATGTGACAAGAGAGGGAGGGGTAGGAAAAAAGGGAAAGGGAGGAGGAAATTGTTCATGGAAATGCAATATATGTGATGGTCATTTCACTTCCACATATTTCCGTGTGAAAGCTCATTTGTTCGGTTTTCTAGGTTGTGGCATTAAATGTTGTACAACAATTGAATCGGCACAGAGGAAGGAAAAGGAGAAAGAGAAATTTGTTGGTGAGGCAAATGTGGTATCAAAATCAAAACAAAACAAGAATGATGACCCCCTTCCATTCTTAAGGAAAAAAAACAACAAGTTCCCTTTTGAGACTTTTAGTAGGGGATAATTAACAACGAGAAAGGAAACTACAGTTGGTCCAATGGACAATATTTTTCAAAAACTGAAGAGGGAAGAGCTTGATCTAACCATTGAATTTTTTTTCTATCAAAGCTTCATATCCTTTAATGTTGCATGGTAACCTCTATTTATTGAGATGTTTCGAGCTCTTAGTTATGGGGCTCCATCAGTGTATGTGCCTCCTAGGTCAGAGAAGCTCAGAACCACATTGTTGACAAAGGCAAAAAAAGAGGTGGAAAAAATGCTTGAGCCTATTAAATCAGCATGGCCAACATCTGGGGTTATCATTGTTTCTAATGGATGGATAGATCCAGCATGCCACCCACTCATCAACTTCATGGTGTCATCCTTGAATGGTCCAATTTTCTTGAAATCAGTGGATGCACTTGGACAGTACAAGGATGCACAATATATGGGTGAGTTATTTATTAAAATTATTGAAGATGTAGGTGTCAATTCTTGTGTGCAAATCATTATAGATAATTCACCTGTTTGCAAGGCTGTTGGCATGATTGTGGAAGCAAAATATCCACAAATATTTTGGACACCTTGCATTGTCCATTCATTGAACTTGGCACTGAAATCTATTGCTTCTGATGTGCTTTGGATTGGAGCCATTATTGAGGATGCACGACATATCCGCAACTTTGTACAAAACCATAAAAATGCCCTCACCATCTACAAGGAGTATTGCAATCTATCATTGTTGAAGATTGTAGATACACAGTTTGCCTCTTCATTCATCATGTTGAAGAGGTTGAGGGAGGTCAAGACCACTCTTGGGGCCATGGTTATTTTAGAGTTTTGGTATTTTTGGAGAAAGACGGATCAAGCAGCCTCAAAGAAAGTGAAGGACACAGTGTTGGATTATCTATGGTGGGAGAAGGTAGATCTAGTTATTCAGATCATGGAGCCTATCATTTCCTTGCTCCGATTTGCAAATACAAACCAACCCATCATAGGAGAGGTTTATGAGGGATGGGATTCCATGATTGAGTCTGTGAGGACCATTGTTTTACAGAGTCAGTGCCCAAAGTATGATACATCACCAGAGGCCTTCTTCACTAGCATACAGGATATTCTTGTCAGCAGATGAGAAAATAATTGCACACCTTTACATTGTTTGGCTCACTCCTTGAACCCAAAATACTACAGCCATGAGTGGCCGAATGGTTGACCTTCCCGCATATTCCCTCCTCACATGGATGGTGAAATCTCATAAGGGTGGAAATATGCATTGAGGATGATTTTTCAGGAGAGGGCATCCCTTGATGAGGTGGAGGATGCCTTTGTAGAGTTTTCCACTGGCACTGGGCGATTTATAGGCTATGATGTGATTCAAGACAGGGGGGCTAAGAAGCCCTCTTCTTGGTGGGCAACAAGCCCTCCTCTACAGCAGTTAACCATGAGGCGCCTCTCTCAAGTGATTTCATCCTCTTGTTGCGAGAGGAATTGGAGCACATATGGGAATTTGTATAGTGTGAAGAAGAGCAAGCTTGAGCAATCCAGGGCAGAGACAATTGTGTATGTGCACACCAACCTTTGTCTCATCTATAGGCAAAGGGAGGATTGGTTGAAGGGAAAGGCAAAGATGTGGGATGTCTTTCCTGATGATATGGGTTTGGACAACATTGTTGAGTTTGCATTAGCCAACTTGGATTTCAATGCGCCAGTGCTAGAGCCTTTCACATTTGAGGATAGAGTAGAGGCATCATCCTCCACACCAGCAGATGCAGAGATGATAGAGGAGGAGGATGCATCAGAGCTAGAGGAGAGCATTGGTGAGCATGATGATCGGGATGAGGATAGTGATACTAATTATGATGATGAGGATTGATGACTCATTGACTCTAACTCATTGAGGTTTCAGGCTTGTAGTCTTGGAGATTGTAGTTTTTTTGTATTTTCTATTTCTATTTGCCATTGGTAGTGTACTTATGTAACACATTTTTACTCTGATCACTTAATTAGAAAGCTACAGTATCTTACTAGTATTTTTGAGTAAATTTGAAAATTGTATGATGTATCAATGTATCAAATTTCAATGTATCATGTATGAGTATCTAAGATCTTAAATCTATGTTTGAATCAATGAATTGGTATGAATTTGTGTAAAAAATATCTAATTTTTAATATATTAAGATATAGATATAGATATAACGTATCATATCCCAGAAGTGTCCTGTTCCAGGGGTCACCGTATTTTGAATCTGATTCTCGAATCCCCGTATCCGGAGAATCTCAAATCCCCGTATCAAGTGACTTATCATGGATCTGATGGAAGTGCTGAAAAATTATAGGCAAGATTCGTTCCCCGTGGCTTCTCTAAAAAATAAGGCGTAGACTATGATGATATATTTTCACCTGTGGCCCGACATACCACCATCTGATCTATCATAGCCCTTACTGCTATGAAAGGATGGAGTCTTCATTAGATGGATGTGAAAACCAAATTTCTGCATGGTGTATGTGGAGCAACCTCTGGGGTTCGAAGTCCAAGATTGGGACACCCATGTCTGCAGGTTGAAGAACGCTCTCTATGGGTTGAAGCAAGCACCCAGAGCTTGGTACGAGAGGATAGATAGCTACCTGATGAAGCTAGGCTTCACTTGTAGTAATGCTGATCTAAATCTTTACTTCAAGGTTGATAGAGAAAAGCCTCTCATTCTGGTGTTGTATGTGGACGACCTCTTCCTGACAGGTGCTGACCCTCTCATTCATCAGTGCAAGAGGGAGCCCGCTACTGAATTCAATATGAGGACCTAGGACTGATGCATTACTTCCTAGGCCTGGAGGTTTGGCAGAGACTTGGCGAGATTTTCTTTTCTCAAGGAAAATACATTGTGAAGCTTCTAGAAATATTTGGTATGGTGGGCTGTAAGTTTGTGTCGAAACCGTTGGAGCTCAACTTTAAGAAGTTGAGTGGCAGCGCTGCTGGGCCCGTGCTAGAAAATCCTACTAAGTATCATCAACTTGTGGGGGCCCTGATGTTCTTAGTGAACACCCGTCCGGATGTATGTTTTTCAGTGAAAACTCTGAGTCAACATATGGTTGAGCCTCATCACATTCACTGGGTTGGTGCAAAGAATTTGTTGAGATATCTTCAGGGCATGGCAAACCATGGGATGAGATACACTTCCAGGAGTGTGACACTCCATGGATATACTGATGCTGATTGGGCTGGCAATGTGGTGGATCATAAGAGCACATCGGGATGCTACTTCACACTTGGTTCTGCTTCAATATCATGGATGAGCAGGAATTAGAAGTCGGTGGCTTTGAGCTTCACGGAGGCCAAATAAATTGTAGAAATTATGGCCTGTTGTGAAGCAGTTTGGTTGCGAAAGCTCTTCAGTGAGCTATTGGGGCATGTGCTAGATACCACCGTGATACTCTGTGATAACCAAAGTGGGATTTGATTGTTCGAGAATCCCGTGTTCCACAATCGATCCAAGAATATTGATATCAGGTACCACTTTATTCGATATATGGTACAACGAGGTGTCGTAAGGCTCAATCACATAGGAACTGATGAGCAGGTCATGGATATTCTCATAAAGCCACTGGAGAAGGTCAAGTTCCTAACCTTCCGTGAGAATCTTGGTATCGTGGAATGACCCTATGCTGAGGGTCCTATTGGACGATGAGATCTAGGAGCTATGGGGGGCTTTCGGGATAGCTTCTCAAAGCTATAAGCAACCACAAGGCTAGGCTTGCTGAACCTTGTTGGTGTGCTTCTGCCCCACCATTATGATGATTGAGTTGGTTCACCTCTCATTATCTGTGCCACATATTCATCCTACCCATTGAGTTCAGGGCTCATGGGAAGTACCTCTCCTTTGGCCAGTAAGGTGGGAAAAGCTATAGACTAGTAGCAAAGACTGATGGACGCATCAAGATTGCTGTACTCTCTTTCTAGGATGCCACGGTCCAGCCACTTGATCTGGGATCAAATATAGTGAGGTTTCAGACCTCCAACTGACTTCGGATCAGGTAAACCAACTTCGGGTTGGTATGAGACTCTTTGTGATTCCTATAGAGGTTTCGGACCTCTAGGATGAATTTTTCAGCCGAGAATCATGTCTTTGTGACTGACCCACTTCTGTTCTGAAATAAAGAAGCCAAAAAATCAAGGTACAATGAGATGATGCACGATGTTTGGATTGCACAAGTGGATGCAGTTCTCCCTAGTTGAGAGGGAGTGTTAATTTTGGAAAACTAGGTCCAAACTCCATGTTGTGATGCTAAGATGAAGATGCCAATATTTTTATTGGACTACTCTTTCAGAGAGGTGCAAGATCGTGTAATATCCCCAAAAGGGAAATAACCAGTAATACACAGAAATATGCCAGACAGATATATAAAACAAAATGTTGGAACCAGATAATGGAACAAGTACACATAGAATGCCAGAACACTAAGCCATTTTATTAATCTGAGAATACGTAGATAGGAATACAAGACAATCAGAATGAGTGCACCTATCCTTGCCCTAGGCAAGTGGAGACCCTCTCAGAACAAATAATGGCTGCAGATAGGGACAGCGTCCTAGCTGGCTGAAGAACTGCTATGAAGAGCTACTGCTGGAATGCACTGGAACTATGAGCTGGAAACTAGAAAGATGGCTGATCTCAAAAACCCCAGAAAATGTGAAACTGATGCTCCACCACCAATCAAGCCCTCACCAATGAAAAACGATGTCTCTTCTAGTGACAGCGCAGAAGACAGATGAAACGCTTGCAAGAAGGGATGAATCCAACCACAAGTCCTCCAGATGAGATGATCTACTCCTTAGGGCTGGAAACACTGAATAATGCTGCCAAAACCCCACACAAAGACCCTGCTCATCAGATCTGCGTCCTCCCTGACTGGATCTGCGTCTTTCCTATCCAGATCTGCGTCCTATCTCTCCAGATCTGCGTCCTCCAGAGCTAGATCTGCTGGATCTGCGTCCTACCTGTCCAGATCTGAGTCTCTCCTGCTGGATCTGCGTCCTATCTCTCCAGATCTGCTTCCCCAAAGCTAGATCTGCTAGATCTGCGTCCTACCTGCCCAGATCTGAGTCTCTCCTGCTGGATCTGCGTCCTATCTCTCCATATCTGCGTCCTCCAAAGCTAGATCTGCTAGATCTGCGTCCTACCTGTCCAGATCTGAGTCTCTCCTACTGGATCTGCATCCTATCTCTCTGGATCAGCGTCCTATCTCCTGGATCTGCGCAGTCCCAAGAAGGGGTCTCTCCTCTGCCAAATCTCCACCAGAAACTACTGCAAATTACCACTGAAACTGAAGGATGATGCTAAGAAAATAACCTTACCAGGGCAGGCACTCGAAGTCCCCCGAGGCTAAGGGTGATACTCAGAAAATAACCTTACCAGGGCAGGCACTCGAAGTCCCCCGAGGCTAAGGGTGAGATCTCCGCACGGAGACACTCGATTGCACTAAACAGTGCTGCAGACCGACTAAACAACCGGCGTGCTGAAGCAGACAGAAGTCTAGCTCTCAATATCAATATCAAATCCAACATGCCAAATGAAGTGGAAACCCCTCCTTTTATAGTGCTAAACTCCCTCCAAAACCTTAACTGCGTCCTTCACCCTCCTTGGCCTGCGCAGTTACCCTTGGGTCAGCGTGAGGCCTCCCCTCATACACGTGTGGACCCCCAAGGCCACCCCTTTAAGTTACAACGTCAATCAACTAGGAAAGCACTTTATTTTAATAAAGTGAGATGACCCCTCTTATTTCTCACTTTATTTATTATTTTTAGCTAAAGCGGCAAAATTAAAAAAAAATGAAATATTCCAATTAGCAATGCTAATTAGGAATATTACAAATCGATCTAAATATCAACATAATCCGATGAGCAGAACATTTATTTTGAATTTATTCAAAATATGTGCAAGTCATCCTTAAAGTTTTGTGCCCCAACAGTTGTGTCACACACCCTCATTGATGGATATATATTGGTCAACGTTGGAGGACATTTTCACTCATCTCATCCTCACACATTTCTCTCTCATCTAATTGGTTCGATGACCTTGGAGGCTCTTCTCTCCACATGGGATAATTTCACTAGCAACACATTTATGTTTTCGGTCTAGGGTTTCTGCAACAGCGTTGACTAGTGTTAACTTTGGTTAACTCAAGGTCAAATGGACCTGAAACTCTCCCAGAATTTTGATTTTCCCAAATCTGCATTTTTTGGCACTATTCCAGAGGCTAGATGTTGACTTTGACTTGGTTGCGTTGACCTAGCTACCGCTGTTGTTTGCATTGACCATTAACTGACAACGTTGACTTTTTGGCTGACTTTTGAGTTGACTGTTTTGGCTATCCTAAAGGGTTGTGTGACATTGCTGGTTGGCTAACCATATTGAGACTTTTTTGTTTGAAGCATCTTGCCGATCGCCGTAACGCACCAACACACTTATATATTTTGGCTTGTCTTCTGTCGATCTACTAGTATGTTCTATCAACTTTTTACTTCGTTGTTTATGTGACTGCTGACTGATATTGCGATAAAAAGTAAAGTTGCATCAAGCATAGAACATCTACAAAAATTTACATATATCTAGTTTAAATAACCATATAATTCTATTTTTTATGTGAAATTTCTATTAAGCATGATCATTTGGAAATTACAAGCCTTACCATTGTAGTTTGTCAATGAAATTTTTAAGATATCAAAAATGGTTTTCTACAATTCATATGCCAACTCGTCTTTTGTTGTTTCTTCAATCAGATACTTTGAACATATTACAAAGTTGTGATGTGACTAAAATTTTTTGCTTCAAACTAATATTCTTTCTTTTTTATGAATTTGAAAGAAATTGCAAGTCCTGCCATTGTAGTTGATCAGTGAAAAATTTGAGATATCAAAAACTCTTTTCTACTATTCATATTCCAACTGGTATTTTTCCCCTTCTTAAATCAGATACTTTGAAACTATTACAAAGTTGTGACGCAAATAATATTTTTTTCTTCAAACTAATGTTCTTGGTTTTTATCACTTCGAAAAAAATTAGAAGCCTTACTATTGTAGCTAATCAATGAAAATTTTAGGATATCAAAAACTGTTTTCTACAATTCATGTGCTAACTCGTCTTGTGCCGCTTCTTAAATCAGATACTTTGAAACTATTACAAAGTTGTGATGCAACTAAGACTTTTTGTTGTGATCAAACAAATATTCCTGCTTTTTTATGACCTTGAAAGAAATTACAAGCCCTACCACTCTAGATGATCAGTGAAAATTTTAAAATATAAAATATTGTTTTCTGCAATTCATACACTAACTCGTCTTTTGTCTCTTCTTAAATTAGATACTTTGAATCTATTGCAAAGTTGTGATGCAACTAAGTTTTTTTTTCTTCAAACTAATATTCTTGTTTTTTATCACTTTGAAAGAAATTACAAGCCCTACCACTGTAGCTGATCAGTGAAAAATGTAAGATATCAAAAACAGTTTTCTTTAATTCATATGCCAACTCATCTTTTTCCTGTTACAAGGTTGTGGTGCAACTACTATTTTTTTGCTTCAAACTAATATTCTCTCTCTTTTTATAACTTTGAAAAAAAGTAAATCCCTACAGTTGTAGCTGATACTAATATTCAGATACTTGATACAACTAAGGTTTTTTTTTTTTCTTCAAACTAATATCCCTCCATAATTAGAAATAATGTTGGCCTTAGTGCTAGCAGACATTACAACAAGTTTAATTATGCATCATCATGACATCCTCTAGCTCCATTACAAGATTAATTGTGCATCCATTACAAAATTAATTATGTAATTTTGTGAAAACCTCCAGCTCCATTGTAGCTTCATTGAGATCAACATACTTGCATTACATATAGAAAACATGCTTATATTGCACATTTTCCTTTCCAATGGATTGATTCTAAAGCAATATTAATTTTCAATGATGTCATAATTTTAATATAAATTTTTATATTATATCAAATGTTTTATTTTCTACAAGTGGGCATTTCAATTCATGTAGAAGTAGCTTAACTTTAATTTTTTAAACATATTACTTAATAATTATTATAACATTTGTGAAATTCTCTATTTAGATTTATACTATTTTTTTTTTAATTATTTTTATTATAAAATTAAAAAAGTTGGATATATTAATCTTTCTAAATGTTTTTTTTTAGATTAAAATAAAACAAATTTGATAAATTAAATAATAAAATTAATTGAAAACTAAAATAAACTATATCATAAACTAATTTTTTAAGGTTAATTAAAAAATTATTATTATTTAAAAAATTTAAAAATATTTATTATTACATAAAAAATAAATATAAACAATTTACTAATTTTAATTATTATTATATTTATTAATATAAATAGATTATGAAATAATCAAAATTAAAAAACTCAATATCAAATTCAGTAACTTATCTTTCTTCTTTCTCTTAATCTCATACACCATTGGATGAGAAATAATGTACCATTTGCAAATCAGTTTTCAAAAACCCATTACTCATCAAAAATATTAGTTTTCACGGAATAATTTTATGACACATTATTTATTATTATTTTGTTTTAATAAATATTAATAATTTTTTAAATTTATAAAACTTCTCTGGTTTGTTTGTGTTTAAATGTGAATCTCTATAATCATTAAAAGGATGACCAGTTTTCGAAAACCTATTATTTTTAGATCTATTAACTTTTATAAAATTTGTGAATTTTTTTATTTAGATTTATGTAGATAGATGTATTTATGATTAATCACATTGTTATAATTAATGTGGTTTATCTTTATGGATTAATTACATTGATATGATTAATTTAATTTATCCTAGAACAAGATGAAAGGTCTTGTTCTCACGAGGATGAACCGCATTATGCTCTAACCATATTAGTTGGTTTGATTAATTCGAAGAAAAAACCTATTACTCATCAAAATAACTTCACTAATTTTTTACATTCTTTATTATTTTTTGTTTTAATAAATATTAATAATTATTTAAATTTATATAACTTCTCTGTTATGTATATGAATGTGAATTTCTATAAGCATTAAAAGGATGACCAAGTGTCATCCAACGAATTAAGACTTAGCTTTAAACTTTTAAACGTATTTTAAAAATGAAAATATTTAACAGATTATTTTAATTTTTTCTGTTTGGGATAAGAGAGATAATTTGGTAGTTTTTGTTTTCATCTCTAATTAAGGTTAACTGATATTTGACTAAACTTAGAGTATAATTATTTTTTATCTTGTAATAAGATTTTAAAATTATTTTTAAAGGTTAAATGATATTTGACTCAATTTTGGGTATAATTATTTTTAATATTGTAATAAGATTTTAAAATTCTTTTTAATTAATCAGACGTTTATTTCTCTAAAATTTGGTTAATCACATTGTTATGATTAACGTGGTTTATCTTTATGGATTAATCATAGTGTTATAATTAATGTAGTCTATCCTAAGACAAGATGAAAAGTCTTGTTCTCAGGATGAACCATCTTGAATCGTATGACCCAGGAATTTGATGGAGGTCTGGAATAGTTCTATCTTCTTTTTACTTAGTACAAGACCATTTTTCTTTACCACTTGTAGAAATGTCTGTACATGCTTAAAATGATCTTGAATATTCTTAGAAAATATTAGAATATGATCTATATATACTAAAAGACAATCAAAATATGGTTTGAAGATGGAATCCATCACTTTCTGAAACTTATATGGGGCATGTTTCAGACCAAAAGGCATGACATTCCATTCATAATGTCCTGTCAGCACACTGAATGTTGTTTTAAACTTGTCTTTTTCTTCAATGGCCACTTGCCAGAATCCTGATTTAAGATCAAATTTGGAAAAGATTTTTGCTCCTAATATTACGTTCAATAGATCTCCTTTGTGAGGAATTGGATAGGTGTTTCTGCTAGAACTGTATTTGGGGGTTTATATTTTATCACTAGTCTTGGGATTCCCCTGATCTACTCAGATCTTTTTTTTACATAAAATCCGTAACAGTTCCAATGACTGTCAGAATCTCTTATCAATTTCTTATCCCTTAATTATCTTATTTCTTTTTCACAAAGATCTCGGTATTCCTTATTCATAGGAATGGCTCTGCTTTTGCAGGGTCTTCCTTCATAATCAGATTTATAAGGCAGTTCAACACAATGTTGTTTGTTGTGCCAGAAAGCATTTGGTTCTTTAGAACAACATTCGGCCTCAATCTGTTTTCTGAGATCGGAGATCCTTCTTTGAATATTAGGGGTTTTTAGCTGATCCCCTATCTGAATTGAGGATTTCAAATCCTTGAGTTCAATCAGTTTAGATTCATCTTTGCTTAATTCTTCCATGGCTTGGACCATGGATGAAATTCTGAGACTTGAAATATATGGCAATTTTTATCTGTTTAAAACTTCCATCTGAACTTGAAAAAGTGATAAAATATCCGGCTTTATTTTCTTTTATTCTAATTGAGCCATGAGGTTATACTGCTCCTAGGAAGACATTTCCTAAAATACGGTCTATATGAATGTCTGCTGCTGCAAATTTCAATTTAATGCAGCGCTGGTCAAAGCAAATAGATTCTTGGGGAACTTCATAATGAAAATTTTTATTTCCCAGCCCAACTACTTGTCTGGTTGATTTGACCCAAAAATTGGTTGGGATTACTTTTGTATTGAATACATTCACATCTGCTCCTAAATATATGAGTGTTTTGAGACTAAACATTTGGCCTTTAATGCAAATATTTAGGAGGACATGGTGTTGCTGGTAGTCAATGGCTAGAATTCTCATTTCTCTGAAGTCTATTATGGGATCCTTTTTACCCTCAAATATTTCAACATTTGCTTCAGCAGTTTTAGGTGTAGTGTGTAGAGTGTATGCAGTGGTACATGCAGAAACATTATGAGTAAGAGGTTGATTTCCTTTTTCTAATTGTGCAACTTGGGACTTGAGAGTAGAGATTTATGATTTTAAATGATGGATTTCTCTACTTACCTCCCCCAAACTGAGTGAACAAACTTTAGACTGCAGCTGATCTCTCTGAAAGGCTTTTGTATTTCTCTCATAGGAAGCATCCACAAAGAGAGGATTTTTACTTAAGCCTTTGCTAGAGCTGGAAGTGTGAACTTGACTTAGAAATGTCTCTAGAAGTTTTGTCTTCATTTCTCCTTCTTCCATTTCTCAAATTTGTGAAAGAATTTTTAGTTAATCTTCATCTTCTGTTTGCACCATTAATACTTTTTCTTTTGGCTGTTTGTTAGAGTTATCTGACATATCTGAAGAACTGTCACTAGAATAGTCAGAGTCAAATGAATAATTGCATTGGCAATTCTCTAAATCTGAACAAAATCAATTTGTCATATATGTATTTAATTCTTCAACAGATGAACCAGAGGAAGAGGAACTGTAAGAGTCATCATAAGATGAATCATCAAGTTGTTGTTGTTGAACTTGTTCATGAATAACTAGATTCTGACAATGTTCAGTTCTATGATTTTTAGACCCACATTTCATGCACAGTATAGAAATGTCTATCTTGAAAGCTTTCTTTTGTCTGTTTAGCTCTATATTGAAAGCTTTCTTTTGTCTGTTTAAAGGTTTAGATTTCTTACCTCTATTTTTTCTTGATTCTTCTCCCACGGGACATTTCTGAGAAGTGTGACCAAGCTGGCCACAAAGCCAACAAGTTAGCTTATTCCATTTTTCTTGCTTTGAAGAATGCAATTGGATGTCCTTAGGAAGATAATAATGGGTATTGTGTATATATTTATAATTTCCCTTTCTGGATCTATGAATTATCCTCTTTCTTGACCTCTGACCTTGGGTTGGGTGTGCCCGATACTTTTTCTTCGATTTCTTTGCTTGTTTCTTGACCTTTCTTCTCTTGACAATAGGATCATCTATAGTAAGGCCATATTTACTGCAGATAGATTTTTTATCATGCAAACGGGAAAGTTTATCTAAGGTTTTATTTAACTTTACACTGGTACAGAGCCCAACCATAGTCCTGGTAACAATGTTGTATATTTCTCCCCGGGTAAATGACTCAAATGGTAATTGGAAAGAGTTCAACAAACTTTCGAACAGTAGATTCCTCCAGCCAATACTTTATAGTATAATTCAGATTGCAGTTATTTAGTGAACCAGTACACCATTGTAATACTACACTATACAGTTCTATTGTTAATTATGTCTCACTCCCTAATGACTAGCTATAAACATTACACATTTTACAACTCACAGTCTAATATTTCTTGGCTAATTGTGATGATATGTGTCGTTCAAGTGAAGTCTGATTACTGCCACAGAGATACGGGTTCCCTTCAACTATTCACCTCCTGTCTCTGTAGCTAATTTGTTTCCACGTTAATTAGCATTAGGGTTGACTGCAGACAGGTTGTGCCTTGTTCATCCTTGGAATGGTCTATTCAGACCAGCTATAGATGACTGTGACTTTAGAAGAGGGTCGCTACCTTCTGGGGGACAAGCAGAGCCTAGAATTTCCCTTTTTTTCACCCACAGTCTCCAAGCAGCCTTAGGTTAATGGACCAATCTCTGATCAAAGTGACCTTGGAGGATTTTTTCTAGTGAAACTCCTACCCTAGACATGTCTTGTTTCCTCAAATTACTTCACTGTATCTTAAAACCTTGACACCTTCTCCAGACCAAGCTCCCGAACCTTCAGGGAGGTGATTTCTTGAACTAGGGTAGGCCTTATTGGACTCAAGAGGGCCTCGCTACATGACCATCACATTGGCAGCCACAGAACTTCACCAAGGTAAACTTCTCTACTTGTGAAGAGAGAAACCTTGATGGTCATTGTGAGAAGACGACCCTTGTTTCCTTGAATAAACTCATTGATCTAGTAAGTAACCTTAGAGAGCTTCTTCTTTTCCTACCAGAGCAGAACCAAGCTGCTTCAAGTGAATATGCTTGTGAAAGTGACTAGCTAGGGTGGATCACCTCCACCTCCACTGAAACTAGACAAGGGATTATCTATGGTGTGATCAAGAAGAAGGGGTCTTAAAACCCTCAAAACCTCAAGCTCAAAGAAAAACAGACACAATTCAATCTAATCCAATGATGAGAAAATGATTCCATCTCTCTTTGATTTTTATATATTAATAGATCTTCATGGGGGTTTCTCTTCCTTAATCTAATGTGAGGAGTTCACGTGCAACTACAAATTTAGATTTTTTGCCCCAACTACCCGAAAATTTACCCAGTGTTTTCCTAAGACATCGGATAATGGGTTTCCCCCTTTTATCAAATAGAAATACTATAGCTTAGGGGGTTAGATAGGAATCTTCCCATGGGAAATTAATCCATAGGTGACATTACAAGTTAGCTTCATGTGGGTATCAACACTTCCCAACACTATTTTTCTCATAAATCTTTCTTCTGTAATGAAGAGATATTTCAAGGTAAACTTGTCTTCTGTAAAGAAGAAAGAAAGATTTCAAGGAAGACACTGACTATGTTAATACAGTTGAAAATAATTCTTTGCAACCATTTCTCCTGTAGAAAAACATTAAATATATTAATCTAGTTGAAAAATAATGCTATGCACTCCAGCCCATTTATTGACTATGTTAATCCAATTGACAAATAGTGCTTTCCCGCCCAACCCATTTCTTCTGTCTTCTGTTGGAAAGAATTTTGATTTCCATTGACCACCAATGGAATGGAAGATGTTCCAAACAATATTTCCAAGCTCAACAGATCAGACTCTTGGGGGAACATATGATGGACCAGATCAGAAGTGATTTGGATTAAGTAAAGCATTAGGCTAGGAAATATATGTTCTGTTTTGTAAAGGAGGGGCTTATAAAACTTCATGGAAGGCATGTCTATAGATGTAGTGTTTTTTTTTTTATAATTTTTCTCTGTAAAATTCTAACATTTTTAACTACTGTTAATGAATGGGCCTTTGACTTACTCGATTTTGCGAGGAAATTATACTACATTTTGGAAGGACATTTTAGCTAGGATTTTTTGACTGGTATACATAATATAAGCTTTTATGGCCACTATATTTAATTTAAATAACCATATAATTCTGTTTTTTATGTGAAATTTCTATTAAGCATGATCATTAGGAAATTACAAGCCCTACCATCGTAGTTTGTCAATGAAAATTTTAAGATATCAAAAATGGTTTTCTACAATTCATATGCCAACTCATCTTTTGTTGTTTCTTCAATCAGATTCCTTGAACATATTACAAAGTTGTGATGCAACCAAGATTTTTTGCTTCAAACTAGTATTCTTTCTTTTTTATGAATTTAAAATAAATTGAAAGTCCTGCAATTGTAGTTGATCAGTGAAAAATTTAAAATATCAAAAATTGTTTTCTACTATTCATATTCCAACTCGTATTTTGCCCCTTCTTAAATTAGATACTCTGAACCTATTAAAAAGTTGTGATGCAACTAAGATTTTTTTCTTCAAAATAATGTTCCTAGTTTTTATCACTTTGAAAGAAATTACAAGCCCTACCACTGTTGCTGATCAATGAAAATTTTAGGATATCAAAAACTATTTTCTACAATTCATGTGCTAACTCGTCTTGTGCCGCTTCTTAAATCAGATACTTTGAAACTATTACAAATTTGTGATGCAACTAGACTTTTGGTTGTGATCAAACAAATATTCCTGCTTTTTTATGACCTTGAAAGAAATTACAAGCCCTACCACTCTAGTTGATCAATGAAAATTTTAAGATATAAAAGATTGTTTTGTGTAATTCATATGCCAACTCGTCTTTTGTCTCTTCTTAAATCAGATACTTTGAATATATTGCAAATTTGTGATGCAACTAAGATTCTTTTGCTTCAAACCAATATTCCTTCTTTTTATCACTTTGAAATAAATTACAAGCCCTACCACTGTAGCTGATCAGTCAAAAAATGTAAGATATTGTACTGTTCCGAAATGGAAATCAGCAACTTTTACACCACTGAAATGTTCCTTTGTCAGAAATATGAACAAGGCTATTTCAGAGATGGACTGAGAGGGATTTTACCAGTTATGTCACCTCTAAAGAGAATATGAGAACCGGAGGCTTATTGGCCCTTCCCTAGACTCTACCTATAGCTATGCAAATATTTCTTCCTTGGGAAGATCTTGCTCAAAAGAGATGAGCTACAGCAACATCTGAACTTCAATAATGAACAGTAGCAACAATGAAATAATGCTCATGAAATGTGAGAAGAGTGTAAATCTGATATATAAACTGTGTCAGGAAAAGATATACAAACTCCTTGAGGAAAAGACTTCTCAAGGTGGACTCAAATCAGCCTCAAAGGTAAATGTACATACAATGGAGAAAACACTCTGCTACATAGCCCAGAAACTCTATACTGCGCAGTCTATAAGCGAAAATGACTGCAAACTGAGATATACAATATGATATGACAATGTGAGTTCAAATAAAGATAGGGGAGCAAGATCTTAATCCTAGAAAACAATACAATAACAATCTTCCAAGGGATTGGCCAAAATACTTAAAATAGGAAAATGTCGGAGTTGCAGTGTAGCTACTGTAACTCAAATATATTACAATACAGGAGAAGGAAGTAGATTCTGCAATAGACAATGATACCTCCTCCAATTATCTCCAAAGTGAAAGGCTACACCTCTCAATGACGATTTCACTCTCTAGTGCACCATATGAACTCCTCCTGCAAACCCTTTCTGAAAATAACGCTGTAAGAGGAAGGGAATGCGGTGGGAATGAGATGAAACAATGGCCTAATGCCAAAATCTACAATAACGCTCTAGAAATCTCCTTTGCTGATCTCCTAGAGAAAGAGGGAGCTCCTCCTCTACAAAACAAGCTCTGGAAATGCGTGATGATGGTCCCTCACTGCAACACCAACAACTCCAATGTTTCTACCCAACAGAATAACGCAGTAGTTGAAGATGAAAGCTTTGGCCTCAAGCCAAGATGTGAGGAAGATGAAGAACAGCTCCTCCAAGGCCTCCCAAGGAAGAGGAGGAAACTCCTAAATAGGAATCCCTCTTGTGATAAGCAGCACAAGCTATCTCAGTTGAACAACTGAAGAGAGCTGCAATTCGAAATTCTCAAGCATGAAAATTAACAATGGCTCTCCTTCAGTTTTTTATGCAAGGAATGCTTCATTTCCATGGACCCCACCCATTAGGGTTTCTCTTATCCTCTAATTTCCCTCCTTTCCAAACTACGCAGTCTTCATGAGCAAGATTCTCCTCTTAGCCATGTTGTTGACTTGGTCAACCATGGTCTAGTTAACTTGTTTTTGGCCCTTTTCACACTAGGGAATGCAAAATTTAGCCACTTAAGTGACTCTTTACCTTAGGAGAGTTTATTTTGCTGCTGCATGGGCTCCCTTACCCATTTTATTCCTTTTATTATCATAAAATCAAAATTAATGTTCCAATTACCTTATTGAAAAAATTGGAACATTATAGTCCTCCCCTCCCAAAACTTGCTTGTCCTCAAGCAATAGCAAGGATGAACTGAAAAAAAAGTCCTCCACTCAAGGCATGGAGTCTAAAATATCCTCATGTAGATCCTCCATCTCCCAAGCAATCAACCAAGCAAAATGAGTCACCCTCCAACCAGGCAACTCCTGAAAGTACTCCTCCACCTTGTGCTCATGAGAAATAGGTGGGCTGAATTTTTGAACTTGGTAAGCTTCATAGCCTACTGTTGGCGAAGAAACAGGTCTTGCAGGCAACACCCAGGTTCAGAGGTTGGAGCCAACAAGGGTATCCACTGCAGTGTTGTTTAGAACCACGCTAGCATTGTCACCCTACTCTGAAGATCAGAGAGTCTCACCCGAGGCGTGCCGCGACCGCATGCAGAAGGGGGGTAGATGAATAGTAGAGGAAGGATCCGCAACTCATGATTAATATGGGATTGATTGCATCAACATCATCATATACGTAAGAACATTTATAAGAATGAACAGGTATTAAGAAAATAAAATTTTAAGACATCACAGACATCAGGCATGCATGTAACTCATATAATTTGACAACAACCTGCAAGTGTATTGATAATCTTCAGCCAAATCCACAATTACATCGCTTCCACAGGAAGAGCTTACAAGTATGTTACAGACGTCTTATCAGACAAAAAGATACATAAGAGAAGCCTAGGAACTATAGATATATTATGCTCGGAATGGGTTCCCTCTGTAGCATCCGCTCAATTCTCTTCAGTCGCTCTGCATTCGTCTCCTCTTTTGGCCGGGTGACAGCTATTTATTCACCCACCATCGCAACTGCTAGTTCCTCTTGCGTTCTTCTTCAGCTACTTCCATCCTCTTTCTTGTTTTCTATGAGTTCTACTCTCTGTCTTATGCTGTATCTCCTCTTCGTCTGCGCTTATGCTTCTACTTTCTTCAGTTATCTCATGTTTCCTCGCAACCTTAGTAGCTCTGCTACTCATCGTAGTTGCGACTTGGTTGTGGTTGCCATGTGTCGTTCCACAACCCAAAAATCTATTCTTTATTCAAAATTAAAAATATTAAAAACAAGCATTCAAAACAAGGGCCCCAACAAGCCCCGACCACAGTTTCTTGACTCGTCCCGAGTCAATCACAAATCACTGTCCCTATCTCCATCGCCCCACTGGACCTTGTGCCCTGTTCTTGCTATGCGCCTTCAGCCTGTTGTCAAAACAAGGGCCCCAACTCTAGGGCTTTGTTGAACGCTGTAGCCTTAAGCTCGTTGAAGTTAGTCACAGCTTGCTGCCTCCCCTATAACAATGAATCTGTCTCTGCGGAAATCTTGGTGACAGCTGCTTCCTCTACATGTGCCAGTACAGTCTCGAACACCATGCCGATTTGGGTTTCGGCCTTGGCGGCTAGCTGCTGCATTGTCCTGGTGCTACGTTGGAGGGGCGGGCGGAGCTCACGAATTACTTGTTTGGCCATTGCTGAGCTGGCCTCTGTTTGCTGGATCTGCACCTCTAGAGCATCCGCCTAGGTGTATAACTAGTCCAATCACAAGGGGTCCATGGCCTCTTGGATTTCCCTCGAAAGTTGTTGCAGATGCGCTAAAATGGGTTGCGTTTTGACCGTAAGGGCCATCGATCAGTCGTGAAGACCCTTCAGGAGGTCGTAAGTGTCGCACGCCGCAGATTTGAGAGTTTCCTGCATTTGGGTGACCTGGCCCTACTTTTCTGCAATCTGTGCTGAATAGACTACCTCTGGATCGGGTAGCACTGGCTGTGCAGCTAACGCTGCTTGAAGCTCCACATTTTCCTTCTGGAGGCCATTGAATGTGATCCTGAGGTGGAGGGCCTGTGCTATGATACTTGTCTCTGGTACATCTGCAGGCAACTAAGTGTAATGAGCCTCGACGGCTGGCCATAACTCGGAAAACACCTTGGTGACTTCGTTTATCTGACCTTGCACTTGCCCCTGTGCGGTTATGAGTTGTTCACATTGTTCAGTAAGTGTGGTGATCTGATTTTGTTGCTCATCACACCTCTGTTGTAGTTCATAATGAAGAGACCCTGGCACGAGTGAGGTTGATGAGACCCCATGACGAGTTAATTCTTGCTGGCATTCTTCTCGGCGATAATCGTGCAATCAATCACCAGCTGAGGTGTAGTCTAACATCGGCTAACGGTGGCATGGGGAAATGGGCAGATGCAACGGCTGAGGTTACTGCGAATTATGGAAAAATGATTATTGCAAGGTTACTTCTAATTATGGTAATTTATGCTACAAATCTAGACGATCCGAAGGACTGACACAAGTACTAACTGAAATGATATGGACTGACATTGACACGTTTGCTGATCCTACGGGGATGACATGCTGGACATGCCCCTCCCTAACCATAATCAGTTGAGGTATAGTCCCTGCAACAGAGTGGTTATTAACAAGCTATGCATGAACAAGAAATACTACCTATGCTCATCCCAGTTGCGGGAGAGTTATTCAACTACACTACTCTATGGTTTCTCTCGGTTGCGAGAGTTATTGATGAAGGGTGAAATAAACTTTTTCCTGGTAGGGTTTCAGGTGTGCACCATTCACCCACCCAGGTAAAATAGTACCGTCCAGCTGAGCCAACCGAATGGCTCCGAAATCTCTAATCTCGACAACGAAGTAAGGTCCCAACCAGTGCATCTGCAATTTTCCTGGAAAATTCTGAAACTTGCTATCGTATAAGAGGACCTTTCCTCCAACCTGGAACATTTTTTTCTTGATGTGGCGGTTGTGCCACGCTTTCTGCCTGTCCTTCTGAACCTTCTGGTGAAATTTGGCCAGAAACCGGGCCTCGTCAAGTTCTTGTAATTCGTGGAGGCACTCCTATAGCGATTCCTCTTCCAAGAACTTGAGGGATGTGGCAATTAAAAGACTCGGTATGGTGAACTCGGTAGGAATCATAGCTTCCCAGCCATACACTAGCTGGAACGGTGTCTGATTGGTCAAGCGCTTCACCATAGTCCGGTAGGCCCATAGTGTAGCTGGTAGCCGCTCATCCCAGTCATCCCGCTGGGCATTACAGATTTTTGTCAAACCCTTTTTGAGGATTTTATTGAACGCTTCAATAGTACCATTGGCCTGTAGGTGGTACATGCTACTTTTGTGATGTTGAATCATGAATGTGTCCAACAGTGATTTGACCATGTCATTAATGAAATGCGTACCCTGATCACTGGTTAAAATTCGTGAGCAGCCAAACCTGCTGATGATGTGTTCAAAGATGACTCGCACTGCTGTATCCGCCATACAGTCCCGTAACACCACTACCTCATCCCACTTAGTGAGGTATTCGATTGCGGTAATGATGTACCGGGCCTTGGAATGCCTGGCTATCGGGGCTATGGGGCCTACAATGTTGACAGCCCACTTCTCGAACAGCCGCAACACATGCACCGGGTGTAGCGGGAGCTCGTCCCGGTGAGAGGGCCTCCCCATGTGCTGACAGACATCAGAGCTCTTAACAAATGTCTTACAATCAACATGGACTGTCAGCCACCACAGTCTAGCTTGGAGCACCTTCCTGGTAGTGGGTTTCGGCCCCACATGCCCACCCGCAATGCCGCTGTGGCATTCCCACATCACGGCTTCACGTTCGTGGTCGAGTATACATCTGCGCAGGACCTCATCGAGGCCCAATTTGTATAGCTACCCTGCAATCAGTTGATATTCGGTCGCGCGAACGACCAAGTGTCATTTCTAGAGTGGGGTGTAGTGCTGAGGGCACTGCCCCATGGTAAAATAAGTGGCAATTTCAGCCAAATAATCGGGTACGGCGTCGATGCGGAAAAGATCAGCATCGGACAGCTCATCATCGAGAGAGTCATTGTTCTCCCCTGTTTCCAACTGGGATAAATGATCGGGCCCGACATTCAACCTCCCAGGCTTGATGATCACTTCGAATGTAAATTCTTGGAAAATTAGAAGCAACCAACAGATCCGTCCTTCCAAAACGGGCTTATTGACCAGGTACTTTAACGCAGAATGATCCGTAAAGAACTTGAATTTACCTCCTAGAAGATAGTGGCAGAACTTTTGGAGTGAATACACCATTGCAAGGGCCTCCCTCTCGGTAGTGGTGTAATTCCGCTCTGCGTTAGACAGTTTGTGGCTGGCGAAGTAAACTAGGTGGTCAACTGTCGTCTCCCCTGGTTGCACCAAGACAGCCCCAAGTGCAATACTGGAAGCGTCAATATGCACGTGGAACTACTTATCCCAATATGGGTGAACCAGAATAGGCATCGTTGCCAGCTTTTCCTTCAGAGTGTCAAGGGCCATTCGACACTCCTGTGTCCACTGGAACACTTCTAACTTCCGCAGTAGCTTTTCTAGAGGAGCGGTGATCTTCGCATAATTTCGGATAAACTGTCTGTAATAACCTGTGTGCCCTAGCAGTGCCCACAACTGCTTCACCATTTCAGGGGCATCCATGTGGACGATCACAGCTACCTTGGCTGGGTCGACGTAGACCCCTTGCTTGCACACCACATTTCCTAACAGTGTGCCGAAGGGAACTGCAAAAATGCATTTCTTCAAGTTCAAGGAAATCTGCAACTGTCGACACTGATCAAACATGATGTGTAGTAGGGTGGCATGGTTTTTCAGCAAACTGTAGACAGTCCAATCATCCATGTAGACTTCCAGGAACTTGTGGATATACTCCCGGAAAGCAACGATGACTATCTGGGAAAACACAGCTGGGGCATTCTTCAATCTGAACGACATCACGTGGTATGCGAACGATCCCCACAAGGTGGTGAACGTCGTCTTTGTTTTGTCCCCTTCCACAATGCGCACCTGATGATAGCTCGAAAATCCATCAGTGAAGGAGTAGGCTTCATTTCCCACAACATGATCCAAGACTTCGTCGCTAAATGGAATGGGAAATGGATCATGGATGCAGGCATTGTTCAGACTTCGGTAATCGACACAGACTCAGATTTATGACTTATCTTTCTTATTCTGAATGAAGATAGGACTCACCCCCTCCGCTTCTTCCACAGGAAAGATTAGACCTATTTCCAACATCTTATCGATCTCCATCTTGACCTTTTCTTTCATCTGTGGATTCAACCGATAGGATCAATGCTTCATGGGCCTGGCGTCCGGTTTCAGCACAATACGCATTTTGCCGAGGTCACCTTTGATGCCCCTCAAATCTGCAACCGATGAAGGAAAGAGGTCTTCGTATTCCTGGAAGAGGCTAAAAATTTCCTTTGTTGTCTCCTCATCCCAGTAATCCCCTACCGTAGCCAGTTTGGCTTTTTCCTCCATGCCGATGTTCAACTTCTTTGCCTTCAACGGGAGTAGATGGATGTCCTCAGTGGTTGGCTCTTCTTTGATGTTTTTCTCGCCTTCCTTCTCTTCGAAATATAGGTGCCTTAGGTCCTCCAGACTATCATCATCTGGAGCGCCATCGATCTGTTGGCAAGCCAACTCATGCCTACCCTTAGGATGTAATGTTAATGTGCTCCCGCCAGTCCCTGGATCACAGAGAAAAAATACCTCCTTGATAGCTTGTAATTCTTGGGACACCAGCTTTGTCTCTCCTTCGAAGGAAAAGCAGTGAACAAATTTGCTCGCAACTTCCTGCCAGGAGCTGGTCCCTCGTTTTCGCTCTTCTTCTAGGTACCATGCATGCGGAATGGTATCTAAGGAATGGACGAACTGATGTACCCATAGCTCTTCCGAATACCCTATACTTTGCCACTGCTCCTCATAGGTTTTTAGGTGGTCTCTCAGATCAGAAGTCCCTTGGTACCTCTGCCTGCTACAAGGTCCTTTGTCTTCTTTGAACCGTGCCCTCAAAGCCTTCACCACACAACTCCAACGTGACAGGGTGTTGTGGTGATTTTTCCACCACCTAGCTGATGTGGACTGTAGTGCTACATCCAAAAGTGGTATCCTGCTTCCTTCGGGTACCATGTCTTCTACTTTTGCAATAAAGGTATTGACGGCTTACATGTTCGACAGGGTGGGATATTCCCTGATCTCGGTGCCAATCCAACGGACTCGGGCAATGTTGGCACACCTCCACATGCTGGTCTCATACCCACCTTGCTGCCAGTCTTCCCAAGCTAGTTCCGATCCCAGCTCCGAGCTCTGGACATTGCGCCAGCTGACAGAGCTGGTTGTAGTCGGGTTAATATAGTCCTCATGTTTCCCTGCTATCATCTAATAAATATTGTCCAACATCTGATCATCCTCCCTGTTATCCATAGTTTCGGTATACCTCGGGCCTTGATATGGATCGAGAGGCTAAGTGACCTAGACCTCTCCATCTTCGAAAATCATCAGCTCCTTTTTGAGGTTGATGATGGCGTAATTCTCAAAAGACTAATCGATTCCTAACAGGGCAAGGTAAGGATCCTTGTCTCCCATAATATCAATAACCTCAAAATCCGTGTAAGTCTTCACCCCTGCAATGTCGACCTTGACGCCTTCGAGTCGGCCGATCGGTACAATGCAGTACTGGTTCGCCATTCTAATCTAGATTGGCGAGTAGGTCAGGCATGGCTGGCCAAGAGCCTCCCATGTCTTCCTCGGCAGGATGTTAACATTTGATCCTAAGTCAAGCATTGTGTCGCTGATCTGGAATCCCGCAACCTGTGTGTTAAGCCAGAACTATTTTCCCATTCTTCACTTGTTCCGCTTGACCCGCTGTACATACTGGGGTGCTGTGTTCAAATGTTCCCCTGGCCCTGTATTCCCCTGCAGTACGTCTTCCAAGTTATGCTTGAGCTACTGCCGCATCTCAACATTGTCAACAATCTTGAGGAATAACTGGAGCCATTCCTCAATTAAGGTCCCGGTGGTGCCCTATTCTCTGGAATTAGTTGTCAAGGGTACCTTAGGGCCTTTGGCTCCTCCCAGCTGAGCAAATGTCTCCACCACCTCCGGGAAGTACTTCTTCTGAGTGTCCGGCCTGGTCAATTGGTTCGGGGAGGTGGGCCAGATAGTCTGTGCCGGCTCCTTTCCGTGAGCATCCTCCCCCATCTTCTTTCCTCCTCGCTTCACAATAGCTACATTCTGCATGGCTGGAGTCGCGGTTCCTCGAGGTTCGGAGTTTACCAGGTTCGTGCCCCTCTACCATGCCCGTTCCTCCCACTTCTTGATAAGTTCTGGGTAGTCCTATGTTGCATGGGCATTCACGTGGCACTGGGAACACCATGGACGGTGGGGAAGGGGGAATTCTCGGGCCACGTGACCCTCCTAGTCATAGTTGTAGCATTTCAGCGGACCCTGTCCCCCTATGCGGCCTTCACGCATACCGCCTCCTCTTCCCTTGGGAGCCTCATTCACCATATAGGAGGGTTGGTCCAACTGGTCCGCTAGTGCATCGAGAGCCCTGCACTGCATAGTGTTGTGGGTCGTGGAAGAAAAAAGCTCTCAGTATACATTGTTTGGGACATTGGAGTACTTTTGTATTATTGGGCACATCCGAGGTTGATGCCCCATCGTCCGAAAATTTTCGCAATATTTCGTGGCGTTTGGGTTTGGTTGAGGTGGGAACCATGCGTAAGGCTATTGCAGCTGGTATACCCCTTGCGAATTCATCGCTGCGCCACCCCCAGTAGGTGGACCCCCCTGGATTTCCACGACAAAGGGTCCCACACCCATGCCACGGAAACCGGGGACACTCGGTGTTAGAAAATTATATATTATGGAGCAATGCAACACATAAAATATGCAGAAAATACAAGCACACAAAACACATAAAACCAGAGAGACACAAATATACGTGGTTCACCCATTTTGGGCTACGTCCACCCCGAACAGCCAGTCCTTTCTTTCTATTATCCAGCAAAAATGAAGAGACAAAACCTACAGCAGATCCGCTGTAATATCCTTTATTCTCTCTCACAGTCTCCCTCTCTGTTTCTCGCTCCGAGAATACACACATGATACAAAGCCGCAATACAATGCCCTCATATATACAAGGGGGTTTCCTTCTAGGGAAAAAAACCCTAATCTAAAAATAACTTCTACAGTCAGATCATTTGCCTAATGAACGACCCAGATTGACTAGAAATTACTATACTTTTACAAGGCAATTTTACATCTGTTTTTAGCTTCGAGGGCGCTACCCCCGAACCCCCGCCAGGGGGGGGCTCCGAAAAGCGCTGCCACCCCCCCTTGGACCCCCCACGGCAGCGATTAATTTTGGGCGGCGTTGCCACCCCTTTTTAAGGTACAGGGGTCCAATGCTGTGATACAAAGTAAACAAGATAATCAGGCTCCACACCCAACAATCTCCCACTTGGACACTGATTGTAGCAACTCCACCGCTGCTTTATTTGCTGGACAATGACTCCTCTTTAGACCTGGCTGTTTCTCATCTTCATCGTCATCCTTGAAGACCAATTGAAACTGAGCATGTTCTCAGTTTCTCCCTGGTTACAACTTTTGTTACCATATCTGCAGGATTCTGGCTAGTGTGTATCTTTTCCAGCTTCAACTCTCCATCTTCCAATACTGACCGTATGAAATGGTACTTGAGATGTATGTGTTTAGTCCTAGAATGAAATGTTGAGTTCTTTGCAAGATGAATGGCACTTTGGCTATCATTGTATAGCGTGCCCATATCATGCTTCTTACCCAATTCATCCATAAACCTTTGTAACCAAATCATTTCTTTACTAGCCTCTGTAGCAGCAACATACTCTGCTTCTGTTGTTGAAAGTGCAACAACACTTTGGATTTTTGAAACCCAACTGACAGTTTTTCCACCTACGGTAAATACATATCCTGTAGTGCTCCTCCTGTTATCTCTGTCACCTGCCATATCTGCATCAACATATCCCTGTAGAGCAATGTTTGAACCACCAAAGCATAATGCTTGATTTGTGGTACCTCTCAAATATCTGAGAATCCATTTTACTGCCATCCAATGTTCTTTTCCTAGATTATTCATGTACCTGCTTACAACTCCCATTGCATGTGCAATATCAGGCCTTGTGCAGACCATTGCATACATTAAGCTTCCAACTGCTGATGCATATGGAACTTTAGACATATAATCCATGTCTTCTTGGGTCTTGGGGCACATCTCCTTACTAAGTTTGAAATGGCTAGCAAAAGGTGTACTAACTGGTTTTGCATTCTGCATATTAAATCTTTTCAACACCTTTTCTATATACTCATTCTGAGACAGTGTTAATTTACGATTTTTCCTGTCTCTAGTTATCCTCATACCAAGGATTTGTTTTGCAGCTCCCAAATCCTTCATTGCAAATAAATTTTCCAATTTTCTTTTGAGCACATTTATTTCTTGCATGTTAGACCCTGCAACAAGCATGTCATCTACATACAATAACAATATAATATAGCTGCCATCATTTTGCCTTTTTAGATAAACACAATGATCAGAGTGACATCTAGTATAACCTTGTTCAGACATAAACTTGTCAAATTTTAGATACCACTGCCTTGGAGCCTGTTTTAAGCCATACAAGCTCTTCTTTAACCTGCACACCAATTTTTCTTTCCCTTTTACCTCATATCCTTCTGGTTGGTGCATGTATATCTCTTCCTCCAAATCTCCATGGAGAAATGTTGTCTTTACATCTAACTGTTCAAGATGTAAATCTTCCGCTGCTACAAGACTTAAAACAATTCTGATTGAATTCATTTTAACAACAGGAGAAAATATTTCATCAAAATAAATACCTTTCTTCTGTGCAAATCCCTTCACCACAAGTCTAGATTTGTACCTCTGTTTTCCTCCATCTTCTTCCTTCAGCCTGTAAACCCATTTATTCTGCGATGTAGTTTTACCTACAGGCAACCTGACTAAGTCCCAAGTCTGGTTATGCATTAAGGAGTCCATCTCTTCTTCCATGGCTAGCTCCCACTTCTTCCTACTTTCAACCTGCATTGCTTCTTCATAACATTTAGGTTCACTAGAATCAGTCAACAATAAATAATATAATGAAGGAGAGTATCGTTCAGGGGGTCTACTTATCCTGGTAGATCTTCTAACACCACTTTCAGGTGTTTGAGGTGCCTGCTGCTGTTGTGGTGGTTGCTGCTGCTGTGGTTGTTGATTATTATTATTTTCATGCACCTTTACTTTTTCAGATATCTCATCAAGAACCGCGTATTCCTTTCTTTCTTTTTCTTGTTTCTTTTCCTGCAGCTGATTCTTATACAAGACCTTTTCATTGAATATTACATCTCTGCTCCTAATGATTTTGTGATTTTCATAATCATATAAGCGATAACCAAAATCATTAGCACCATATCCAATCAAGGTACATTTCTTTGATTTTGCCTCAAGCTTTGTTCTGTTTTCTTTATTAATATGGACAAAGGCCTCACAACCAAAAGGCTTTAAAAAAAAGTAGTTTACCTTTTTACCTGTCCATGCTTCCTCTAGAATACCACCATCCAAGGAACTTGAAGGCCCTCTGTTTATTAGATAAACAACAGTATCTACAGCATTTGCCCAAAATTGTAAAGGAAATCCTGCATGCAATCTCATGCACCTTGCACGCTCCATGATTGTTCTATTCATCCTTTCTGACACACCATTTTCTTGTGGTGTTCTTGGAATTGTCTTCTCTCTATGAATTCCATGCTCTGAACAGTACCTATCAAACTCTTTGCTGCAATATTCACCTCCATTGTCTGATCTGAGACACTTCAACTTCTTTCCTGTCTCAATCTCAACCAAAGCTTTCCATTTCTTGAAAGTATCAAATACATCAGATTTATTCTGAATACAATAAATCCATGTTTTCTAGTTGCATCATCAATAAAAGTAACATAATAACGAGAGCCACCGAGAGATGATACCTGAGCAGGTCCCCATACATCTGTATGCACAAGCTCCAATTTTTCGCTCTTCTTTTCTTTCCCAACTCTGAGAAATCTGACTCTCTTCTGTTTTCCATAAATTCAATTATCACATAAATCCAAATCAACATTCTTCAAACCTGGCAACAAATTTCTTGAGTGAAGAATCTTCATTCCCTTCTCACTTATGTGTCCGAGCCTATGATGCCATAATGCTGCATATGCTCCTTTGGAAGTTAAAGCATTAACAGAGTTATAAATACCATTGCATAAATACAATGTACCAACCTTTTCACCTTTTGCTATTACCAGCGCTCCTCTGGTGACCTTCCAAGTTTTATCTGTGAAAGTTGTCACACAACCTTCACTACCTAACTGCCCTGTTGAAATCAGATTTTTCTTCAGATCTGGAACATGCCTTACCTCCTTTAGTATCCATTGGTTTCCATTCTGTTGTTTTACAAGAACTTTACCCATTCCAACAATTTTACAGGGTTTATCATCACCCAAACGAACTTGTCCAAAATCTTCTTGAACATAGTCATGAAAATATTTCTTATCAGGTGTGGCATGGAATGAAGCCCCTGAATCTACAACCCAAGAATCAGTAACATTTTCGAAAGAAAGAATCAAAGCATCTTGTAACACATCACCTTTCACATTTGCTTCATGATTGTTTTCTTGCTGTGTGTCTCCTTATTTTCCCTTCTGTTGATGCCTCGAAAATCGCTGCAACAACATTGGGGGATAACCACCCGGTCCAGACCTTAATACAACTCCTTTTCCGTTTGGAATGGTGGCTCCGACTGGATATAATGGGACCAGTTTCCCAATAATGAATAAAAGGGGTGGATGAATGATTGTTTGTCTAATCTAATGATAGGTGAATAACTTAATCTATCAGCGAAATAAGATAATTACCACTAATCCCGGGAACTATTGTATTTTGAAGTGTAGCGCTTGATGATCTATGTCTATGGACAGGCATATAGATGACTCTATCTAATAGACACGGACATTAATTCATTCAAGGATTACCTTGCTTAAATAGTTAAACAAAGCGATTAAAGCAATATTGCTACACTTATCATTTATATCATTGACATATATATGATTGAAAGAAAAGCATACCATAAACATCCAATAGTGGAAGGAATACAGAAATACTGTTAAAACACATACATATATTCAATAATAGCAAAAGTAATCAAACAACAATTTATATAAAAAAAGAATGGATTAAGACATAGATAATAGTACCATATGAGCTGCAAGTCATTCCCCAATATCAATTGCTATTTGAAATTCTTCTTTCAACGCAAAAATACTTTCACACAAAGACAGTAGTGCACATTTGCATAAAAGCTTCCTTGTCAAAATTAGAATAATTGGTCCAGTTTTATAAAAGAATACGCCTGAAGTACAGTAGTGCAACTTCAGGTTTTAAGTCATATACAAAACTTTACGACCCCTTCTAAATACATGAAAGGGTCTATAAATACTAAATTTATCTAAATATCTATGAAACTGAAAAATCCTACTTAATTGGTATTAAACAATCTTGAATATCTCCTTCATGGCAATCTGGCAGTCGGCGGCATGAATCATCACTTAGGCTGTTCGTCTTTAGTCCTGAGCTGGCATATTGCAAGCATCGGCTCCACTTCTGGTGGTCGGTTAAGGCGAGAATTGAGTTGGGCATCATAGGTGGCATCCTGTATTTCGGGAATGATGCATCCGATTGCATCTGAGAGGAATTTGAGGGCGGCTCTCTGGCTGTAAGGTTTGACTAAGAACATCCAATAGGTGTCCCATGTCAAACTGTTAATTCCTGCGATTAATCTGCCAGTTCTCTCCAGCTCTGAGTAACATGACTGCTCCAATGTTTTAGCTGATGTCAATTTACCTGGGGTACATTGGGAAATCATGTTAGATAAGTAGAGAGTGTCATTAACTAATTCAACCAAATTAATTGTGGTTAATTTGCATCTGGAAACTGCCCTCTCTGCTTTGTTTAACTGAGATTGCCATTCTATAAATAATATCTCTTTATGCGATTCTAAGATCTTTGGCAATTTAGCTGACTGTCCTTCCTCAGTACCTTGCCACTCAAGATAATTGGTCAATGTCTCATCGGCCTGCTCGAAGTCTGTTCTAGCATCAGCTGATTTATCACTTAGAGATGTTGTTGAGTCACATAAAGGTTCTGCCTGGGCGATTTGTTGACATAACAACTTTATCTGTGTTAATAATGATTTGTTTATTTGTACTGCCTCTGCCCTGAATTCAGCTACCTGTGGAAGATTCTTTGTTTTCTCAAGCTGGGCTGATAGTTGAGCAATCTGCTCATCTTTTATCTTCAGCATTTGTTCATTTGCTGTCTTGAGTTGTGACAATGCCTCTGATAACTCTTTTTGCTTCTGGACTGCACTCTGATCAATTCTCTGCTTTTCTTCCTGCAATTGTTGAGTTAATTGATTATTGGTTTGCTGTTGTGTTAACAATTGCAGTTCTGCCTGCTCTGCCTTCTGCCGTGCTTCTGATAGTTGCGCTTGTAATGAGAAAATATCTTGGTCTTTTGTTTTTAATAAAAGACTCACCTCCGATGCCTTATCTATTGTTGCTGCCGAATAGGCTCCAGCAAATTGTGATAGTTTTGTTAGGTCCTCAGAGGGGTCAAATTCCTCCTTCCAAACTACATTGCCCGTCACTGTTTGTTCCGGGAATAGGGAAGGCTGATCAGTCCTTCTCCTCTTCCTTTGTCGTTTTACCACAGCTTTGTGTTTCAGGCTATAGAAGACATCCAAGGGAGGAATTTCTTCTATCTGCAAAATAATTTGATCGGAGGGATCCTTTGGGATTATCTCTACTCCTTTAGAACTGGGTAGGCCGCTGGTTTCACTTGGAACTTGTTTTGAAATGGTCTCCTGTGTGTCTGCTACTCTTGATGTTTCGGCTACCTTTGAGCCCTCAGGATTGTTGATAATTGAATCGAATTGCTGCCATTCCTGGAGCAATTTGGGATCAATTTGAGTATCTTGATTTACCTTTATGGTGCTCTGTTCCTGCTCTTTCGTCCGGGTTTCCTCTTGCACTTTCTCTTGTTCTTTTGTTATAACTGGAGGTTCCTTAGTATGTCACTGTTCAGGCTCGCTTAATCCTGCTGCTGGGCTTGTTGCTAACAGATCTAGGGGCAGAGTTTGCAACCTCTGTTCTCTAAGTCTGTTGAATTCAACTAACCCTTCATCTTGATATTTCATTCTGGCCAACGATCTAACTTGGGACATCGACTCGGCTGTGGAGAACAGGTCATCAAACATATCTTCTTTATGATCAAACTTTTCCAATTTGGCCTGTTCAAGGGCATTATAGGCAACTTTGTTGGGATCAAATTGCCTGTTAGGGAGAGTTGCTAGAGTTAATGATTTTATCTTTGTAGCTTCTTTCTCTGCATGTTTGAGATCATGCAAGGTGTAGACACCACATCTAAGGGGAAAAGAGGGCCAGACCTGCTTCTTATTTTTCTTTAGAGTTTGTGTAACGCCCTCGGAAATAATCTGAGAGGCTATCTCCATTGCCAGCAGTTTGTCAGGTATGTACAAAGGAAGAACATGAGGTTTGGCTTGGCTGCCGAAAATTCTTATATAAGTAAATTTTTCCTCTCCAAACCATCTCCCTAAGCCAGTTAAATCAATCCCTTCTTGGTAGGAAATCTTGGGAGTAGGTTTATCAAAAATAGAGTAATGAATGGGTAACATGAAGCCATTGCAGACTTGGTATAAATGGTGCCTATAGGAGGTTTTCCACAATTTCTGATGGTATATGTGAATGGGCATGGGGTCTTGTGGAGTCCACCTCCAGCCGAGCACGGGAAATTCAGAATTAAAACACAGGGTGTCCAGGATATAAGCGCTGTAGTAAAATGGGGGAATAAGCCTTTCAGTAATGCGGGTCTTGTTTCTGAAATCAAGAACTGCGGTAGCTAACTTATCGGACAGTATAGTTCCCCAATCCATAATTTCACTATTACACGCTGCCTCCATCAAAGGAACCATTTATATAGTGAAATTAGAGGAGTCGTGCAACCCCCATAATCTACACATCATGATCCCAGCATAACAATAAGGAGAACATAGAGAATCAACAGAATACTTACCGGAAGATTTATGCTTGTGTGTTGCCGGATTCTGCCTCCAATCCCGAATGGGTTCGGATTCAGTTTCGTTCTCATTTCGGAATTTCTCCAGAAATGCCTTGTTGTACTTCTTCTCTAGCTCAGGCAAATGATACATTTGCCTCAAATCATTAACTTGAAATGAACCGAAGATTCTCCCATCTCTGGTGCAGAAGGTTCTGTCTGTGATTGGGAGTTCCTCAATTGCCCACCTTACTACATCCGTATATGGGAGAATTTGTTCCCGAGCTGCTATCCGATGAAGGAAAGAGTCGGCTAAGTCCTTTAAAGTACCTTCAGATTTTCGAGTCGTATCAACTGTGGCTTCTACTATAGTCACTTCAGGTTCTTCAGCTTCTAACAAATTATAGGTATTTTGCCAAGAAGTTTTGCCGAGACCTGAACATGTAGTATCAGATATCAATCCTTTCTTTTTATTTCCTGGATCAGTGATGGCTTGTCCCATGGCTGGCGAGGCGGAAGCGATTGCAGTTTTCTTGGACTTCTTCCCCATTCTGCTCGCATCTATCAGCTTGGAAGAGTTCTGCACAGGAGTGAAAATAAGCGTAACACAGAGAATTGGCAGTGAAAACCAAATACGAGCGAAATATATTGATCAATGCATGATGAAGAATTAACTTAAGGTGGCCGTGGATCCAATCCGTGAAAATATTTTAGACTTATTATTTCATTAAATGGCC
This sequence comes from Pinus albicaulis, assembly GCA_034641835.2. NCBI lineage: Eukaryota > Viridiplantae > Streptophyta > Pinopsida > Pinales > Pinaceae > Pinus > Pinus albicaulis. The sequence goes on along the minus strand of CM076570.1, from coordinate 1,413,059,566 downwards.
GTAAAAACCTGTCAATCTTTTAAATGCCCATCACGTCGTTTATTGGCGGAATGATTTGTTTAAGCGTGCCTTGGCCGTTTTGGCGGTTGAGCGCAGGTGAAACACTATTTGAAAGATAAGGCTTTTAATACGAATTAATCGTAATATCCCCGTTTTAACAAATTTTTTGAAGTTCGTGCTTTTTTGGCTTTATCGCATCGCATTAGGGCGAAAGGCGCTTTTGTTATATTGGCATCTCTTGGAATCTTCGATCGCCGATAGCGATATCGCATCGCATCGGGAGCATTTAACTGGGGCTCATTTAAAAGCATGCATAGTATATCGCCGATCGCCTATTGCGTGTTATCGCGTCGGAGCAAACCAATGATCTTTTAAGTTATGCCTCCTTTGTCATTGCGATATGCGATCTTGCGATCGCTTTATCGCAATGATAAAAGATTTAATTATTTATATCTTAAGGCCATTATTGGTTTGTCAAAAAGGTAACTTTGTAATGTTTTCATTTCATTTTTAGACATTTTTTGAATAATACAAAATTGATACCAATTAAAACTAAAAGGGACCCATTTCATATTATAATGTTGTGAATAAAAATTATACGAAATGGGGGGGTTGTTGTAGAGCACAACAATTGGCGATTCGCTGGAAGAAACAGTTATCTCTGAAAAGTATGGAAATACTTAATTTTTTTCAAAATAGAGTCTCAATCAAAGGGGAAAATTCTAATATAACTAAGTATATATGCATTCCAAATAAAATGAAACTATTTATTTGCTAATTTCCTCTCTTTGTTTAAAATTAGATACATTCTAAGTTTTAAATAGGCCTCTATTGGTTTATAATGATAAAACAGAAAACCTTTCCAAAGCAGCTTTTATAGTTAACCCGTCTGTCATAGGTAGAGCCGCTGCTACCAGCAAACGTTCATAGTTCCGACAGGGATACCTTTTAACCATGTTATTGTCCATTATCCCATCCATTTGAGAGTATGATTAACAGAATGAATTCAAAATATTCTTTCATATTTTGTATTTCCTTTTACTTTTTCTGTTATTTCTAAGATAAAAAGCCATTGTCCTGGTTTGGTGGCCAGCTGTTTGACATTGCCATTCACTAGTAGTAATCTAACCGAACAAGCTGGCTCGTGATGAGACCCCTTGTCTTATAATTCTAAGCCATTACCCTGTTTTGGTATGCAGTATTGGTAATGTCGGTTAAATTATTTCCCTATGATCATGGTAAGCAGGCTTGTAATAAGACCTCTTATCTTTTATATCAAAAATTTTTAGAATTACACTCTGAGTAATCATAAACTTTTGGTGAATGGGATGGACAATTTCCTCCTTAAGAGTAAATGGATGACAGGGTAAGAGTTGGAGATGCTGAAATTGGATTAGTTTCTGTTTTGATATTGATAACCTTTTTGTTGACCAATTTAAAAACATAAAATGATTTTTTAATACTTCTAAACTTTGAGAAGAGTTCGCAAAAATTGAAGGGTGGCTTCAGAATGCAATTATACCTAGTTTCCTAGAAATTGCTCCTCTTGTTCAAGACTTCTATTTATTTAAAAGTGAATATCAACAATCCTTTCTTTTGAGCAACTTTTAAATACAACAAAGGTCAATGGAAGATACCTTACAACTTTATTTCCTAATGATCCTAAAAAATAAATCCTACTTAGAACTAAAGGAGAAGGAATTACCTTCTCAATTGAAGAATTTCTTCAAGATGAGGCCATTAACAGGAAGAGAGTCCCTCTTTCCTGTTAGATCTTGTAACATGAATGTCGAATGGCCTATCTTCTCGCTGATCTGAAACGGTCCAAGCCACATCTTTTGGAACTTGGTGTGTTTACCTTTATCCTCATGGGCTTTATCCCATTTCAGAACTAGATCACCAACCTGCAACTGTTTAGAACTAGATGAAGCTGAATCAAATGATTTTTTGATTATCTGCTGATGTTTTGCATGAGTAATTTTGGCCTTTTCTCTTTCTTCTTCTAATTTTAAAATTTGATCATGTCTAAATTGGATAGAAGAAGAGGGGCTTTCTTCAATAAACTGCACTAGGGCTAGAGAAGGAAGTGCTAGATTGGTTGGTAGTATTGCTTCTTTCCCATATACAAGATTGAATGGAGAAGTACCTATGGAGGCCTTCTGTGTTATTCTATCTGCCCATAGTGTGAATATTAAAGATTTATGCCAATTTTTATGATTCTGTTCAATAGTTCGCTTAATGATTTTAAGGAGATTTTTATTGGTAGATTCTGCTAGACCATTACCCTGGGGATAATAATTTGCAGAATATTTTAGTTTAAAACCTATTTTAATAGCGAACTCAAACATGGCATTACCAGAGAAATAAGATGCATTATAAAAAACAAGAGCATTTGGGACACCAAACCTGGTAATAATGAATTGATCTATAAATTCTATAATTCCTTCAGAGTTTGTTGTTTTTAACGGAATTGCTTCAACCCACTTGGTAAAGTAATCAGTAGCAGTAAGGATATACTTATGTTGTTTGGAGGACTGTGGAGAAATTTCCCCAACGATATCCAATCCTCATTGTTCGAAAGGTTGCTCAATGTTGACTGGTTGCAAAGGGAAAGCTGATTTTCTTTGTCTTCCACTGGAGGTTTGACAACTTTGGCATTTCCTTACATATTCGTGAGTATCTCTGAATAAAGTGGGCCAATAATACCCAGCATGAATGATTTTGTGAGCTGTAGTGTCAGCTCCAAAATGTCCTCCGGCTGGTCCATCATGTAGCTCCTGCAAAACCTTTTGTGCTTCAGGTTTTTCTAGACATCTTAATAAAATTGAATCATAGTTTTGTCTAAAAAGTACATCATCAATGATTATGAAGTTTTTTGCTTTTAATCTAATGGCCCGTTTGTTTTTATAAGAAAGATTTAGAGGTGCATATCCATTTTTCAAATAAAAGATTAAATCTGCGTATTGAGATTCAGAATTGGTAATACTTATCTGATTGATTTCTTCCATATGTTCTGTATCACCTGATTTCGGAATGTTGGATGCTCCTGCTAACAACCTGCAAAAACCTTGACCCCTCACAATCTTTGCTGGCTTGATTTCCAAGTCATACTCTTGAAGTGCTGTAACCCAATTGGCCCTTTTCTCACCTAATTCCCTTTGGATCAGTAATTGTCTTACTGCAGAAAAAGGAACTATAACCTTTGTATGAGCTTTTAAAAGGAAGGGCCTATAGTGTTTAATGGCTTTATACACAGCAAAGGCTTGTTTTTCAACTTCGGAGTAATTTAATTCTGCACCTTGGAAATTTGAACTAAAAAATGAAATCGGTGCTTCAAGGTCATGATCATTAATCTGAGTGAGTACTGCTGCATAAGATGAATCAGATGCGATAGTATACAATGTGAAATGATTAGAAAAATTGGGAGTGTTTAAAGCGGGGGCATTGATTATTGATTGTTTGATTAAATCAAATGCTTCCTTTAACACAGATCCCCATTTAAACACTGAATTTTTCTTAATCATATTTTGTAATGGTAAAATGATCTGAGAAAAATTAGGAACAAATCTTTTGACAAAGTTGATCTGACCTAAAAATGACTGCATGGATTTTTTGTTATGAGGAAATGGGATTTCAGAAATTTCTTTAATCCTGTCAGGATCAATATAAATACCATCTTTGGAAACAATAAAACCCAGGAGCTTTCCTTGATCAAGAGCGAAAAAGGATTTTTTAGGATTGAGTGAGATACCATACCTTTTGCAGCGTTGAAAATTTTGATTTAAGTCACACAAATGATTGGATCTCTTTCTAGAAAATACAGTAATATCGTCTAGGTAGACAACTACTGTTTTATTAATCAATCCTTTGAAAGCGATATCCATCGCTCTTTGGAATGTGGCTCCTGCATTAATAAGTCCGAAAGGCATTTTCTGATAAGCACAAGTTCCCCATTTTGTTCTGAATGTGGTTTTAAGTCTGTCATCAGGATGAACCAAAACTTGGTTATATCCTGAAAAACCGTCTAAAAAGGACATTAATTCAGAACCTGCTACTGATTGGAGTATCTGCTCCATAGTAGGTAATGGGAAGTTATCTTTGAGGCTTGCTTTATTCAGATTTCTGAAATCTATACAAATCCTAATGTCGCCATTTTTCTTTCTGACAGGCACCATATTAGAGACCCAGTTTGAGTGCCGAACGGGAAAAATAATCTTAGCTTTCAAGAGTTTATTGAGTTCTGATTTTATTTGACTCTCTAAGTTTGGATGTATTTTCCTTAATTTCTGCTGAACTGGTTTCTGATCGGGAAGCATTGGAATGGTATGCTGGATAATAGTTGTATCATATGTCTTTAAATCGTCATATTTCCAAGCAAAAACATGTTTATGTTTCTTTAAGAGTTTAATGAATGATTCCTTTTCTTCTACTGAAAGTCCTAATCCTAGATTAATGTTTTGAGGATTTTGTTCAGTGCCAAGGTTTATCAATTCAAACCTTAAAGTAGAGCTTTGGAGCTTTGGATTAGTTTCAGGTTTAAATCTGTCTTTAATATCATAAAGATCCTCAAGCTTCACCACAGGCTTTGGAATTGAATTTTCCTCGGATTTACCTCTCATTTGAAGGTCATGTTTGCTTTCCTCAATGATCTGGTCATCATAGGACTTTTTTGAAGTCAAAAATTGTAAAATGTCTTCATCGTGATTAAATACTCTCCAATTAGTGACATTGTCAGGAATTGTCGGCCTAAAAAGTAATTCTATTGAAAATCTATCTGGGCTATAATCTTCGGAGGGTATGAGTCTGGAGGCAACATTGGCTAGCAAGTCTGCTGCTGAATTTTGAGACCTAGGGATAGAAGAAATATTGAATGCAGAAAAGTGCATGGTGAGTTCTTGTACCAGCGATTGATAATGTTTGAGGTGATTTGAAAGACAGTGAATTGTATTTCTCACCTGTTTGACAATAATTTCAGAATCGCCGAATACTTTCAAATATTGCACTTTAAGGCCAATTTCTTTATACAGACCTTGGACTAAGGCTTCATACTCGGCTGTGTTGTTTGTGCATTCAAATTCTAACCTACAGGACAACATTGTTTTTTCTCCTTGCAGGCTAACCAAGATACACCCTGCTCCCGAACCTTCGTTAGATTTGGAGCCATCAAAATATAAAGACCAAAATAAAGAAGTATTAACAATCTTATTTACAGTTTCCCCAGTATCATTAAAACATCTTGACCTATCTGTTTGTGAATAGTTTTCAATCTGAGATGTTAAATTGTTTACTGAGAAAGGAGATGGTTGGGCAGTGAGATTTCCAAAAAATGACTCTGATGAATAATTTCCCAAGATGTTGTTATTAAATGCAATTGGTTGATTTTCCTGTTCAAAATCTGTTACAGTGTAGGTCATGTGTTTCTCTCGATTGATTTTTATTTGATTTGGCTTTCCCCTATAGGGTAACCACATGTGAGACCAATCGGTAGAAATATACCCATGGAGCTTTTCATACCAATCCCTACTCAAGATCAACCCATAAAATTCAGGTATATCAGCTATTAAGATATCAATTCGTTGAACTACCCGTGGATCAGCTGATAACCTGATAGTTACAGAGTTAATCTCTCCTACCACCTGGACCTTGGTTCTTTCTAACTGTACAATGTGTATGGAAGACTTTTGGGGTTCTATGTTCAGTTTGGAACAAACTGAAGCTGGCATTATATTGGATGATGCCCCTGAGTCAATCAAACAGTTGTGTAGGTTTTTGTTGTAGATCTCAAAGGTCAAAAGGAAGGGTGGAGTATGAGAATTCGATCTATCTCCAATCAGGACTGAATCAGTAGCTTCTATCATACCAGAAGGTGGTTGACCCGAATCATTTGCAGCTTTAGCATTGGGAAGAGGTGAAGAGGGAACAACATTCAATTCTTTGAGAAGCAATTTCTGCTGATGTTTTAATTTGCTAAGTTCAAACATAGTAATGTTTGCCTTAGTTTTCTTCATATCATCAACAATATTGTAATCCATTGAATCGGATACTACTAATGTTTTAGATGTTGAAGGAGTAGCTGAAGTTGAAGGTTGGTTTTGGGGAACTGCTACAGGTGACTTCTTTGTAGGTACTTTTTCCTTTGTTGTAGCAGCACCTACACTCCGTTTCTTTGAAGTTGCCTGAACAGGTTCGAAGGTACTTTTACTCCTAGTAGTGACAGGAAAAGCTTCTTCATCATTATCTGTATCGGAGTTGGGCAGTATGAAATCCCACATGCCATGGCATTCAACAACTTCCTCTTCATTATCAGTTGATGAGATTGTTTCCTCTTCCTCTTCTTCTTGATCTGAATCTGCATTAGATATGACATTCGGTGGTTTTGATTCGGTTTTCTTGTAATTCTTAAAGGGCCTTTTGGTTGAAGTTTCGGTGACTTGTTTCTTTATTTCAACCATTTCATTTGACATGGTCTTGAGGACCTTTTGGAGGCCCTCCATGTCATATGGATCTTTCGAGGTTTTCTTTTTTGAGTCATCTTTGAACGAAACTTTTTTGGTTTTTCTTTCCTCAAGAGCCGCTTTCTTCTCTAGAGCATTGATACGTTTCTCCACAGCAAGTGCTTCTTTCATGTTTTCAGCGAGTGTTGGTTTTGCGGCCCTGTCTACAAAAATAGCTATATTGGCAGGTAGGGAAGTAATATACCACTCACTTCTGATTTGTTCACTTGGTTTGGAGGTCGTTGGGATTTTATTCAAAAGTTTATTGAAACGAGCATTAAATTCTTTAATTGGTTCCCTATGCTCTATCCTAAGATTGGAGAGATCATTTATTAGTGTAGCTAAAGATCTGTCATCTCCATTCTTAGTAAGAAACTGTTCTTGGCAAATGTTCCAACTGGTAATAGAATCAGAAGGCAGGGAAAAATACCAGGATCCTGCTGATCCTTGCAACGTATAAGGGAAAAGCCTAACAACGACATCTTGCTCTGTTACTCCCTTCAAATTAACTGCTAACATGAATTTATTGATATGTTCCTCAGCTTGGGTTCCAACTTCTAGATTAAACTTGGGTAGCCATTTTTCAGGAGCATCTGGTAATGCATGTAATGGTGCGGGCATGTTGACTGCACTAGGTCTGGTCCATGGATCTGCCATTGTAATACCAGTGGTGGTTGATACTGTTGTTGAGATTCCAGATGTCTGGGAAGGAATTGATGTTTAGGAGTGAGCAGGTTGAGATGTTGAAGTTCCAAATTCCTGGTGAACAACAATATGTAATGAGGGAGTGAATGGTTGACTTCGCACTGGGGAGGATGAGATGGAGGATGTGGATGAAAGTGCTTCACTGTCAGAATCTTCAGTGTTTTTCTTTGCCCTTTTCCTTTTAGGTAAAGGGAACTCAGTAGGTTCAATACCGAGCTTCCCACTCTGAAGTCTAGTGAGAGGGTGAGGTAGATTGAACTGCGAAGTCTCACTGCTTTGAGATAGCTCAGATTTCTGTGGTGAAATCGAGAAACTCTGAAGTTTTTGGATGATAGACTGAACTTCAGGAGATTCAAGACTTAATTGTTCTGGAGTATGGTGGGTTTGAGCAGTGATAGTGGATACCTCTTCTTCTTGCTTGGATGCTGGAGAACTAGCATGTAATTGGGAAGTACGAGGTGATGTGGAGGGAGAATTACTCTTAGAATGGTTTGCAGATTTGGGTTTGCTTGCCATTCACAGTCGATGGCCCTCATTCTAGCGCCAAAAATGTTGATGCCTCGAAAATCGCTGCAACAACATTGGGGGATAACCACCCAGTCCGGACCTTAATACAGCTCATTTTCCGTTTGGAATGGTGGCTCCGACTGGATATAATGGGACCAGTTTCTCAATAATGAATAAAAGGGGTGGATGAATGATTGTTTGTCTAATCTAATGATAGGTGAATACCTTAATCTATCAGCGAAATAAGATAATTACCACTAATCCCGGGAACTATTGTATTTTGAAGTGTAGCGCTTGATGATCTATGTCTATGGACAGGCATATAGATGACTCTATCTAATAGACACGGACATTAATTCATTCAAGGATTACCTTGCTTAAATAGTTAAACAAAGCGATTAAAGAAATATTGCTACACTTATCATTTATATCATTGACATATATATGATTGAAAGAAAAGCATACCATAAACATCCAATAGTGGAAGGAATACGGAAATACTGTTAAAACACATACATATATTCAATAATAACAAAGGCGATCAAACAACAATTGATATAAAAAGGATGGATTCAGACATAGATAATAGTACCATATGAGCTGCAAGTCACTCCCCAATATCAATCGCTATTTGAAATTCTTCTTTCAACGCAAAAATACTTTCACACAAAGACAATAGTGCACATTTGCATAAAAGCCTCCTTGTCAAAATTAGAATAATTGGTCCAGTTTCATAAAAGAATATGCCTGAAGTACAGTAGTGCAACTTCAGGTTTATAAGTCATATACAAAACTTACGACCCTTTCTAAATACATGAAAGGGTCTATAAATACTAAATTTATCTAAATATCTATAAAACTGAAAAATCCTACTTAATTGGTATTAAACAATCTTGAATATCTCCTTCATGGCAATCTGGCAGTCGGCGGCATGAATCATCACTGAGGCTGTTCGTCTCTAGTCCTGAGCTGGCATATTGCAAGCATCGGCTCCACTTCTGGTGGTCGGTTAAGGCGAGAATTGAGTTGGGCATCATAGGTGGCATCCTGCATTTTGGGAATGATGCATCCGATTGCATCTGAGAGGCATTTGAGGGCGGCTCTCTGGCTGTAAGGTTTGACTAAGAACATCCAATAGGTGTCCCATGTCAAACTGTTAATTCCTGCGATTAATCTGCCAGTTTTCTCCAGCTCTGGGTAACATGACTGTTCCAATGTTTTAGCTGATGTCAATTTACCTGGGGTACATTGATAAATCATGTTGGATAAGTAGAGAGTGTCATTAATCAATTCAACCAAATTACTTGTGGTTAATTTGCATCTGGAAACTGCCCTCTCTGCTTTCATTAACTGGGATTTCCATTCCATAAATAATATCTCTTTATGCGATTCTAGGATCTTTGGCAATTTAGCTGACTGTCCTTCCTCAGTACCTTGCCACTCAATATAATTGGTCAATGTCTCATTCGCCTGCTCGAAGTCTGCTCTAGCATCAGCTGATTTATCACTTAGAGATGTTGTTGAGTCACATAAAGGTTCTGCCTGGGCGATTTGTTGACATAACAACTTTATTTGTGTTAATAATGCTTTGTTTATTTGTACTGCCTCTGTCCTGAATTCAACTACCTGTGGAAGATTATTTGTTTTCTCAAGCTGGGCTGATAGTTGAGCAATCTGCTCATCTTTTATCTTCAGCATTTGTTCATTGGCTGTCTTGAGTTGTGCCAATGCCTCTGATAACTCTTTCTGCTTCTGAACTGCACTCTGATCAATCCTTTGCCTTTCTTCCTGCAATTGTTGAGTTAATTGATTATTGGTTTGCTGTTGTGTTAACAATTGCAGTTCTGCCTGCTCTGCCTTCTGTCGTGCTTCTGATAGTTGCGCTTGTAATGAGAAAATATCCTGGTCTTTTGTTTTTAATAAAAGAATCACCTCCGATGCCTTATCTATTGTTGCTGCCGAATAGGCTCCAGCAAATTGTGATAGTTTTGTTAGGTCCTCAGAGGGGTCAAATTCCTCCTTCCAAACTACATTGCCCGTCACTGTTTGTTCTGGGAATAGGGAAGGCTGGTCAATCCTTCTCCTCTTCCTTTGTCGTTTTACCACAGCTTTGTGTTTCGGGCTATAGAAGACATCCAAGGGAGGAATTTCTTCTATCTGCAAAATAACTTGATCGGAGGGATCCTTTGGGATTATCTCTACTCCTTTAGAACTGGGTAGGCCGCTGGTTTCACCTGGAACTTGTTTTGAAATGGTATCCTGTATGTCTGCTACTCTTGATGTTTGGGCTTCCTTTGAACCCTCAGGATTGTTGATAATTGAATCGAATTGCTGCCATTCCTGGAGCAATTCGGGATCAATTTGAGTATCTTGATTTACTTTTATGGTGCTCTGTTCCTGCTCTTTCATCTGGGTTTCATCTTGCACTTTCTCCTGTTCTTTTGTTATAACCGAAGGTTCCTTAGTATGTCGTTGTTCAGGCTCGCTTGATCCTGCTGCTGGGCTTGTTGCTAATAGATCTAGGGGCAGAGTTTGCAACCTCTGTTCTCTAAGTCTGTCGAATTCAACTAACCCTTCATCTTGATATTTCATTCTGGCCAACGATCTAACTTGGGACATTGACTCGGCTGTGGAGAACAGGTCATCAAACATATCTTATTTATGATCAAAATTTGCCAATTTGGCCTGTTCAAGGGCATTATAGGCAACTTTGTCGGGATCAAATTGCCTATTAGGGAGAGTTGCTAGAGTTAATGATTTCATCTTTATAGCTTCTTTCTCTGCATGTTTGAGATCATTCAAGATGTAGAAACCACATATAAGAGGAAAAGAGGGCCAGACCTGCTTCTTCTTTCTCTTTAGAGTTTGTGTAACGCCCTCGGAAATAATCTGATAGGCTATATCCCTTGCCAGTAGTTTATCAGGTATGTACAAAGGAAGAACATGAGGCTTGGCTTGACTGCCTAAAATTCTTATATAAGTAAATTTTTCCTCTGCAAACCATCTCCCTATGCCAGTTAAATCAATCCCTGCTTGGTAGGAAATCTTGGGAGCAGGTTTATCAAAAATGGAGTAATGAATGGGTAACATGAGGCCATTGCAGATTTGGTATAAATGGTGCCTATAGGAGGTTTTCCACAATTTCTGATAGTATATGTGAATGGGCATGGGGTCTTGTGGAGTCCACCTCCAGCCGAGCATGGGAAATTCAGAGTTAAAACACAGGGTGTCCAAGATATAAGAGCTGTAGTAGAATGGGGGAATAAGCCTTTCAGTAACGCGAGTCTTGTTTCTGAAATCAAGAACTGCGGCGGCTAGCTTATCGGACAGTATAGTTCCCCAATCCATAATTTCACTATTACACGCTGCCTCCATCAAAGGAACCATTTCTATAGTGAAATTAGAGGAGTCGTGCAACCCCCATAATCTACACATCATGATCCCAGCATAACAATAAGGAGAGCATAGAGAATTAACAGAATACATACCGGAAGATTTATGCTTGTGTTTTTCCGGATTCTGCCTCCAAATCCGAATGGGTTCGGATTCAGTTTCGTTCTCATTTCGGAATTTCTCCAGAAATGCCTTGTTGTACTTCTTCTCTGGCTCAGGAAAATGATACATTTGCCTCAAATCATTAGCTTGAAATGAACCGAAGATTCTCCCATCTCTGGTGCAGAAGGTTCGGTCTGTGATTAGGAGTTCCTCAATTTCCCACCTTACTACATCCGTATATGGGAGAATTTGTTCCCGAGCTGCTATCCGATGAAGGAAAGAGTCGGCTAAGTCCTTTAAAGTACCTTCAGATTTTCGAGTCGTATCAACTGTGGCTTCTACTGTAGTCACTTCAGGTTCTTCAGCTTCTAACAAATTATAGTTATTTTGCCAAGAAGTTTTGCCGAGACCTGAACATGTAGTATCATATATCAATCCTTTCTTTTTATTTTCTGGATCAGTGATGGCTTGTCCCATGGCTGGCGAGGCGGAAGCGATTGCAGTTTTCTTGGACTTCTTCCCCATTCTGCTCGCATCTATCAGCTTGGAAGAGTTCTGCACAGGAGTGAAAATAAGCGTAACACAGAGAATTGGCAGTGAAAACCAAATACGAGTGAAATATATTGATCAATGCATGATGAAGAATTAACTTAAGGTGGTCGTGGATCCAATCCGTGAAAAGATTTTAGACTTATTATTTCATTAAATGGCCGTAAAAACCTGTCAATCTTTTAAATGCCCATCACGTCATTTATTGGCGGAATGATTTGTTTAAGCGTGCCTTGGCCGTTTTAGCGGTTGAGCGCAGGTGAAACACTATTTGAAAGATAAGGCTTTTAATATGAATTAATCGTAATATCCCCGTTTTAACAACTTTTTTGAAGTTCGTGATTTTTTGGCTTTATCGCATCGCATTAGGGCAAAAGGCGCTTTTGTTATATTGGCATCTCTTGGAATCTTCGATCGCCGATAGCGATATCGCATCGCATCGGGAGCATTTAACTGGGGCTCATTTAAAAGCATGCATAGTATATCGCCGATCACCTATTGCGTGTTATCGCGTCGGAGCAAACCAATGATCTTTTAAGTTATGCCTCCTTTGTCATTGCGATATGCGATCTTGCGATCGCTTTATCGCAATGATAAAAGATTTAATTATTTATATCTTAAGGCCATTATTGGTTTGTCAAAAAGGTAACTTTGTAATGTTTTCATTTCATTTTTAGACCTTTTTTGAATAATACAAAATTGATACCAATTAAAACTAAAAGGGACCCATTTTATATTATAATGTTGTGAATAAAAATTATACGAAATGGGGGGGTTGTTGTAGAGGACAACACCTTCCGAGATCTATAGTCTTTCTTTAGGTGTCCTTTCTTTCCACAATTCCAGCACACTATCCCCGATCTGGACTTGGATCTGCCTTTCCTTGATTTACTGCGATATCCAGAGCTCTTTCCTCTTTCCATTCTTCTTCCCCTAGACTCTACACTCAAAGCATTACCTGATGTCTCATCGGAGCTTTTCCGTCGCATTTCCTCGCTAAGGATAGCACCAACAACATCATCAAACTTTAAAGTACTAGATCCAGAGACAGAGTTACTAATGGCCATTACTAAACCATTCCAACTCTCTGGGAATGAGCACAAGAATAACAGAGCTCTAACTTCATCATCAAAGTTTACCCCTACAGAACTTAGCTGACTGGTAACTGTATTAATTTCATTTAAATGGTCTGCAACAGATCCACCTTCCGACATCTTCATATTAAATAGTCGTTTCATAAGAAATACCTTGTTTGAGGCCGAGGGCTTTTCATACAGTTTCGCCAACATTTGCATCAAACCCTCTGTTGTTGTTTCCTTTGAAATATTGAAGGCGACTGACGCCGCAAGACACAACCGTACTGTTCCGAGTGCCTTTCTATTGAGAATGTTCCATTCCACGTCTGTCATGGTCACCGGCTTCTTTGTTTTTCCCCTCAATGGTAGGTACAGATATTTCTGATACAGATAATCTTCCATCTGCATCTTCCAGAGCGCAAAGTTTTGGCCGTTAAATTTCTCGACCCTAAACTTACCATCGTCCGCCATTGCTCCCACTCGAACCAGGAACCCTTTTTTTCCTGCGAGTTTATCAGCCAAATATACCTTCGACTCTGATACCAGTTGTTAGAAAATTATATATTATGGAGCAATGCAACACATGAAATATGCAGAAAATACAAGCACACAAAACACATAAAACCAGAGAGACACAAATATACATGGTTCACCCAGTTTGGGCTACGTCCACCCCGAACAGCCAGTCCTTCCGTTTGGGCCGCCCCCCTGTGGACCCCCCATGGCAGCGATTAATTTCGGGCGGCGTTGCCGCCCCTTTTTAAGGTACAAGGGTCCAATGCTGTGATACAAATTAAACAAGATAATCAGGCTCCACACCCAACACTCGGTTGTGACATGGCCTTCGACTAGGCAGTGAGTGCACCAAACGTTCGGCCTGGCTGGTCTTATAGGTTGCATCTCCTTGAGCTTCTCAGTCAGACTGGAAATTTGATGTTGCAACCCCATCAAGGAAGGATCCTGCGGGGCCGACCCTCCCCAATATTCCTGAGGGTAGCCCACCATGGCCTCTATCTTCATGGCCTACTCCAGAGCATCCTGCAAGTTGTCAATCTTCTGCTGGGTGAGGGGGGTTCATGTCAAGGGAAGTAGAGCCTTGATGAACCGGTCCCTCTAATGGTTTGGGTTGATCGGGTAGCTGAGTTTCCTGATCACATCCTTGAATGTTTGATCGGGTAGCATCAGCTCCCATGTAGTCTCCCTTTATTTTTTCTTAATCTCCCAGAGCTCGGACAGACCCTGCTAGTCTATCTGGGGAAGCTTAAATTCTCAAACAAAATCCCGCTTAACATATGCGATTACTAGGTTCAGATGGGCCTCGGACCACCTGATGAACCATCACAAATCCATTTCTCTGAGTGTAGTTTGGAACTCTATTAGCTTCCATGTGTCTGGTGTCTGCCGAGCCCTCCATATGGCTTCGCAGAGATACCAGTGTTGCTCCACCTCATCGTTACCTTGGCCAGAGAATTCTGGATACTGGGTGAAAGAACCAGCCATATTTACTTTCCAAGGTGTGACTAGGATAAATCCTCCAGGTCCTGGCTGTGTGACTATACTAATAGGAACTGAAATACTAATAGTAATGCTGCTATTAACGTGCGACACTGAACTGTTGTGCAATCGACTTAATGCTTTTAATTTAACGAAAATATTACTCAAAGGTTTATAGAGTACCAGGGGAAGGTAGGGATCCTTGCCGTGAAAATTTTTGGAAGTAGGGCTGCCTGGAGAGATGAATTTCGTCCGCTCTCGAAAAAACTATTGCATCACGCCGTGCCATTCGCCATCAGAAATTTCTTCGGGCTGCACACCGGCATTGTCTTCGTCAGTCGTCATCTCCCTTTCTCTCCTAGTTGGGCTCCCATGCAACCCCTGCACTCCCAGATCGGTCCCCTTCCTCTCTAGGGTATCCGCCTAAGTGTCCATAATCCCTATCCTCTGAGGCGCCTCCTCCTGATTCTTCCTATTGTTTTCTTGTCGTTTCAATTCCCGCATCACCCTTTCTCACCACCTTTTGGCGATCTGCGCCCTCTGATGTGCACATCGCTCCCTCAACCTCCTTGCAGCCTCATCATCCATTCCCCACTCCCCGCTTCACTCTTCACGTACCATCTGTCCCTTCAACCCTTCCCCCAGCACTGGAAGTTTATGCTTCCATGCTCAACTTTTGGAATTCCATCAGCCCTTCATCCACCATCAGGGCCTTAATCCATAGTGGAATCTCCTTGAGCAGCTTCCCTCTTAGCTCGGAGCGAAAGATAGCCTCAGCCTTCGAGAAGGATTTGCAGCACTCTGCGGCGAACTCCACAATATATCCATCCAAAGTGGTCTCTACCCAAAAATTCACCACGCGGATCAACTCAATATCCAACTGATGCACGGCTACCAGATCTGCGTGCACCCACTTGCAGTTTATCTTCTGCGAGCTATCCCTAGGTAATTTTTCCTAGAGGATCTCGTAGGTATCATTAGCAGAATTTGAGAAAATGATGAGATCCTTGAGCACCCTCTCCTTTTGATTCGTCAACTCCGCTTTCTGAGCAACAAACTGGTCTAGATGGTTATCCCACCATTGCCGTATTTCTCCTTCGAAGATCCTCGATACCATGATCTAGTTCCCCTGATAATGTGTAATGTCCCGGAAACGAAACCATTTGTTGGTGAAGAAACAGGTCTTGCAGGCAAGACCCAGGTTCAGAGGTTGGGGCCAACAAGGGTATCTGCTGTAGTCTAGAACCATGCCAATATTGTCACCCTACTCCAGAGAGCAGAGAGTCTCACCCAAGGCATGCCGCGACCGCATGCAGAAGGGGGGTAGATCAATAGTAGAGGAAGGATCCGCAACTCATGATTAAATGGGATTGATTGCATCAACATCATCATATACGCAAGAACATTCAAAAGAATGAACAGGTATTAAGCAAATAAAATTTTATGACATCACAGACATCATGCATGCATGTAACTCATATAATAAGACAACAACCTACAAGTGTATTGATAATCTTCAGCCAAATCCACAATTACATCACTTCCACGGGAAGAGCTTACAAGTCTATTACAGACGTATTATCAGACAGAAAGATAGATAAGAGAAGCCTAGGAACTACAGATATATCATGCTCGGAATGGGTTCCCTCTGCAGCATCCGCTCAATTCTCTTCAGTCGCTCTACATTTGTCTCCTCTTTCGACTGGGTGACAGCTATTTATTCACCCGCCATCGCAACTGCTAGTTCCTCTTGCGTTCTTCTTTAGCTGCTTCCGGCTTCTCTCTTGTTGTCTACGAGTTCTGCTCTCTGTCTTATGCTGTATCTCCTCTTCGTCTGCGCTTATTCTTCTACTTTCTTCAGCTATCTCTTGTTTCCTTGCAACCTTGTTAGCTTCGCTACTCACCGTAGTTGCGACTTGGTTGCGGCTGCCATGTGTTGTTCTGCAACCCAAAAATCTGTTCTTTATTCAAAATTCAAAATATTCAAAACAAGGGCCCCAACACCTACCCCACGCTGTCCTCTTCTCCACTTATGATAAGTGTGGAGTGAAAGTTGAACTTGGGCTGCAATAGTGTTTCCTTCAAGAGGCAAGATGAAGTCTAGAACCCCTATGATCTCTCCTCCAACGCTGCAAATCAAGTTGGCCCAAATCATCTCATATGTGATGAGTTGGAATTCATCATCATATGGCATCCAACCAATCATATGGCTCACCTCCAAGAGAAACTAATGTTTGAACATGGTGACCATATCATCTCCCATACTCCCCTTGGAGCATGTGCTGCAAAAAGAATGGAGGTCTCTCCTCCCAAAGGGCACATCCACCCTATGAGTTCCTCCCTCCTCATGATACACATGGGGCTGCTACTGATATATGGCTGATGTGAAATGGTCTTCAAGAGAGACCCAAGCCACCCCATCAAACATGTAAACCATGAACTGCCTCCTCCAAAAATTCGGACTCTCTAAATAGCTCCTCCCACATGAAGGAAAGAGGTGAAGCCTGGAAATCATGGGTTGCCCATTGTTTCCCTTGAAACATACACCATGAAAAGTGAGGAGAATCATACTCCCAATGTGCCTCTTCAACTCATGTCCCACTCTCCAAACAAAGCTCCCCATGCACCAAGAAAAATGTCCAATGCATGTAAGCAAGAACCAATAGAAGCAAGTTGTCACATGGCAACCAGAAAGTGGATCATTGTCCCACCAATGGGACCTGCGCAGTGCACTCCTTTCCTGCATCAATATAGAAATTAACAAGTGCTCTCCCAGCCACTTGTTATCTGCCACAATCATCTCAAAATATGTATGCATGAAAGTACAAAATGGTGTAATGGGTGTACACCAAAAATCATGTGGCTTTCCCCCACAATCCACTGCTAAAATAGCCATCATATTTGCTGCAATAGACCATGAGCATAAAAAAACATAGTGTACAAGAAGGGAGCCCTTGGCCTTTGAGCTGAAATGGCTCAAGTGAAAATTCCCCCTTATTGCAACATAGTAGGGGAGTGGTTGTGCCAACCATCTCATCATCTCTTAGGCTATGCATCTATCCCTATGCTGATATACATCCATTAGGATGCCCTCCCAAGTGGACTCCTCCCATCATGTTGCTGCAAATGTAGAGCCCCTCCCATGAAGAAGGTGTTGCTTGGGCATCCAAGATCAAAGAGCAATCCCCTAGCACTATGCTAGTGCCTCCTCTTGCTCCCGCAACATCAAAACAAAATCTGAGCAACAAGAATGTTTGTTGCTCCTCCATACTCCCACCATACCAAATGTGAGATGGGAACATGATGAATGGTAAGAAGAATTCCATCCCATCATAATGCACCCATGCTCCTTTCTACTCCATGGTGTAAGTATCCTTCCATCTCCTCTTCCCTTTCAATCCCCATGAAAAGGAATATGTCACATGTTGGCCAAACTCCCTCAAGAGCAACCATCGCAGCATGGATTCTTTTTGCCCTGTATCATAGATCTACAAGAGTCTCACCATACTTTTACCTCCCATCCACATCCACTCAGCTCCTAGTGGATGCTTTTCATCTTTCTACATCTTGGCACCTCCCCAACAAGAGCTGCCATCATCCCAAACAAGTTTTCCCTTTTGCATTTCATGGGACATTGAAATGCAATCTCCTCCATGATCCATTTCTCAAACCCCAACCTCCTGTGTGGTGCATGACTCATCAAGGGTGAATGAGAATGGTGGCATAGCGCAGTAAGAGTCTCCTGCTCTAGACCATCAGCTTTCCATGGTATGCAATCCCTCATGGCATGCATGGAATCAACAGGAAATGAAAACTCATGCATACCTTGGTAAAGTTTGGAAGAGTCTTGTGTGGCTGCAAGAGTCTCTTCCCCAGATGTGCTAGTTGCCTCAACTACTGGAGATCAAGGCTGCTCCTTCATGAGTATAACAACGCTGGTATGTGCCTCTTTAGCTGGTGGTGAGGGCTCCTCCCTCCTTTGGCCAAATATTTTGATCAATATATGAGAAAAATCAGCAAGAGTAGAAACCCTTGCATGCCTCCCATGGCTGTCCCACCAACTCTTTGCTTCTCCCTCAAGATTTAGTGTTGCAATTGCTACAGCCTCTCTATCTACTACAAGATGTAGCAGGAAGAAAGCCTCTAGCTTCTTCACCCAAGCCTCTGCTGCACATGTGGGTGACCCGTCAAAAGTAGACAATAGAAATATATTGCCCTTCATCATCCCATGACTGTGGGGTCTTCTTTCTTTTTTCTGCTGAATCAACTGTAGCAAAGTTAGAGCTCTATGGTTTTCCCGATACTCAGCAATATACTCACTTAGAATATTGAATTCCTAGTGTTCTTCATGCTTCTGTGAGAATAGGAAGTGCATGGTCCTTCCTCTTCTCCTTTTTCTGTCTCCTCAACCTCCTTGGAGAGGTTGTTGCTAGATCTAAAAATTGATGAGATTAATCTCATCCTCTGCATCATATTGACCTCTTCTTCTCTGAAATTAGAACTTCACAGGTTGAGCCAATTTTTAAGCTCTGATACCACTGTAATGTTCTAAAATGGAAATCAACAGCTTTTACGCCACTGAAATGTTCCTTTGTCGGAAATATGAACAAGGCTATTTTAGAGATGGACTGAGAGGGATTTTACCAGTTATGTCACCTCTAAAGAGAGGATGAGAACCAAAGGTGTCCTAGCTCTTCCCCAGACTCTGCCTATAGCTATGCGAATATTTCTTCCTCGGGAAGATCTTGCTCAAAAGAGATGAGCTACAGCAACATCTGAACTTCAATAATGAACAGTAGCAACAATGAAATAATGCTCATGAAATGTGAGAAGAGTGTAAATCTGATATATAAAATGTAGTATGAAAATATATACAAACTCCTTGAGGAAAAGACTTCTCAAGGTGGACTCAAATCAGCCTCAAAGGAAAATGTGCATACAATGGAGAAAACACTCTACTACATAGCCCAGCAACTCTATACTGCGCAGTCTATAAGGGAAAATGATTACAAACTGAGATATACAATATGATATGACAATGTGAGCTCAAATAAAGATAGGGGAGCAAGATCTCAACCCTAGAAAACAATACAATCACAATCCTCCAAGGGATTGGCCAAAATACATAAAATAGGAAAATGCCGGAGTTGCAGTGTAGCTATTGCAACTCAAATATATTACAATATAGGAGAAGGAATTAGATGCTACAATAGACAATGATACCTCCTCCAATGATCTCAAAAGTGAAAGGCTACACCTCTCACTGACGATTGCACTCTCTAGTGCACCATGTGAACTCCTCCTGCAAACCCTTTCCGAAAATAACGATGTAAGAGGAAGGGACTGTGCTGGGAATGAGATGAAACAATGGCTTGATGCCAAAATCTATAATAAATCTCTAGAAAATCTCCTTTGCTAATCTCCTAGAGAAAGAGGGAGCTCCTCCTCTACAAAACAAGCTCCAGAAATGTGTGATGATGGTCCCTCACTGCAACACCAGCAACTCCAACGTTTCTGCCCAACAGAATAACACACTAGCTAAAGATGAATGCTTTGGCCTCGAGCCAAGATGTGAGGAAGATGAAGAATAGCTCCTCCAAGGCCTCCCAAGGAAGAGGAGGAAACTCCTAAACAGGAATCCCTCTTGTGCTAAGTAGCACAAGCTATCTCAGTTGAATAACTGAAGAGAGTTGCAATTCGAAATTCTCAAGCATGAAAATGAACAATGGCTCTCCTTCACCTTTTTATGCAAGGAATGCTTCCTTGCCATGGACCCCTAATTTCCCTCCTTTCCAAACTTCACAGTCTTCATGAGCAAGCTTCTCCTCTTAGCCACATTGTTGACTTGGTGAACCATGGTATAGTTAACTTGCTTTTGGCCCTTTTCACACTAGGTTATGCCAAATTTAGCCACTTAAGTGACTCTTTGCACCTTAGGAGAGTTTATTTTGCTGCTACATGGGCTTCCTTACCCATTTTATTCCTTTTATTATCATAAAAGCAAAATTAATGTTCCAATTACCTTATTGAAAAATTTGGAACATTACAGATATCAAAAGTTGTTTTCTACAATTCATATGCCAACTCATCTTTTGCCTATTACAAATTTGCGGTGAAACTTCTATTTTTTTTGCTTCAAACTAATATTCTCGCTCCTTTTATAACTTTGAAAAAAATTAAATCCCTACCGCTGTAGCTTATCAGTGGAAATTTTTCCAATTTGTCTTTTTCACTTCTAATTCAAATACTTGATACAACTAAGGTTTTTTTTTTCTTCAAACTAATATCCCTCCATAGTTAGAAATAACATTGGCCTTAGTGCTAGTGTATATTACAACAAGATTAATTATGCATCGTCATGACATCCTCTAGCTCCATTACAAGATTAATTATGCAACCATTCATGACATCCTCTAGCTCCATTACAAGATTAATTATGTACTTTTGTGACAACCTCCAGCTCCATTGTAGCTTCATTGAGATCAACATACTTGCATTACATATAGAAAACATTCTTATATTGCACATTTTCCTTTCCAATGGATTGATTCTAAAGCAATATTAATTTTCAATAATTTCATAATTTTAATCTAAACTTGTATATTATATCAAATGTTTTATTTTCTACAGCTGGGCATTTCAATTCATGTAAAAGTAGCTTAAATTTAATTTTTTTAAACATGTTATTTTATAATTATTATGTTGTAAAGCGTTCTTATTTGAAAACAACCTACCTAAAGTGCCACCTGTACCATTATGTACCGTTGATTGTCATGTTAGACGATTCAAATGATTTCAACCTTTAATTAATTACTATTATTATTAAGTTATGAAAACGACTTTAAACTTCTTGGGCAGACATTTGCTAGGGATGGGAGGTGTCTCTGATTACTTTCAGACTATTTACGGGTTCCCAAAAGCTCATAATACAGAGAATTTTCGATAGATTTACAGAAAACATAGGCTTCTTCTCATAGGAGGGGAAGAGAGCGGAGCAGTCCCCGATTTCTGTGTACAGGTGGCTTCAGGTAAGATATTATTATCTCATATTGAACTTGAATTTCGTGTGATTTTGAAATCAGCTGCAGAAATTTGGCTACGGAAAGAGCTTAATTTTGATTTTGCACCAAGATTTCTCACAGTTGAGCTCCCTGACCTTCAATGCTAATAAAGAAGTCATTTCTATGTACAGATAAAGAATTCATTTCTATGTATAGCAGTACTTCTAGACAATGCTCATCTTGTCTTCAAATCATGTAAATTTCCATCTGTTGTATTTTCTTTATTTCCATGGTTTGTTTCGCAAAGAAGTACTTTTTTGCTTGCAATTTGAATAGATTCTGTGATTCTAACTTGAAGCGATGATAAGAGAAATATAGCTTTAAGGTGGAGCAATAATAATAGTAAATATTTTCTGTAGCTTTAAGGTGAAATGATAATAATAGTAAATATTTTATTGTATGCAGATTTAAGGTGGAGTGATAATACCTGCAATGTTAAAGAAGTCATTTTTATGTACAGCAATTATACTTCGAGGTATTGTTGAGGGACAATGCTCGACTTATCTTCAGATCATCTACCTTTCCAGGTAGTTATTGCATTTTCCTTATTTTCATAGTTTACTTCGCAAAGTAATACATTTTTTTCCCTAGATTTGAACAATTTCTACGATTTTAGCTTGAAACGATGATACGAGCTGAAGCTTTAAAGTGGAGTGATAATAGTAAGAAAAAAAATTTGAGCATATTTAAGCTGGGCTGAACATACGAATAACTATTCATGTGCATTGTTGTACATTATGTTTGTAGACTGCATCTTTCTGTTCCAGATCTTTAATTATATTTTGGATTTTTTTTCAAAAGCTTAGCGACTTTAAACAGTGCCGCTACTTCCGTTAGGTTTTTTTTATGCATATTGTTGGCATTTGCGTTAGCATTATTGTTGTGGTGTCCCTGAATATTTACGGGTTCCTAGAAGCTCAGAATACGAAGAATTTTCGACAGATTTACGAAAAACAGAGGCTTCTTCTCATAGGAGGGGAATTGAGCAGAGCAGTCCCTAATTTCTGTGTACAGGTGGCTTCAGGTAAGATATTCTTATCTGATTTTGAACTTCAATTTCGTGTGATTTTGAAATCAACCCCAGAAATTTGGCTGGGGAAAGAGCTTAATTTTGATTTTGCACCTAGATTTCTCACAGTTGAGCTCCCTGACCTTCAATTCTAATAAAGAAGTCATTTCTATGTACAGATAAAGAAGCCATTTCTATGTACAACAATACTTCTAGACAATGCTCAGCTTGTCTTCAAATCATGTAAATTTCCATCTGTTGTATTTTCTTTATTTCCATGGTTTGTTTTGCAAAGAAGTACTTTTTTTCTTGAAATTTGAACAGATTCTGCGATTCTAACTTGAAGCGATGATACAAGCAATATAGCTTTAAGGTGGAGTGATAATAATAGTAAATATTTTCTGCAGCTTTAATGTGAAATGATAATAACAGTAAATATTTTATTGTATGCAGCTTTAAGGTGGAGTGATAATACCTGCAATGTTAAAGAAGTCATTTTTATGTACAACAATTATACTTCGACGTACTGCTAAGGGACAATGCTCGACTTATCTTCATATCATCTAAATTTCCAGGTAGCTGTTGCATTTTCCTTATTTTCATAGTTTACTTTGCAAAGTAATTATTTTTTTTCCCTAGATTTGAACAATTTCTGCCATTTTAACTTAAATCGATGATACGAGCTGAAGCTTTAAAGTGGAGTAATAATAATAGTAACTATTTTATCCAGATTTAAGGTGGAGTGATAATAGTAAGAAAAAAAAATTGAGCAGCTTCAAGCTGGGCTGAACATATGAGTAACTATTCATGTGCGTTGTTGTACATTATGTTTGCAGACTGCATCTGTCTATTTCAGATCTTCAATTATATTTTGGATTTTTTTCCAAAATCTTAGCGAATTTAAACAATGTTGCTGCTTCCGTTGGCTTTGTTTATGCATATTGTTGGCATTTTCGTCAGCATTATTGTTGTGGTGTCCCTTTCTTCATCGAAGCGAGTTTTTCTTTGTACTACATAGAAAGACAAACGTTGAAAACTTGACGAAAGATTGTGGCTTTCCAAAGATTTTACTTTCTTTAGAAAACGGGCATTCTGGCCCTCCGTTCAACCACATGTGTTTTAAAGTCGCTTCTGAGGAACCGGCCTATACTGAAGGCAATTTTTTTGAGTTGAATTGGTAAGCCCCATATTTATTAAAATGTGCCCCAGATCTTGTGACCGATGACAGAGGGGCAATGTTATCAGACTATGTTGTTCAAATGAACAAGAAATGTCCTCAGGAAGGAAGGACGTTGGATTTCCAGGACTGTGCTTCTACAACTTTTGAAATACAACATGTGAACTTGCTTCATTGAGATAATTATTTAATTTAATGGATCGTTATGGAAATTTAATTTTTAATATATTATTATTAATTATCTATTATAATTTTGCTTTTTAAAAGATGAAAAGTAGTTGACAAAATGTATTATAAAATACTTCTTTTAACTTTACAAATTCGAATATATTGCAATCGCATATAGGATGCATTTAGAAAATGGTAAAAATAAGTTTATAAAATAGTAAAAATATATTATTAAGATACTTCTTTTAATATTGAAAATTCAAATATAATGCAACCATGTATAGGATGCATTTAGAAAATGGTAAAAATAAAATGATTGCAATTCCATATAATCTAAAATAAAAATCTAATTTAAATATCAGTTCCTCTAAAATGGAGAAAAATACCAATTCCTCTAAAATGGAGAAATAAAGAAACAAAAATAAAAATCTAATTTAAATAACAAATCCTCTAAAATGGAGAAATAAAGAGACAAAGAAGAGTTACACCCTAACTCATTTATATTGTTAGCCACCTATAAAATTTTGTCATATCAAGTGGTGGCTAAATCATTTTGGACAACCTTCAAGAAACAATTTTGTTTCCAAAATTATTGGTGCTTAAGGTCTTCTGAAGATATTCTATCCTTTGGTTAATCGTCACTGCTGTTTCCCTTTTAATTCTGAAAATCTTCTATTTTCATAAAGAAAAGACTACTGCAAAATCCCATTTTTCCCCCTCCTCCACTCAAAAACTAACCTTCATTTTATCCCCTTTCCCCCCCCCACGAAATTCCTCTATTTTTCATGATTTCCCTTCTTCCCTTCATGAAAATCATTTTACAAGGTTTAAAACTCATTTTTAAACTTTGCCGAAACCCCCAAATCCATCAAAAACTTTGAAAAAATTCATAAAAAATAAGTGTTTTTGACTATGGGTTTAAGCCCCTTTGGGCTAAGTCCTAACCACTTCCCCACATGTGCCCACGCCCTAGGACTAGGCGCTAACCCCGTCAGACACTTATCGCATCGGAGATAATCGGAGCACACAAGTATTTTTGTTGTATAAATACATCTGATCTGATGAGCCCCATTATTTATAAGCCCCGATCCCATTGCTGCTTCATAAAACCCAAGAGCCTGAAATTGGGTGCTTCAATGTTTATATAAACGTTCCTCATTCATATTTTCCCTTTGTTAAAACAAAAACTCACTTTTTCCTAAATTTTGGTCTAAACTTGCCGGTTCATGTTATTATATAAAGAGAACCGTTGATCTTATGAGCCAATCAACAGTAAACAAAATCTCGCATCAGAGATTTGTTTAATGGGTAGATTGAAAGACCCACACCAAACTTCCGATGCGATTGCCCCTCGTACATATAAGCCCTGGGCCTTTGCTCTCCATACATCCAAAGGCCCCGCAGACGGGCGTCAGCCTTATATATATATATCTCACCCCGAAGCCAAAAACCTTTGTTCTTCATTAATTTTCCACCTTTTTATATTATAAAGGGGTCCCGCCATTCATTTTTTAAAACCCATTCCTGACCATAGATCTAAAGCCGATCAACTATCGGTGCAATATAGCATCGCAGATTTTATCGGGCGCATTTTATTCCACTTTCCGATTGACTGCCCCCGATGGATCCTCTGCAGTTGGATCTATCCACCACATATCCTATCTAATGGCCCTTATTTTCTCTAATCATAAGCTCTTTCCTCGGCCTTGAACCTTCTGATTCATTCTCTGTCGTCGATCTGATATGCAAATCGACAACCCACAATCAATTGCTTCGACACTCCCATGTTTATTGCCCCGCCGATTTCCCAAGCCCCGATTGCATCCTGGCCACCCACATGTCAACATCGAATGGTCCAGATCAATCCTCATGACTTTGGCCAAAGTTTATACACCCACTTCATAATGATTTTTCTGCCAATCACAGCCGTTGATCTCTGCAGATCAACGGTCCTTATTGACCCTTTCTCCGCCTCGTTTATTTTTCCCATTTATCCCAGATACGATCCTGACCATTGATCTTACACATCCAATGGCTCATATTAACCCTGACAGGCCCGAGCCCTATGGGTCTTTCCTCCCTCCAAACTTGATCTCAGTCGTCCATCTTTGATCTAATGGCCCATATTGAAACCACCCCTCCTCATTCCGCCCGCGCATCTATCCAATATCGCGCTTGCTCTCCACCATTAGATCGGAGGCCCCAGATCTAACGGTCGATGTTACATATCGCGTAACTTTCAACAGGCCCATTAATCCACAAAAATTACGTGATATAATCTGTTTTGAAATGCCACGTGTCAGGCGGGGGTGCATATCACGTTCGAAAAAGAAATACCACCTACCCGCCTTCTCATCGCGCGATACTGCTGGTTTCTCCTCCCGAAACTGCTTTTTCCTTTTTATTATGTTTTATCGCATTATTCTCTCTGCCATTGATCTCTGCAGATCAACATCTTAGATCTAATCTAGCCATATATTATCGCCCTCTGCCTTTCCTGAAGGACTTCTTAGAGTGATCTCCACTGTTGATTTCGTGGGCGGATCTGATCTGATGGTCCACGATCATCCCGAAACCCCAAATTTCCTTTCCATGTATCTCTCTCTCCGCCAAATTATTTTAACCCCATTTCCTTTTTATTTCTTCTGTTTTCATCAAAAAGCAGCCCTACTTCATTATGTCTCCCCGGTCGCTCCCCACCATCGATCTTTACAAGATCAACGACTCTGATATAAATTTCCACCGGTTATTCATCAACTGCCTCCCTTTTGATCTTCACATGCAATCTCCACCATTGGATGCTAACATCCAATGGCCATGCTCCAAGCCAAAGCCTCCTAAGCATTTTTTTCCCCAATATGTAGGATTTTATGACATTTTTGTATATTTTGCAGGTTCAAAGGTTTTTCCCATTTATAATAAAGGAAAATTAAAACCGAGGATGACGATCCTCTAGGATTTCATTAATCAAAAGGATTACTACGAAGGGTTCAACACCACATTTCATCAGTGCATCACGAGCACTAATATTATTATGAACCCTCTACGGCACCTACACATCAACAAGACACAGTAAGATTAAATCAAATCAAAGAGTATCAATGTCAAAGACCCTAATACAGTAGAAATAAAGGATTAAACATTGATTATGTAGTTTAATGGATTACAGCTAAGGTCGATTATCAAAAGCCTAATCCATTTAATTAAACACATTTAAAGGAAAATCAAGAATATTTATCAGACAGAGGATGCCTCCACTTCCACATCAGAGGGAAATTGATTCCTCTTAGCTACCATATTGCCACATGTGGCTTCACAGTATTCAACAAAGGCCTAGTAATGACCAGAATAGAATATATTTGCCTCACAATAGTCGAACAGTTAATTCAATCAAAGAAATTATTACAAAATATCTGTTGAGTTACTATAGATATGACACAGAGCCTCAAAGTCAACAAAAGCTCTCCACCGAGCTCAATTCTTAAATGTAAAACATTAATACAAAAAAACATCTGTAAACTTCTCCATCGAGCCCCTCAAAGGCTGAGAAGCATTAACTATATTAATTTAACCCATAGATCTTTTCTCTCTTTCGACCTCCTCATCCCACTATAAAAACTTGTTGAGGAATCCATTGTAAATGTTGGTTGGTTGATCACTAGTTGTAATATTGAAACTCTCTGAAATAATACATAGTCTGTAGAAGTTGAAGAAGAAATTGAAGTCTTGGAAGCCTCGATGATGTTGTTTCATGCTTGTTCTTGAGAAGGCTCTATCATTGGATCCATGAGCTTGGATGTTGGTGAAGTATTCTAAACTGTTTAATGTTTCTCCTGTTTTCATTTTATTCCATAAAATTCTTATTACAGTAGGATGAAAGTTTTAGGCTAAGAAATGGCTCTTGGAAGCACCTTAGACATGTTTATCCTTCACTGTTTTATGTTTTCTTCTTCTGTGGTATTTTAGAGTCTTTAATCTCTCTCTTTAGTCCTCATGCTT
Source organism: Pinus albicaulis (assembly GCA_034641835.2). Lineage (NCBI taxonomy): Eukaryota > Viridiplantae > Streptophyta > Pinopsida > Pinales > Pinaceae > Pinus > Pinus albicaulis. The sequence goes on along the minus strand of CM076570.1, from coordinate 1,413,031,832 downwards.
TTTTATTTCTCTAATAGTTCGAATAATTGGTTTCAGCATGATTTATGGTTCTCCCTACTTGTCTGCTGCCACTTAAAGGATGTTATTAAAGTCTCCCTTTGAAGTATCTTTGTTTTACAATGAGCCAAAGAGGTTTGTTCCGATCATGCCCCTTTTCCTTGCTTGAAAAATTGGCTTAAAGGTCTTTATAGTTGTGATCATAGAGTATTTAGGTGTTCCCTCTTCTATAACCGTAATTATCGGTGCATCTTTTATGTTTTCTAAGTCATTTGAAATAAAATATTTGAGGAAATAGGGTGTTCCCCGAATCTTAGATTTCATTTTAAAAGTTGTTTTGAAGCCATTATTTGCTTAAAGTGTGATTTGTAGAATTCATGGTTAGCCCTGTCTATTAAATAGCTCTTTATTGTTCAAGTTGTGCTTTCAAATTCTCTTTGTTGAGAATGAAACTTCTCTTTCCAAATCATTGATGTCCATCTCATTCCAAAACCAAAGGATCCTACAGCCAAGTTAGATTTTCCCTTTGATATCCCATATCCATTGATAAGTTTTTGATAACCTCTTTTTGACTCCATTGCCCAATGAAGCTGGAATTTCCCCTTTCTATCTATCTTTCCTAGACCTTTTAGTTTCTGTTGTATCAATTGAACCAAACAAACATACAAACACTTCCACATAAATAACTAGTCTAAAACCAATACTCAAAGCACACAAGATAAACCCTTGCAAAAAAAAAAAAATTTGAGAGATCCCTCTCTAAGAGCAGGAGAACTAGATCCTGTAACTCTAAAGATTGGTTCTGATGTTGCCTTGTCTTTTGATTTTCCAAACTATCAAAACACGGGACACCAACATAATGGCGATCATGATGGGACCCTAAGTAAAATATTTAAAACAAAACACTCCTTGTCCAGTATAACATAAGTATCCTTGTTCAAGAACTACCTAACAAAAATGGTAACCATGATAGGACTTTATTGAATCAGTGACAAACTAAGTAACCCTTAGGATTCTCGTAAGACCTTATCAAACCTTGAAGGAACCAGTTACCAAGCCATAAGAGGGAACTCTGCATGTTTAAACACCTTAGCTAAGTGTTAAATCAGATTTAGGACACTCTCATAACCTATAAGACCGAAATAACTTAGAAAAACCCAAAAAACATTTCATTTTGGCTTCACAATAAACATGGTGGTAGAACCATCCAATATTTTACTTCATAAAAGCTAAATAGATTCCACCTGGCGACTCCACTAGCCCCAGTAGACCTATTACTCATCTAGGTCCTCAGATCTCTTCAGGATTCTGTTAACCATCCTTGAAGAAAGTTCAGAATCCTAGTCCCATACTAGATAAGACATCATGAGAGGTAAAACTCCCAGAAACAATCCCTAAAACTTTAACCTCTCTCACTTTTTGAAAAGCAGACTAGCTTCACATAGGATCAACACTAGATCCCATCCAGACCCAAATCCTCCTTCAATCGTTGACAATCCAGAGAGAATTTTGTGGCAGACTTCTAAGTCTAGAAAATCAGCTGCTAATAGGAGCCTCTTAGGAACAAAATCTGTCCCTGAAAACCATGCTGCCTTAGAGGATTTACACTTTGATTTACATCATACAAAGAATATCTTTAGAACTAGATCTCAAGGTGATTTAAACCAAACTGATCTTGACATTGCAAATTTGCAACAAAGTTCCAGTAAAGAAGCCTCACCTTCCACTCCTCTTGATTCCCAGCTTCTTCATCACTTTACCCTTTTCCATAACAAGTCTGCTCAAAATTAGTTTGCTGGCCCAAGTGTTTCTTCCACTCCAATCCATACTACCATTGTGAAAAACACACATGTTCAACCCACTTTCACTCCTGTAAATCCACCTCTTGTAAATCCACCCTTATTTCCAGCCATGGAAACATGGTATGCCCCATTAGTGTTACCACAACCTCTACTTCCCTTACCAAATGATTACCAATCCAAAATTCCTCATTTCACTGGAAAAGAGTCTGCAACAGCTCAACATCATGTAGATAGGATGGAAGATGCATTTGATTACATGGAGATAGAAGAAGAAACTATGAAGATGAGGATCTTCGCCCAAAGTTTAGGAGGAGATGTAAGGAAGTGGTTTAAAAACCTACCTCCTAACAGCATAAATGATCTCCCTGCCTTGCATCAAACATTCATCAACAAATGGGAACTCAAAAAGAACCCTCTCCAAATACTAGCAGAATATAGCAGCCTCAAGAGAAATCAAGGGGAGAGTGTTCATGACTACTCCACTAGGTTCAATTGATTTTACAATGCTCTTCCACCTCACATGAAACCTCTCGAAGGCATGGAATTAGTAAGGTATCCCGAAGGATTTGATGCTAAAATGGCTTATCAATTGAGGGAGAGAGATTACTTAACCTTAGAAGACATGCAGAAAGGAGCTGTGAGCGTAGAAGAAAACATAGTTGAGAAAATAAATAGGTTGAGATTAGAGAAGAGGGTAACTTATAAAGATGATCTACTACCCTCAACCTCAACTTCTGATACAAAAATCGATAACCGAGTGAAGGTGATGGAGAGGATGCTTGAAAAGATCAAATTGAATGATAGAGTGCCACCAAGAGAACCTGAAAATAACCAAAACAGAAATAGAAATCAGAATTATAGCAGAGAAAACAATCAAGATAAGAAAAAATAAAGTGACCAACAGGTTAGACCTCCCTTCCAACAGAACTATGTGGATCAATATGAGGAAGATAGGGAGATGGAAAGGTTGGGAAAAGCTCATGTAAACTTGATTGGATCAGACAGTGGGGATGATGTTTTCCTCACTGAGGAAGAACAAGGTTTCTTCTTTGATCAAAATACAAACATATATGAATATTCTGATGATTATAGACTGGGGTTTGAAAATGCAATCATGGAGGTACACAAACAATATGATCTTAGGAGCAAAGGGAACGTAGACAATTCAAAAGATAAGAACACTAGCACTGTGGTCAAGAAAAACACAGAAATTCAGCCTAAGAAGACAGCAGAAAAACCCATCACTTTGGATAAAAAACTAGATTTAAACAAAGAGAAAAACATCAAGCCAAATTTTGAACAAAGTACCCCTATCGCTTAAGTTAGTGGTCCTAACAAAACTATCCCAATAACCAATCCAAATAAAGTTCAACAAATTAAAACTGCTGAAAGAAATTCAATTGAAAAAAACATATGTAAATATGAACAAATCAATTGTTCCTTTCAGCCTTGAGGGAGAGATTGCTAAGATAAAAATTACCATCCCCCTAGCTGAAGTAGTAACCCAAGAAGTGTACAAAAACCAAGTTTTAAAAGCTTTGAACCTAGGAAGTGATACTGACACCTTGAACTTGATAGATGACAAGCCTGAGTTGTTGTTTGGTCCTGAAGTTGAAGGAAAATACCAAGAAGGGGTTGTCCCTCCCTTCTATGTTAGTTTGAACATACATGAGAAAATTTTACACAATGCCATGTTAGATTCTGGAGCTTCACACAATCTGATGCCCAAGGTAGTAATGGAAAGCTTAGGCTTAGAGATTACTAAACCATACAAAGATTTATATTCTTTTGACTCAAGCAGAGTCAAATGTTTGGGTTTAATCAAAGATTTATGTGTTAACTTAGCTCAAATCGCTGCTAAGAGTCTATTAATGGACATAGTTGTAGCTGACATTCCCCCTAAGTATGGCATGCTCTTATCAAGATCATGGGGAGCCAAACTTCAGGGAAGCCTTCAAATGGACATGTCTTATGCCACCATCCCTATTTTTAACCAAAACAGAAGACTATACAAGGAATCTCACATGAAGTACATGGTGAGAAACATAGACAAACCAAAAAAATCTCCAATCTATTCTATTCAATCAAGTTTAGATTCCTTTATCTTATACAACGAAGATGAAATTACTCAACAAGAAAAGGAAAACATAGACCCAACTAGGTTATCAGAACAATCAAAACTTCCCTCAAATCAGATACAAAACATTGGCAATCAATAGCAACAAGAAAATTAAAATGAGACAAATATGCTATGGACAATAAACTTTGATGGATCCTGTAATAAAACAAGTGTAGGAGCAGGTGTTTGGATTCAAAATATGAATCATAGTTTTTCATATAAATTAGATTTCCCATTCACTCACAATATTGTTGAGTATGAATCACTTCTCCTAGGCTTACAATTGCTTAAACAATTAGAAGCCCAAAAGATATCAATCTTAGGAGATTCTGAACTTATCATAAGACAAATCAAAGGAGAATACTCAGCTAGAAATCCAAGGCTTAGGGAATATCGGAACGCTGCCCTTGATTTATTAAAAACCTTTGAAAAGTGTGAACTTATTTTCATTCCTAGAGCACTAAATCATCTAGCAAATGAGCTCGCTTTTAATGCCAGCAACTGCCAAATACTTGAGATAAATGAACAGCTTAGCGTTAAGGTAAAACGCATGCCTGCTGTGCCTGATAGCAAATATCACTGGAAAGTGTTTGATTCTGACAAGCACATAGATGATTTCTTAAAATCAGAAAACGATTTCGACATACCAATATCAAAAACCAGCCATAAAGAAAACTGTTTGTATATTGAACAAATCCCAGAAGTTGAAATAACATATTCTGCCGATATTAATAATTATGAAAATTCTTTTGAAGCAGAATTAATTGATAACGCAGACCAAGAAGACTTGGAAGTTTTACAATGCAAGAATGATACAATTCCAAGGGGTCTCACACCTTTAGAACACCTTTTCGATTTTAACGATGTAGCCAAAGAACCGAGAATGGAGCCTGTGGAAATAGATGTAGAAGAACATAACATAGGAAGCCTAGTAGAACCTAAGATGATTAAATTGTCCAGCACTCTCCCAGCTCACATCAAATTTCAATACATAGAACTATTCAAAGAGTTTAAAGATGTTTTTGCTTGGGGATACAAAGACCTGGAATCGTATGATACCAACATCATTCAACACAAATTCCTCTTAAAGAAAATCAAAAGAATTTCAAACAAAAGCTAAGGAGAATAAACCCTGTTTTACTACCTTTAGTTAAGGTAGAAATTGAAAAAATGCATGATGTTGGGATCATAGTACCAATTAGATATTCAGAATGAGTATCAAACTTAGTTTCTGTTAGAAAGAAGAGAGGCGAAATCAATCTTTGTATTGACTTCAGAAATTTAAATAGAGCTTCTCTAAAAGACAACTACTCCTTACCCAAAATGGACCATATACTTCAAAGGGTAGTTGGGTCAACAAGGATATCTCTCTTAGATGGGTTCTTGGGTTACAACCAGGTGTTAGTGCTCCCAAGTGATCAAATCAAAACTTCTTTTACCACACCTTGGGGCACCTTTATGTATGTCAAAATGCCTTTCGGATTGAAGAATGCAGGGGCCACCTTCCAAAGGGCCATGGACATAGCCTTCTCTGAAGATATTGGCTATTTCATAATCATTTACCTTGATGACATAACCGTTTTCTCAAAAACTGATGAAGAAAATTTGATTCACTTGAGAAACGTTTTTGAGAAGTGTAGGAAATTTATCTTGTCATTGAATCCCAAGAAGACACTCTTTGGTCTCCAAGAAGGTAAACTTCTTGGCCATATAATTTCAGAAGAGGGAATCAAAATAGACCCCACAAGGATAGATGGCATATTACATATTAGCCATCCAAGAAGCCTCAAAGAATTACAATCTTTCATTGGAAAGATAAATTTTTTGAGAAGGTTTATCCCCAATCTTGTTGAGCTATTAAAAAACACTACAAACATGATTAAGAAAGATGTAGGTGTAAAATGGACTTTACCAGCTAAAAAATCATTCAAACTGGTCAAACAAGCTCTTACTCAAACACTAGTCCTGATTAGTCCGGATTTTACCAAAGACTTTTATATCTTTTCTTTTGCATTTGAGCATACAATAGCTGCAGTGTTACTTCAAAAGAATGACTTGAGGCAAGAACAACCAATATCCTTCTTTAGTAGGGCCTTAAGAGATGCTCCTCTCAAATATAACATCATGGAGAAGCAAGCCTTAGCATTAGTGGAAGCTTTAAAGGACTTTAGAGCCTACATTTTATACTCTCACATAATTGCTTTTGTTCCACATACTGTTGTCAAGGAAATTCTAAGTCAGGACCCTGATGGTAAAAGGGGAAAATGGATTGCAACTATTCTTGAATATGACTTAGAAATCAGGCCCACCAAATTAGTTAAAGGGCAAGGATTAACAAAACTTATGGTTGAGTCTAACTTCCAAGCACTAGACATAAATATGATAGATGTGTTGGAAGAAATAGAAGAATCTACTGCTCCTTTCATTGAAGAGAAATTTCTAAATTCTCCTTGGTATGCTAACATTATTTATGTGCTTTTATATTTGAATGCCCCTCCTTCTTTGTCTAAAAATAAAGCTATATTTTTTAAACAAAAAGCTTTGAATTTTTGCATCTTGGATGGGGTATTATATTGGAAAAATGTTGTTGGAATTTTACTTAAATTTTTACTTGAAGATGATGTAAGAAAGATCATGCATGAGTTGCATGAAGGGGAATGTGGAGGACACCTCTACTAGAAGGCCACAGTAAATAAAATTCTTAGATCTGGTTACTATTGGCCTACCCTTTTCCCAGATACTCAAAAGTTGGTCATGTCTTGCCATAAGTGTCAAATTTTTGATGGCAAAAGAAAACCCCTCCCCTTACCATTACATCCTATCAGAGTTGAGGCACCTTTTCAACAATGGGGTTTAGACTTCATTGGGGAAATTCACCCATATTCCTCGGCCCAACATAACTGGATCCTCATGGCCAATGACTTCTTTACCAAGTGGATAGAAGCTATACCCTCTAGAAATGCTAATGATTTTGTCATTATCAAGTTCCTTGAAACAAATATCTTATCCAAATTTGGTTGTCCCAGAAAAATCATAGCAGATAATGCTTCTTCTTTTAAATCTAAGAAGATGGTTGATTTCTGTTACAAATACCACATAACCTTGGGCCATTCTACTGCCTACTATCCCCAAGGCAATGGATTAGCTGAATCTTCCAAGAAGAGCCTCATCAATATCATCAAAAAGTTGTTGGAATAGAATCAAAAATCATGGCACAGTAAGCTGGTTCATGCCTTATGGGTTGATAGGTTAACTACAAAGAAGTCAATAAATATGTCTCCCTATCAGTTGGTCTATGGCATGGATGTAATTTTTCCCACCTCATTAGGAGTCCCAGTCATGAAGCTCCTTCAAGAAGTGCAGGTCGAAGAGAATGATATGCAGAGGAGAATCAATCAAACCATCCATTTACAGTAGACCAGAGAAGAAGTCTATGAAAGGACGCAATTAGTCCAAGAAAATGTCAAGAAACTATTTGATAAGAGGACTAATACAAACAATTTCCAGGTTGGAAATGTTGTTCTTAAATGGGATTCAAGGAGAGAAGAGAAGGGAAAACATGGAAAGTTTGAGAACTTGTGGAAAGGCCCCTATATTGTTCATGTTGAGAGGGGTCACAATGCATTTTTCTTAAAATAATTGAATGGAGAAGATCTGTATGGAGATTTTGTCAATGGTCGGATGCTAAAGCATTACTTATTCCAGGAGTCATGTGTTTCAAAGCATTTTTAATTTTCATTGTAAATATCATAGTCTGAACGTTGCATTCAAAGTTAGAAAAATAAAAATACAAAAACAGTAAAAGAGAGAAAAGAGGGCAGACTATAAAAAACAATAAAGGTATAGCCCCATACCAAAAAGAGAAGCAAAATCTGAAAGTGTGCAAGCTCAAATGCCACTACTAAAAACACACTTCTAGTTAGCCATACAGCCTAATCATGGCTAATTAGTTTTAAATTGACTGCTAATAGGTTAGTGAATTCGATTTTCCAAACAACTTAATCTTAGCTTATCAGTAGGTAGATTAGGTTAGAAATTAAAGGTTCAAACATGCTCAAAATCTCAACCTAAGTTTCCAAACAAGAATCACTCCAATCTGTTTTAATTCCTGAGTCAAATAGAGGTAAAACTGGTTCTAATCAGCTCAAAATCTGAACCAGAGAACAAGTAAAGAACAACTCAAACAGAAATAAAAACAAAGCTTAAAAAAGATGAAGGAAGTGCTTGAACTTTCAGACCTTAAGCCTTCCATTTTGATTTAATTTTCTACAAAATAATATCTATGTGCAGCTTGTTGTTTTGTGCCATAGATTAGAAACAAGTTAGATTGTCCAATCCTGACTTGTATGCTTTTAAATTCCTATTTTAGAAGTTAGTGAATAAACATCTATTAGACTGTTTAATCCTAACAGATTAGTAGATTAGGTAGAGAAGCATATGAACTCAACTGTTTAATATTAGTTCATGGAGACATAAGAAGTAGAACTAGATTAGTTTCTTGCTTTCAAAAGAATAAAATATTGTAAAAGAGTTTTCCAATCCAAGTGCACTCTAAAGAATAAAAAATGTTAGACCAGTAGGATTGGGTAGGTAGAAAGCTTGTGTTGATGAAAATCCAATAGTTTTCATGGCTGCTAATATTTTTTCAGAGCAAAAGAAGACCATCCAAATGAAGAAAGGCAGCCCAATTTATAAGACATTGATCAGCCTCCAGAGAATGCAAATCTGAAATTCTTGATGCCTTCAAGAAGACACCATCCCCAAGTGGAGCCACTATTAGCCACCTATAAATTTTTGTCATATCAAGTGGTGGCTAAATCATTTTTGACAGCCTTCAAGAGACAATTTTTTTTCCAAAATTATTGGTGCTTAAAGTCTTCTAAAGATATTCTATCCTTTGGCTAATCGTCACTGCTGTTTCCTTTTTAATTCTGAAAATCTGCTATTTTCATAAAGAAAAGACTGCTGTAAAATCCCATTTTCCCCCTCCTCCACTCAAAAACTAACCTTCATTTTATCCCCTTTTCCCCCCCACGAAATTCTTCTATTTTTCATGATTTCCCTTCTTCCTTTCATGAAAATCCTTTTACAAGGTTTAAAACTCATTTTTAAACTTTGCTGAAACCCCCAAATCCATCAAAAACTTTGAAAAAATTCATAAAAAATAATTATTTTTGACTATGGGTTTAAGCCGCTTTGAGCTAAGTCCTAACCACTTCCCCACATGTGCCCACGCCCAAGGACCAGGCACTAACCCCATCGGGCACTTATCGCATCGGAGATAATCGGAGCACACAAGCCTTTTTGTTGTATAAAGACCTTCGATCTAATGAGCCCCATTATTTATAAGCCCCGATCCCATTGCCGCTTCATAAAACCCAAGAGCCCGCAATCGGGTGCTTTAATGTTTATATAAAACTTCCTCGTTCATATTTTCCCTTTTTTAAAACAAAAACTCACTTTTTCCTAAGTTTTGGTCTAAACCTGCCGATTCATCTTCTTATATAAAGAGAATCGTTGATCTTATGAGCCGATCAACAGTAAACAAAATCTCGCATCGGAGATCTGTGTAATGGGTATATTGAAAGACCCGCACCAAACTTCCGATGCGATTTCCCCTTGTACATATAAGCCTTGGGCCTTTGCTCTCCATACATCCAAAGGCCCCGCAGACGGGCGCCAACCTTATATATATATCTCTCCCCGAAGCCAAAAACCTTTGTTCTTCATTAATTTTCTTCCTTTTTATATTATAAAGGGGTCTCGCCATTCACTTGTTAAAACCTATTCCTGATCGTTGATCTAAAGCCGATTAACGATCGGCGCAATATCGCATCGCAGATTTTATTGGGTGCATTTTGTTCCCCTTTCCGATTGACTGCCCCCAATGGATCCTCTGCTATTGGATCTATCCGCCACATCTCATATCCAACAGCCCTTATTTGCTCTGATCATAAGCTCTTTCCTCTGCCTTGAACCTTCCTATTCATTCTCCGCCATTGATCTGATATGCAGATTGACAGCCCACAATCAATCGCTTCGGCGCTCCCATGTTTATTGCCCCGCCGATTTCCCAAGCCCCGATTGCATCCTGGCCATCCACGTGTCAACATCGGATGGTCCATATCAATCCTTCTGACTTTGGTCAAAATTTATACACCCACTTCATAAATATTTTTCGACCAATCACAGCTGTTGATCTCTGCAGATCAACGGTCCTTATTCACCCCTTCTTCGCCTCGTTTATTTTTCCCATTTATCCAGATATGATCTTGACCGTTGATCTTACACATCTAAAGGCTCATATTAACCCCGACAGGCCCGACCCCTGTGGGTCCTGCCTCCCTCCAGATTTGATCTCAGCCATCCATCTTTGATCTAACGGCCCAGATTGAAACTGCCCCTCCTCATTCTGCCTGTGCATCTATCCAATATCGCACTCGCTCTCCACCGTTAGATCTGAGGCCCCATATCTAACTGTCGACGTTCCATATTGTGTAACTTTCATCACGGTCGTTAATCCCCAAAAATTACGTGATATAAGCTGTTTTGAAACGCCATGTGTCGAGCGGGGACGCATATCATGTTCGAAAAAGAAATACCACCTTCCCGCCTTCTCATCACGCGATACTGCTGATTTCTCCTCTCGAAACCACTTTTTCCTTTTTATTATGTTTTATCGTGTTATGATCTCCGTCGTTGATATCTGCAGATCAACGTCTCAGATCTAATCTGGCCATATGCTATCGCCCTCTGCCTTTCTCGAAGGACTTCTCAGAGCGATCTCCACCGTTGATTTCGTGGGCGGATCTGATCTGACGGTCCACGATCATCCCGAAACCCCAAATTTCCTTTCCATGTATCTCTCTCTGCCAAAGGATTTTAACCCCATTTCCTTTGTATTTCTTATGTTTTCATCAAAAAGTGGCCCTACTTCATTATGTCTCCCCGGTCGCTCCCCACCGTCGATCTTTACAAGATCAACGACTCTGATATAAATTTCCATCTCTTATTCATCAACCGCCTCCATTTTGATCTTCACACGCAATCTCCACTGTTGGATGCTGTCATCCAACGACCACGCTCCAAGCCAAGGCCTCCTAAGCAGTGTTTTCCCCAATATGCAGGATTTTATGACATTTGTGTATATTTTGCAGGTTCAAAGATTTTTCCCATTTACAATAAAGGAAAGTAACCTCCAGCTTAATTAATCGTGATTACTACGGTATGTCTAACGCCACGTTTCATCAGTGCATCATGAGCACTAATATTATTATGAACCCTCTGCGACACCTACACATCAACAAGACAAAATAAGATTAAATCAAATCAAAGAGTATCAGTTTCGAAGACCCAAATATAGCAGAAATGAAGGATTAACATTGATTATGCAGTTTAATGGATTACAGCTAAGGTCGATTATCAAAAGCCTAATCCATTGAATTAAACATAGTTAAAGGAAAATCAAGAATATTTATCAGACAGAGGATGCCTCCACTGCCACATCAGAGGCAAATTGATTCCTCTTAGCTACCAGATTGCCACCTGTGGCTTCACAACATTCAACAAAGGCCTAGTAATGACCAGAATAGAATATATTTGCCTCACAATATCCGAACAGTTAATTCAGCTGAAGAACCTATTGTAAAATATCCGCTGAGTTACTACAGATATGACACAGAGCCTCAATGTAAACAAAAGCTCTCCACCGATCTCAATTCTTAAATGTAAAACATTAATACAGACAAACATCTGTAAACTTCTCCATCGAGCCCCTCAAAGGCCGAGAAGCATTAACTGTATTAATTGAACCCATAGATATTTTCTCTCTTTTGACCTCCTCGTCCCACTATAAAAACTTGTTTAGGAATCCATTGTAAATGTTGGTTGGTTGATCACTAGTTGTAATACTGAAACTCTCTGAAATAATACATAGTCTGTAGAAGTTGAAGAAGAAATTGAAGTCTTAGAAGCCCCGATGATGTTGTTGTATGCTTGTTCTTAAGAAGGCTCTATCATTGGATCCATGAGCTTGGTTGTTGGTGAAGTATTCTGAACTGTTTAATGTTTTCCCCTGTTTTCATTTTATTCCATAAAATTCTTACTACAGTAGGATGAAAGTTTTAGGCTAAGTAATGACTCTTGGAAGCACCTTAGACCTGTTTATCCTTCATTGTTTTATGTTTTTTTCTGCTGAGGTATTTTAGAGTCTTTAATCTCTCTCTTTAGTCCTCATTCTTTTTTATTTCTCTAATAGTTCAAATAATTGGTTTCAGCATGATTTATGGTTCCTCTTGCTTGTCTGCTGCCACTTAAAGGCTGTTATTGAAGTCTCCCTTTAAAGTATCTTTGTTTACAGTGAGCCAAAGAGGTCTATTCTGATCATGCCCCTTGTCCTTTCTTGAACAGTTGGCTTAAAGGTCCTTATAGTTGTGATCATAGATGTATTTAGGTGTTCCCTCTTCTATGACCGTAATTACCAGTGAATCTTTTATGTCTTCTAAGTCATTTGAAATAAAATATTTGAGGAAATAGGGTGTTCCCTGAATCTTAGATTTCATTTTAAAAGTTGTCTTAAAGTCATTATTTGATTAAAGTGTGATTTGTAGAATTCATGCTTAGCCCTGTCTATTAAATAGCTCTTTATTGTTCAAGCTGTGCTTTCAAATTCCCTTTGTTGAGAATTAAACTTCTCTTTCCAAATCATTGATGTCCATCTCATTCTAAAACCAAAGGATCCTATCGCCAAGTTAAATTTTCCCTTTGATATCCGATATCCATTGATAAGTTTGTGATAACCTCTTTTTGACTCCATTGCCCAATGAAGGTAACATTTCCCCTTTCTATCTATCTTTCCTAGACCTTTTAGTTTCTGTTGTATCAATTCAACCAATCAAACATACAAACACTTGCACTTAAATAACTACTCTAGAACCAATACTCAAAGCACACAAGATAAACCCTTGCAAAAAACAAATAATTTGAGAGATCCCTCTCTGAGAGCAGGAGGACTAGATCCTGTAACTCTAAAGATTGGTTGTGATGTTGCCTTGTCTTTTGATTTTCCAAACTATCAAAACACGGGACACCAACATATATAATAATTTTTGATTTTATGGATATTCGTTTTTAATCTAATATATTAATGGATTTACATTGAAAAGGTTTAAAGGCTTTTGATATTGAAAATAATATTTTATTTTACATGGATTAATCAAGGATACAGGGAGGGAGGGATGAAGGTGGTATGGAAAATGTCATTACAAGTGCAATGTTTTATTACTTTTTCTTATCATTATGTCATAGGGTAAGTTTGGTGTACTAATCATTTAAAAAACAATAAATAAACAAATATGTTGGTCATTTCTTGTATGCATATTGTGTTTGGTGGATTGGGTTTTGAATTTGGAAAGTTTCTTGAGAATCTTCCACACTAGTTCATGATGGTCCTAGATGCATTTAAATTTGGTTATGTTAGTAGGTTTTTGACCTTAACAAATCTATTTTTATATAACTATAAGCTCCAACTAGTTCACCATCTTAAAACTCAACTTCTTCATCAAGGCTTGGACAATGGCCTTCCAACATATCAACAAATTATATTATGAGTATTCTTGGAAGGTCTTCTAATGAATTAGGTTCATTGTACTTTTAGAGGATAACTTAGCTTCATAGACCCTTATTTGATATGAGACTCCATATGCATCTAGCTACCAAAGCCTTCCCAAAATGATGCATATTCTTAAGCTCCAACTCCTTCACCACCTTAAAACTCAACTTACTCTATACTACGATTTTCTTTGTTACTGCTTTACAACGTTTCCTTTGCAACATATGGTGCAATTGCTAGTTATAACATTTGTGAAATTCTCTATTTAGATTTATAATATATATTTTTTAAACTATTTTTATTATAAAATTAAAAAAATTGGATATATTAATCTTTCTAAATGTTTTTATTTCAGATTAAAATTTAAAAAAAAAAATGATAAATTAAATAATAAAATTAATTGAAAAGTAAAATAAACTATATCATAAACTAATTTTTTAAAGCTAATTAAAAAATTATTATTATTTAAAAAATTTATAAATATTTATTATTACATAAAAAAGTAAATATAAACAATTCACTAATTTTAATTATTATTATTATTATATTTATTAATATAAGTAAATTATAAAATAAATCAAAATTAAAAAACTCAATATCAAATTCAGTAACTTATCTTTCTTCTTTCTCTTAATCTCATACACCATTTGATGAGAAATAATGTACCATTTGCAAATTAGTTTTCAAAAACCCATTACTCATCAAAAATATTAGTTTTCATAGAATATATTTATAACACATTCTTTATTACTTTTTTGTTTTAATAAATATTAATAATGATTTAAATTTATATAACTTCTCTGGTTTGTTTGTGTTTAAATGTGAATCTCTATAATCATTAAAAATATTACCAGTTTTCAAAAACCTGTTATTTTTAGATCTAAGAGTTTTTATAAAATTTGTGAATTTTTTTATTTAGATTCATAAAGTAGATAAATTTATTTATGATTAATCAAATTGTTATAATTAATGTGGTTTATCTTTATGGATTAATTACATTGATATGATTAACGTAGTTTATCCTACGACAAGATGAAAAGTCTTGTTCTCACGAGGATGAATCCCATTATGCTCTAACCATATTAAATGGTTTGATTAATCTGGAAAAAAAAAACCTATTACTCATCAAAATAACTTCACTAATTTTTTTACATTCTTTATTATATTTTTAAATAAATATTAATAATTATTTAAATTTATATAACTTCTCTATTATGTATATAAATGTGAATTTCTATAAGCATTAAAAGGATGACCAGGTGTCATCCAACGAAATAAGTCTTAGCTTTAAACTTTTAAACGTATTTTTAAAATGAAAATACTTAACAGATTATTTTAATTTTTTATGTTTGAGATAAGAGAGATAATTTGGTAGTTTTTGTTTTCATCTCTAATTAAGGTTAAATGATATTTGACTGAACTAAGAGTATAATTATTTTTAATCTTGTAAAAAGATTTTAAAATTATTTTTAAAGGTTAAATGATATTTGACTGAATTTTGGGTATAACTATTTTTAATATTGTAATAAGATTTTAAAATTCTTTTTAATTAATCAGAAGTTTATTTTTCTAAAATTTGGTTAATCACATTGTTACGCAGTAAGGCGTCACTATTTGAAAACAACTCCCCTAGTTGTCGTTGTGTCTTTGTTTGTCCCATTGGATCAAATGTTAGAGGGTTGAAATGTTTTAGACCATTAGATCCAATACCTCCTTTATCTAACCTCTCATAACTACCTAACTAACTTAATATTCCACTTTATAAAAGCCTGGAATTATTAGAGAAGATGTTAACGACTTCTCCAATGTGATATTTTTTTCTTACTCTCTGGCTGGTTAGGCTTTTCTCAGAGAAGAGGAAAGAAAGTTCAACCAGCGTCTTCAACTATTTCTGACATATCATCTAATTTTTTGTTTTGGAATGTAGGGCGTACTTTGATACTATGGAAGCCAAGTCTTGGGAAAAACTATGAGATCTGTAAGCCAAGCATAAGCGCGGAATCTGTAAGCCAAGAATAAGCGCATTCTTGTTGTATTCAATATCTGTTGTTTGATTTACCAAAACAACAGTCTGCATTAGCAAATTCCAGCACTCCTAAATTAAAAATTTTCCAGAGTAACCCATAATTCGATTTGCTAGATGCCCCTTGGAATACGAAATATAGACAGTTATTTTTGTGATTTTGTTTTTGGTACTTCTGGGTGCAGGAACGGGACTGCTATGAGATGGAGAATAAGTGCATTGTTTCCAAGCCAGAAGTGGCAGCAAAAGGTAAGTGGGTTTGTTGAAACCTTGTATTACTTAAGTGTTAAGACAAAATAAGATTTTCTTTTGCTAAGATGTGTTCATGGGAAATGAGGCCCTACAATGGCAGCAGCCAATAAAAAATCACTGCAAGCCAACAACAAAATAGGAAGGCCTTAGGAGACATTGGCAATTTGGTGGGAGCTCAGAACGCCAAATGCAATATAAACAATGATGCAATGATGGATTATACTGTTTGATGTTATTCATTATCCTTTAGATGTATATAGTGAATCAATCTTCTACTGTTGGGTTTTTGTTTCTTTCCATTTTGTTGTTCTATTTGGTGGCCTCTGCTTCTAATGTCATGTACTCCACTATTGGATGAACTACTATTTCAGGAGGTATGGAGTAAACTTGGTTGTCGATGCCAACAAGGGAGACAATCCAAACACTCATGTAAATTTTAATTAGAATCAATTAAGCAAGCTAAATGACCTACCAACGGGAAAAAGCTCTATATTCAGCCACCTGCTTTATTAATCTTCCTGCCTAGCATTCTGTTTTTTTGAGAATGTTCAATTTGTTGCTCTTTGTTTTCATTCCACGACCCTCATTCTGTTATCTATTTTCTGTGAGCACTAGTATAGAATCTCACTCTTTAGTTTTCCCATTTTGACTCCAGCAATTCCAATCAGACGATATTGTTGTTAAGGCGGGAGAGGAATGCAGAGGAAAAGGTAGTCCTGGGAAACATTAATTAGATATATACATTAAAGGTTTCCTTACATTTTTTTAACTCTGTACATTTAAGTAATAACATTTATGTGCAATGTTCCAGGGAATGTGCGCATTTCATGGTTGACTTTCACCTAAATGCCAAAGGAAATGAGCTGAGAGTTGTTCACCAGAAATATTCAGATCCACTTTTTTGCTATGTTGCTTTTTCAACCCCTACCAAGTTACCTGTTGAAGACAGTTGTAGACCCAACAACTGATCAACATGCATACCAGAATTACTTCAGGAGTCTAATTGAAGGTTGAGCATTCTTCAAGTTTGGTGGAAACCTGGTATTGATGGTGCTGGTTTGAATAATGTTCATGTAAATAGCTCTAGACAAACTATATCTCAAATTCTGGTTGAGTTTTTTCATACCATGAAAATTCTCATTATTACCGAACAATTATTCTTCACCGACAGGATACACACTAGATCTTTTGAATTGCCCCACTCTGAAGTGACATAAATGGGCAACATCCTTAGATTTAGATTTAGCATAACGGTTTTGTTATGTGAATTTGGATTTTCCCAATATAATTTACCACATCACAGTATTTATTCTTGTGTTTTGAGTATTTCTTAATACTCATAGGATCTCTTTGTAAAAGTACATAAGCTAATAGACCAGCAGTTTAAATGTAAATTCGCCACAGTAAAATTAAATGGAATTAGGTAGCTGCCTCAACCTTTTATAACCAGTGTGAATTTCAAAGACTAAGAAGCATGAACAAAACTTAAGCATGAATAAAAATTGGATGCGATTTTTTCTACATTTTAACTTGGAACAAGATCTCGGGAAAGGCCCTAGCCTTCTGTAGATTACTTACATTGATAAGGTTGGCCTCAGGGCATTATGCTATGACAACCACTGCTAAATTACTTGTGAATCAATCTATTTTTAATAGTAATCGCGATTTTCTGGCTGATAACAGAAGTGCTCAGATTTCAGCACGACCGAACTAGGCATTTCCTTGAAAATTTATGGTTCTTGAAAAACTGGGTGCTTACGTGTGCTTGACTCAGTGTGCTTCCCTACCACAAGATGGCGCTGATTCCAAGATCAAACTATATACTACACATAAAACAAAATAATTTTTTAATTGCTAAAGTTAATTAAACTATATAAATCATCATTTATTAGTCTATATATTAATGTCATTATAATTACAACCCTTGAACTGCAAATTCAATTATGGTAGACAAACAAATCCATGTAGGGCCAAAAGTAAATTTTTTAATACAAAGGAAGGAAATTGGATCAAACCCTTACCATGCCACACTAAGCCAAGAGCCTAACATTTACCCATATGATGTCCTCGAGATCAAGATTTGGAGGGATGAATGGAGCCATGAATTTGTTGCAAACAAAAATGAAGATTGTGGATTCCTTTTAACGAGATGAGAACAAAATTCATGGCTTGTGTAAACCAAAAAAAAAAATGTAATGCGCTCCAACTCTTCACATTCCCATCATGCCCAGTTGTCCATCAATAACTCAAATTAACTAACAAGCTTGGATCCAACAACATGGAATCCAACATGGAAATATTTAGAGGAGAGGATTTTATGTCAAAATTGAAACATCTCATGGATAATTAAAGTTAGAATTATATGGTCTTTATATTCTATAAAATTCTTAAAGGACTTGTGTGAATCTCTAAAGAAGCAATGATTAAGCCCAGAAGCTTATTCTACAACCCAATGTGAAGGTGATGTGTATGTATGTTAGTCTTTCTTAAAATAAAAATAAAAAATTCTCTAAGTAGAAAAGCAACTTAGGCAATAATGAAAAAAAAGAAAGATGTACTATAAATATTTAATTAATTTTCCATATCACTTAATATAATTTCATGCAAAGTAATTAGAAGGAAAAAAACAAAATGTGAATGAACAATGAATGTGTAACAATGAGTTTGAATTGTAACATGGTGAACTAATTTATATATGAAATAAAGTATATTATGAAATAATTATGGATTTCCAAAAGTAATTGTGTGTTTAAAATGTAGTTGATTTTATTGTGAGAGGAATTATGTGAATCTCCAAACATGTAATAGTTTATCCATGAATTTCAAAGTACATATGAAATGAAATAATGAATGGATTTAAATTTTTGAAATACAACGTGTAGGTATGCTAGTCAAGTGGAATATGATATTTTGACTCTAGGGATAGTTGATGTGATAGCTTAATTTGCATGAAACATGATATCATTTTTTTTAGTTTGGAGTTTGGATTTAGCCATCTTAGAGGTGCAAATAAATTGGGATTATATGAAATTGTTTATTTACGTGAGGAATTATGTGAATCTCCAAACAGTAATGGTTCATCCATGAATCTCAAAGTACATATGAAGTGAAATAATTAATGGATTTAAATTTTTAAAAGACAATGTGTAGGTATGCTAATCAAGTGGGATATGATATTTTGACTCTACGAATAGTTGATGTGATAGCTTAATTTGCATGAAACATGATATCATTTTTTTTAGTTTGGAGTTTGGATTTAGCCATCTTAGAGGTGAAAATAAATTGGGATTAATGCCATGCAAGTTTACATGCTAGAGACTTCGAGATTTCTCCATATTACCTTAAAATTTTCTTGTAAATAAGAATATCTATTCTTTGATCTAATGAGATCATAAAGCACTCTTAAATAAACAAAATTGCATAAAATTTTTGCTTCTATCTTCTATGTTATTCTTTTTTACACTCTTACCTTACAAGGTTTCCTTTGCAACATGTGGTGCAATTGCTAGTTATGATTAATGTGGTTTATCTTTATGGATTAATCATAGCTTTATAATTAATGTAGTTTATCCTAAGACAAGATGAAAGGTCTTGTTCTCATGATGAACCACATTATGTTCAGACGAACCATATTAGAACCATAGGTTGTAGAAAATTTGAATAACTAATATGTTATCCACCGAGATTCTCCTAATCACACACTATTTTATCTTCATGCACAATACAGAATCTCTTCTACCATTGATCATTACATGCGGAAATAAAATCAATTGCATGCACACATTAAAACCATAAAAATTCACACATATGAACACAGTATTTCATGGGAAAGCTTAAAGCTGAAAACCCCCAACTATCTGTATATTATTTATGTCATAGAGATCATGTAACAATCATCATACAAAGCTCCTCACAAGCTCTCAGTATAATCTCCACTTGCTACACACTAATCCTGGCCCTGATTTAAAATCCATGGCTGATTCGCCATCCCTATTCCTCGCCTCTCTATCAAGCAATCCCCGCTTGGAAGAATGGTTCATGACAGTTCTAATTGCCCCAGCCTTGCTCACAAGACTTATAGGCATTCCTATCGGGAAAGTGTTGGATGCAAACCATGCATCACTATAGTCACAACTGATAGTCACACTGCTCTTTCACCTACCTCTTCACTGGTCTCCACTGAAACTGTCCATGCACTGAATTTAACTGATGTATTCTTTAGTTGATTAATGAATTTATAATTAGTGAATTAATTAATTCACACCACTCTCACTAATTGTATCAATCAGTTAAAATAGATACAAATAGCTCAACTATGTTTAGATTAGTTAAACTGAACACAACTCCATTAACTTCCTCAATCAACTCCACCAAACTCTCTCACATGAGTTCTAACTGAAGTATCCATGCAATAGCTCCACTTAAACCTCAAGAATAGAGTAATTCCTTCTGTCAGCTCCTGTGCCACATCTGTGCACTTAACTGAAGTGATCCAAGAGAATAAGATAATGTTTAGAGTCCAAATATTATTAAGAGCTAATAATATTAGACGTATCTATTTTTAGACTGGCAATCTAAAAATAGATTCTACCCAATATGTCTAAAAATAGAAATCAATATATTTTTCCAACTTGACCAACCATCCACAAATAGCATCCTACAACTTATAGAACATGATCCATATGTATAAAAATAGACATAGTCTAAAAATAGACTTTGCGACAAAAATCACCTATGTGGCCCCCACCTAGTTTAGGTGATCACATTCCAACTAGGATCAGGAATGATGTTTCAGGATGCCTCATTCACTATTTCTTGTTGCAATCTTCCACACTCCCTCTCAACAAGAAAGGACTATCTTTGCATGTGACATGCAACTCCATGCATTCGCCCTGCAACCTTCACAAGCGCCATGCAACTCCATGCATCTGATCTGTAACTCCTCTGAAACTGAATAGGCTCCAAACAACTCAATCATTCTGATGCATCTATCATCAAAGTCTTCAACTTCTACTGGGCCCAACTGCACATGTCATCAGGAACCACTGCACTGTTGAACTCTTGTAACCATGCACTTTGCACTTGCTGTCAACTCTGATCCGCGCTCCAGTATCCGACACTGTCACTTTGATCTGCCTGCATCACTCCAACTGATCATGCTACTGCTACGCTGTGGGCACCTCGTAGCCAGGTTCAATTCATGAGATCCACACCATCTCATGAATCCTGCCCAAAAATCTCCTCTTGGGATTAATCATGCATGTCGCCCCACCTCTCACCTGGTGGTATAGCTACATGCACTCCCTCTGCCCATCTAGCACGAAATTTTTTTGCATGAGTGGTTGCTCCCACTCCATGATCCTCATCTTATGGTTTCTCCACATCTCGAGGTTCACTCTTATCTGAATGCAAATCTAGCTCCCTCTCAAGCATCAATTGCATGTCTTTCTCACACTTCGCAACAGTAGGAAGCTCCGTAGACATCCTATCTACTTCAAGTTTGTAAAGATTCTTTGCTTGAATCCCAACCTTCTTGACTTTTCCTTCCTCATCCACACTAACTCCTACACTTCGAAGCTCATCCCCACAGTGGACAAACTTTGTCAAGTATACCGGAATAGTGTCATTCTTCTCCATTTTTATTTTCCTGAGTTTATCCTTGAGCGCCAACTTCCTCTGGTCACTCTTGCTTTCGAACAAATCTGTCAAAGCTTTCCACATCAAGAATGGAGAAGATTTACCATGAAGGTCAAACGTGATCCTTCAACACCTTCGACACCCTATACTTATGCGCTTATGCGGCAGTATCTAGATCCGGTTTAGGGAATTTCTCAGATCTATGAATTCCTTCAACCCATTGTCATTCAAGACCGCTTCTCCACCTATCCTTCCATGCATTGACCAGCCTTCAAGGGCATATCCCAATTCGTTGAAATACATCTCAACTTTGACACCAAGAAATCACTATAGAAATTTCAAATTCCACCAGCACAAACTCAACTACTTCAATGCTTTGCAATTGCTCCAATGATCAATATCGCTCTGATACCATGTAGAAAATTTGAATAACTGATATGTTATCCACCGAGATTCTCCTGATCACACACTATTTTATCTTCATGCACAATACAGAATCTCTTCTACCATTGATCATTACATGCGGAAATAAAATCAATTGCATGCACACATTAAAACCATAAAAAATTCACACATATGAACACAGTATGTAATGGGAAAGCTTAAAGCTGAAAACCCCCAACTATCTGTATATTATATATGTCATAGAGATCATGTAACAATCATCATACAAAGCTCCTCACAAGCTCTCAGTATAATCTCCACTTGCTACACACTAATCAGGTTTGATCTTGCAAAACACATGCACCGATCTTTGCCAGCCTTTAGCCTGCCTCTACTGCGCAATCCCTGCTGAAGAATGCCTCTTGATGAGAATTAATTACCCCAGCCTTGCTCACGCAGTCTTTATAGGCATCTCTATTGAGTGTTGGATGCAAACCATGCATCACTTATAGTCACAACTGATAGTCACACTTGCCCTTTCACCTATCTTTGCACTGGTCTCCACTGAAACTGTCCATGCACTGAAGTTAACTGATGTATTCTTTAGTTGATTAATGAGTTTATAATTAATGAATTAATTAATAATTAATTCACACCACTCTCACTAGTGTATCAATCAGTTAGACTAGATACAACTAGCTCAACTATGTTTAGATTAGTTAAACTGAACACAACTCCATTAACTTCTCAATCAACTCCACCAAACTCTCTCACATGAGTTCTAACTGAAGTATCCATGCAATAGCTCCACTTAACCCTTAGGAATAACGTAATTCCTTTTGTCACGCAATTCCTTTTGTCAGCTCCTGTGCCACATCTGTGCACTTAACTGAAGTGCTCCAAGAGAATAAGATAATGTTTATGGTCCAAATATTATTAAGAGCTAATAATATTCGACATATCTATTTTTAGACTAGCAATCTAAAAATAGATTCCACCCAATATGTCTAAAAATAGAAGTCCATCTATTTTTCCAACTTGACCAACCATCCACAAATAGCATCCTGCAACTCATAGAATATGATCGACATGTCTAAAAATAGACATAGTCTAAAAATAGACTTTGTGACAAAAATCACCTGTGTGGGCCCCACCTAGTTTAGGTGATCATTTTCCAACTAGGATCAGGAATGATGTTTCAGGATGCCTCCTTCACTATTTCTTGTTGCAATCTTCAACACTCCCTATCAACAAGAAAGGAATGTCTTTGCATGCGACATGCAACTCCATGCATTCGCCCTGCAACCTTGCTGCAACACTTTTGAAACTGAATAGGCTCCAAACAACTAAATCAGTCTTAATGCATCTATCATCAAAGTCTTCAACTTCTGCTGGTACCAACTGCACATGTCTTCAGGAACCACTGTGCTGTTGAACTCTGCACCCATGCACTCTACACTTGCTGTCAACTCTGAACCGCGCTCCAGTATTCGACACTTTCACTTTGATCTGCCTGCATCAATCCAACTAATCATGCTACTGTTGCGCCGTGGGCACCTCGTAGCTGTGTTCAACTCATGAGATCCACACCATCTCATGAATCCTGCCCAGAAATCTCCTCTTGGGATTAATCATGCATGTTGCCCCACCTCTCACCTGGTGGTATAGCCGCATGCACTCCCTCTGCCCATCTGGCACGAAATTTATTTGCATGAGTGGTTTCCACCACTCCATGATCCTCATCTTGTGGTTTCTCCACATCTCAAGGTTCACTATTACCTGCATGCAAAATTTTCTCCCTCTCAAGCATCAATTGCATGTCTTTCTTGCACTTCCCAACAGTAGGAAGCTTCGTAGACATCCCATCAAGTCCGTAGAGATTCTTTTGCTCGAATCCCAACCTTCTTGACTTGTCCTTCCTCATCGTGTGTAACTCCTACACCGAAGCTCTACCCCGCAAACTTGACAAACTTTGTCAAGTGTACCGTAATAAGCCAATTTTTCCATTTTTATTTTCCTGAGTTTGTCTTTGAGCGCCAACTTCCTCTGGTCGCTCTTGCTTTGGAACAAGGCTGTCAAAGCTTTCCACATCAAGAATGGAGAAGATTTACCATGAAGGCTGGAAACTATGTGATCCTTCAAACCTTCCAACGTAATCCTTTCGACACTTTCGCTACCTTCTTTGCCATGTGTCAAGTGCGTTAAAGATCACTAGAACCCGCTTAGAATCTCATGTATCCATGAATTCCTTCAACCCATT
The DNA here is from genome assembly GCA_034641835.2 of Pinus albicaulis. Classification (NCBI taxonomy): domain Eukaryota; kingdom Viridiplantae; phylum Streptophyta; class Pinopsida; order Pinales; family Pinaceae; genus Pinus; species Pinus albicaulis. Next base: position 1,413,007,748 of record CM076570.1, on the reverse strand, counting down.
GTCATCCACATCAGCTTCCATCCTATCCTTCCATGCAATATACCCGAGTTGCCCCCAAGGGAAGAGAATCCAATCGCAATCCATCGAAAGACATCTCAACTTTGACACCAAGAAATCACTATAGCAATTTTGAATTCCATCAAAGACAAACTCAACCGCTTCAATGTTTTGCAATTTCTCCAATGATCAATATCGCTCTGATACCATGTAGAAATTTGAATAACTGATATATTATTCACTGAGATTCTCCTAATCACACACTATTTGACTTCATGCACAATACAAAATCTCTTCTACCATTGATCATTACATGCAGAAATAAAATCAATTGCATGCACACATTAAAGCCATAAAAATTCACACATATGAACACAATATGTAATGGGAAAGCTTAAAGCTGAAAACCCCCAACTATCTTTATATTATATATGTCATATATATCATGTAACAATCATTGTACAAAGCTCCTCACAAGCTCTCAGTACAATCTCCAATTGCTACACACTAATCAAGCTAGATCTAGCAAAACACATGCTCCAATATTTGCCACTTGATAGCCTACCTCTACTGTGCAATCCCTGCTGAAGAATGGCTCTTGATGAGTTTGAAATACCCCAGCCTTGCTCACGTAGTCTTTAAAGGCATATCTACTGAGTGTTGGATGCAAACCATCCATCACTTATAGTCACAACTGATAGTCATACTTGCCCTTTCACCTATCTCTGCACTGGTCTCCACTGAAACTGTCCATGCACTGAAGTTAACCGATGTATTCTTTAGTTGATTAATGAGTTTATAATTAGTGAATTAATTAATAATTAATTCACACCACTCTCACTAGTGTATCAATCAGTTAGACTAGATACAACTAGCTCAACTATGTTTAACTCAGTTAAACTGAACACAACTCCATTAACTTCCTTAATCAACTCCACCAAACTCTCTCACATGAGTTCTAACTGAAGTATCCATGCAATAGCTCCACTTAACCCTCAGGAATAGTGTAATTCCTTCTGTCAGCTCCTGTGCCACATTTGTGCACTTAACTAAAGTGCTCCAAGAGAATAATATAATGTTTAGAGTCTAAATATTATTAAGAGCTAATAATATTCGACATATCTATTTTTAGACTAGCAATCTAAAAATAGATTCCGCCCAATATGTATAAGAATAGAAATCTATCTATTTTTCCAACTTGACCAACCATCTACAAATAGCATCCCGTAACTTATAGAACATGATCCATATGTCTAAAAATAGACTTTGCGACAAAAATCACCTGTGTGGCCCCCACCTAGTTTAGGTGATCACTTTCCAACTAGGATAAGGAATGATGTTTCAGGATGCTTCCTTCACTGTTTCTTGTTGCAATCTTCAACATAGGCAATGTGATTAATTTGAAAAAAAAAAAAAAAAAACTTATTACTCCTCAAAATAACTTCACTAATTTTTTTAGTGACACATTCTTTATTATTTTTTGTTTTAATAAATATTAATAATTATTTAAATTTATATAACTTCTCTGATTTGTATAGAAATGTGAATTTCTATAAGCATGAAAAGAATGACCAGGTGTCATCCAACTAAATAAGTCTTAGCTTTACTCTTTTAAACGTATTTTAAAAATGAAAATATTTAACGGAGTATTTTAATTTTTTCTGTTTGGGATAAGAGATAGATAATTCGGTAGTTTTTGTTTTCATCTCTAATTAAGTTTAAATGATATTTGACTAAACCTAGGGTATAATTATTTTTAATCTTCTAATAAGATCTTAAAATTAATTTTAAAAATTAAATGATATTTCATTGAATTTTGGGTATAACTATTTTTAATACTGTAATAAGATTTTAAAATTCTTTTTAATTAATTAGAAGTTTATTTTTCTAAAATTTGAAAAAATAATTTAATTATGAGCATTAAATTAATAAAATTATAATTATCACGATTATATTAATCAACCAATTATTTAATGTCCAAGGCCTAGTCTTGAAAGGAATAAGTATAGTATTTCGATGAGGCTAGGTGGGTTCAATTAATCCGGTGAGGCGCTAATCAACCCCACTCGAGTGAAGGGTTGACTTTGTTGAAGTGTGGATGCAGAGAACACGTTAAGGACGAACGGAATCCAAATTTGCACGTCTTATAATAAGTCGAGAACGTGGATGAGCATGTGGGATAACCAACTTCCACTGGAGAACGTGCTCGTGAATAACAAACGCGGACGGAGATCTGGAAATTACGTCAACAATCTTATTAAATCACAAAGCCTGCTAACCAAGATTGAATCAAATTTGAGGATATTATTATAAAAGTGGGGAACTTCAATCACAAACATTGAAAAGATCCAAATTTGGGATAGGAAATAGATAATTTGGTAGTTTTTGTTTTCATCTTTAATTAAGTTTAAATGATATAAATGATATTTGATTAAATTTAGAGTATAATTATTTTTAAATAAGATTTTTAAATTATTTTTAAAAGTTAAATGATATTTGACTGAATTGTAGGTATAACTATTTTTAATATTATAATAAGATTTTAAAATTCTTTTTAATTAATCAAAAGTTTATTTTTCTAAAATTAAAAAAAATAATTTAACTGTAACTATTAATAATTGAGCATTAAATTAATAAAATGATAATTATCACGATTATATTGAACCAATTATTTAATGTCCAAGGCCTAGTCTCTAAAGGAATAAGTATTTCGATGAGACTATGTGGGTTCAACTAATCTGGTGAGGTGCTAATCAACCCCACTCGAGCGAAGGGTTGACTTTCTTGAAGTGTGGATGCAGAGCACGTGTTAAGGACGAACGAACGGAATCCAAATTTGCACGTCTTATAATAAGTGGAAAACGTGGATGAGCATATGGGATACCCAATTTCCGATGGAGAACGTGCTCGTGAATCACAAACGTGGACTGAGATGTGGAAATTACGTCAACAATCTTATTAAATCACAAAGCCTGCTAACCAAGATTGAATCAAATTTGAGGATATTATTATAAAAGTGGGTAACTTCAATCACAAACATTGAAAAAATCCAAATTTGGATATTTTACCAATATTCAAGATGAGAACGTGCCGAAGATATAGATAAACCAGGGGCCCACAGGAGCACAGCGTTACAATGGGGTCTGTAGGCGCTGATTACCAGGGGTGAAGGGTTTGTTTTAATGATCTATGTATGTATATATACACGATCTTCTCTCTGAGGTTGTCATTTCAAGCATTATTCCTAGAGGCTTCTGCAACTCTAATTCATCCTCCTTTGTAATTTGTGTTAACCATCCTTTGCCATTTCTATTTACTAATTGGCAATGGCGGCATCCTCCTCCACAGCTGCGCGGTGGTATGAGATATTTATAAACCATCGTGGAGTTGATGTGAAGAAAACCTTCGCTAGGTCTCTTTACCTTCGCCTTCTTGAAAAAGGTTTGAGCGCCTTTCTGGATCAGGCTGAATTGCAAGCAGGATTCAATTTTCCTTTGCAAATAACAGATGCTATTAGAACTGCCTCTGCTCACGTGGCGATCTTCTCCCCTGGATATGCCCAATCATATTGGTGCCTAAATGAACTGCTATTGATGTTGGAGTCAAAGGCTCCTATTATTCCTATATTTTATCGTGTCACGCCTGCTGAGGTTCGGTGGACGCACGGCAAAGATGGAAAGTATGCTCAAGCCCTCAAAGAACTGGCAGAGAAGAGAACTCATGAAGGCAAACTGCGCTATGACTCCAGCACGGTTGAAAAATGGAGAAATGCACTTTGTCAGGTTGCAGACTATTCTGGTTTCGAGCTAGAGGCATCCAATGGGTGAGAAGTCAACCTTACTTCTCACTATTTTATGCTTAATATATAGACATAGACGCTTGTTTCTCACTATTTCTATTTATTTTTATCAATAATCAGGGAGGAGATGGAACTGGAGCTGCTAGATAAGGTTGTTCAATGTCTGTCGGAAATGGTCAAAAAGAAAAAGCCAGATTTGTATGTGGCCGAATATCCAAAAGGTTTGGATTACAAGTTGTTAGATTTTGAGAATATAGTCATCCAGCAGCAACCACAAAGCGGAAAACCTCAGTTCGTGGGGATCGTAGGGTTAGGCGGCGTAGGTAAAACAACGTTGGCAAAACAATTCTTCAATAAGAAGAAATCAAATTATCTTAGATCTTGCTTCTTATTTGACGTCAAAGATCATGCAGCCAAAGGTTCTTTAACTTCTCTGCAAGCAAAACTGTTGAAGGTTTTGACTCGATTCAATAAGCCAATAGACAGTGTTGATGAAGGTAAAGAAATGCTCATAGAACATCTCAAACCTTCTAACGCTTTAATGATCAATTTGCCGCAGAGAAAACTTTTGAAGCATTGCAGTATTGATGAAGGTAAAGAGATGCCCATAAAGCATCTCGAATCTTCCAACGTTTTGATAATTTTAGATGATGTAGACCATGTGGATCAGGTGAATGCACTTTTGCCTGTTCAAATTCACGATTTCCTTCCAGGGAGCTTAATATTGATTACATCTAGAAATAAGGATGTTCTCATAAGCGCAAGGGTGGAAATATCATCAGTTTATAAACTAACTGGGCTTAACACAAAATACTCGAGAGAGCTCTTCTGTTCCCATGCCTTCAACCAAGCCTGTCCGCGCGAAGGATTTGAAACTCTTACAGATAAATTCTTAGAATCTTGTAATGGATTACCCCTATCTTTAAAAGTATATGGGGCACATCTTTATGGAAAAGACAAATCAGAGTGGGAAGACGAATTGGGGAGTCTCCCCATTGAGGTAAAGGGAAAGCTTAAAATTAGTTATGATGCCCTAGATAAAGAGGGACGACAGATATTCCTAGACATTGCATGTTTCCTCGGTGGACAAAACAGGGATACAGCCATAAGCATATGGAACAGATCAGGCTGGAAAGGAAGGCGGGGGTTTCAAATTTTACAAGACAGATGTCTTGTGGAAGTAGACAGTCTGGATGTGATACATATGCACCAGCACCTAAGAGATTTGGGAGGAGATCTCGCTGAAAATCTGTTGCCATTTCGTCTTTGGCGTTGGACACAGAACGTCATTGATAATCTGTTGCAGCAATCATCTGTAAGTTTTCAGTAATTCAATCTTTATAGATTATTCAATAAGTGATTGCAATCACCCTTTAATTCAGCAGTGCTTTCCAAGGTTAATTATCGTTTTAATTCATCAATCTGTGGTAACGATCGTTTTTCAAGAATGATCAGGTAGTAACTGTCCGGGGACTTAAGATAAATCTCAGTGAATACGATGATTACGATTTTGTATTGGGCGGTATTACTACGAGGACGCTGCGAATTCTTGATACTGAAGGTGTTGTCTTGGAGCGCATTTTGGAGAGGGGAAGCTTATCAGAGATTTTATGGCTCCGTTGGATAAACTGTCCATATACTTCCTTGCCTTCCTGGATTCCAGTGGAGAATTTAAGGCATCTAGAAGTGTCCGGGAGTGAATTAATAACATTCTGGGAAAGTGAAAGCGACTCACAGGTAATTAGAAATTTGTTGAATTACCCTGTATACTAATATTGCATGCACCACAATGTCTCAATCGATTTCGAACTCGAGCAGTTTTTCTGTTGAATTAAAGGGCAAATCGTTTCTTAATATCTTTATTGTAGTTGAATACTAACATTTTGCAGGTACCTTTCCAGCAGGCAGTATTTTTGGAGGAGTTGGTAATAAACAGTTGTGTGAAACTGAATCGCATTCCAGAGTTAGCGCATTGTACAAAGATTAGGTTGTTAAGTGTTCGAGGGTGCTCAGCCTTAGAAGATCTGCCAAAAATGGAAACATTGATATCTCTGGAGGAGTTCTATGCAAATGGATGTGTGAATTTGAAGAAACATAGAGGGATTGGAGCAGTGGACAAAGCTTAGGGTACTGAGTCTTAGCGGGTGCTCCGCATTACAAGAGCTGCCAATAATGAAAACATTGGTATCTCTGGAGGAGTTTTACGCAGATGGATGTGTGCAGTTGAAGAGCATACAGGGATTGGACGAGTGGGCAAAGATTCGGGTGCTGAGTGTTAGCAAGTGCTCCGTTTTAGAAAAGCTGCAAATAATGGAAAAAATGGTATCTCTGGAGGAGTTAAACGCAAGTGGATGTGGGAACTTGAAGAGCATACAGGGGTTGGAGCAGTGTTCAAAGCTTCGGGAGCTAAATGTTGGCGAGTGCTCCGCTTTAGAAGAGCTGCCAATAATGAAAACATTGGTATCTTTGGAAAAGTTTATCGCAATTGGTTGTGTGAAGCTCAAGAACATATGTGGACTGGAGAAGTGCACAAAGCTTCGATTGCTGACTGTTAGTGAGTGCTCAGCCTTAGAAAAGCTGCCAACAATGGAAACATTGGTTAACCTGGAGGAGTTTTACGCATATGGATGTGTGAAACTGAAGCAGATACAGGGAGTAAAGCATTGGGCAAAGCTTAGGATGCTGAGTGTTAGCGAATGCTTCGCGTTAGAAGAGCTGCCAACATTGGAAACATTAGTATCTTTGGAGGAGTTTTACGCATATAGATGTGAGAAATTGAAGAGCATAGAGGGGTTCGAGCAGTTGGCAAAACTTCGAGTACTAAGTGTTAGCGGTTGCTTAAAATTAAAAGAGTTTTCAAAATTAGAAAAGTTTCCTGTGATGGAAGCATTGGTATCTTTGGAGCAGTTTCATGCGAATGGATGTGTGGAGTTGAAAAGTATACCAGGATTGGAGCAGTGTACAATGCTTAGGGTGTTGAATGTTCGCGAGTGCTCCGAATTAGAAAAGCTGCCAACAATGGAAAAACTGATATCTCTCGAGAAGTTTTACGCATATGGGTGTAGAAAGCTAAAGAGCCTAAAGGGGTTGGAGCAGTGTTCAAAGCTTCGGACGCTGAATATTGGCGAGTGTTCCACCTTAAAAGAGCTGCCAGAAATGGAAAAATTATTATCTATAGAGGAGTTTAGCGCATATGGATGTGTGATGCTGAAGGGCATACCAGGGTTGAAGCATTTGGCAAAGCTTCGGGTGCTCAGTGTTAGCAGGTGCTTAGAGTTAGAAAAGCTCCCAGGAATAGAATCATTGGTATTGTTGGAGGAGTTCTATGCAAACGATTCTGTGAAGCTGAAAAACATAGAGGGGTTGGGACAGTCGGCAAAGCTTCGGGTGCTGACGGTTACAGGGTGCTCAGCGTTAGAAGAGCTGCCAAATATGAAAACATTGGTATCTCTCCAGAAGTTTAGCGCAGATGGATGTGTGATGCTGAAGAGCATACCAGGGTTGGAGTAGTGCGAAAAGCTTCGGGTTCTCAGTGTTACTAGGTGATTCGTGTTAGAAGAGCTCCACATAATGGAAAAATTGGTATTTCTGGAGGAGTTCTATGGAATTGAATGTGTGAAGCTGAAGAACATATTGGGGTTCCAGAGGTGGGCAAGGATTAGGAACCTCAATGTTAGTGGGTGTTCTGAGTTAGAAGAGCTGCCAAGTATGGAAGCGTTGGTGTCTATGGAGTAGTTTAGTGTATAAAGATGTGTGAATTTGAAGAACATAAGTGGGTTGGAGCAATTGGCAAAGCTTCAGATGCTCAATGTTCGCGGGTGCTCCGAGTTAAAATTAGAGTTGCCAAGTTTGGGATCATTGCGGTGGGAAAAGCTTCGAATGCTGGCTGTTGCCAGGTGCTCCGCGTTAGAAGTGTTGCCAGGAATGCAAACATTGGTATCTCTGGAGGAGTTCTTGGCAGATGGATGTGTGAAGTTGAAAACCATAGAGGGAATGGAACAGTGGGCAAAGCTCCGGGTGCTTTGTGTTAGCCTTTGCTCCGCGTTAGAAGAGCTGCCAGGAATTAAAACATTGGTATCTGTGGAGCAGTTTTACGCATCGGGATGTGTGAAGCTGAAGAGCCTAAACGGGTTGCAGCGGTGCGCTAAGCTTCGGATGCTCAATCTCAGCGGGTGCTCCGAGCTAGAAAAGCTGCCAAAAATGGAAACGTTGGTATGTATGGAGCAGTTTAGTGCACGTGGATGTGTTAAGTTGAAGAGCATAAGGGGGTTGGACCAGTGGAAGAAGCTTTCGCTGCTCGATGTTGGCGGGTGCTTCGAGTTAGAAGAGCTGCCTACTATGGATGCGTTGGTATCTATAGAGCAGTTCAGTGCACGTGAATGTGTGAAGTTGAAGAGAATAAGGGGGTTGGAGCAGTGGACAAAGCTTCGGGCACTGGACGTTGGTGGCTGCTCCGCGTTAGAAGAGCTGCCAGGAATTGAAACATTGGTATCTGTGGAGCAGTTTTACGCATCTGGATGTGTAAGCTGAAGAGCCTAAAGGGGTTGCAGCGGTGGGTTAAGCTTCGGATGCTCAATCTCAGCGGGTGCTCCGAGCTAGAAAAGCTGCCAAAAATGGAAACGTTGGTATGTATGGAGCAGTTTAGTGCACGTGAATGTGTGAAGTTGAAGAGAATAAGGGGGTTGGAGCAGTGGACAAAGCTTCGGGCACTGGACGTTGGTGGCTGCTCCGAGTTAGAAGAGCTGCCCAGTATGGAAGCATTGGTATCTATGGAGCAATTTTACGCAGCTAGATGTGTGAAGCTGAAGAGCATAAGGGGGATATGGCAGTTGAGAAAGCTTAGAGTCCTAAATGTTCGTTGCTGTTTGGAATTAGAAGAAGTAGAAGGTGTTGAACACTGCAAATGGTTGGAGGAGCAGCTTGATGTTTATGGATGTCACAAATTACAATGTCCGACGATTGAACGCATTGAACGCAGGCAGTTTCCTCTGTTTCAAATGAGAAGACAAATTAATCATTGTAATGGATAACAAAATATAACTTTGTATAATTTGTTATTTAGTTTAATCCCAAAGATATATATATATATATATATCGTTTTGATTAATTATTATTAGCGTGTTTTTTTTTCATGTATTCTATGTGCACGGTACTGGTTCTAATTTCTATCTAAATACATATAAAGTAAAGCAAAGCAGTTGAATCGTCTCAAATAGGGGAAATTGAAGTTTTACTTGCGAGCCAAATTTGACTATGCTTTTCATAATTAATCAAGTTTAATATTGTTCTGGTGAATGGTTCGAAAATAACAAAATTATTATATTGTTCTGGTGTTAATGGCTCCAAAATAATAAAATTATTTTTATTTTATAAATTGAAAATTAATCTATATAGTTTAAAAATAATTATTTTATAAATTATACAAAAGGTTAACTAATTAAAATGTATTTAAAAAATGTTTTATATTAATATGGAAAAATATAAATTTATAAATATTATATTTAAAATTATAATTTTTTATTATTTAATAATATTAATGATTCTTAATTTATGTTTATAATATTCCTAATGAAAATATAAATTTATAAATATTATATTTAAAATTATAATTTTTTATTATTTAATAATATTAATGATTCTTAATTTATGTTTATAATATTCCTAATTATTATATTTTCTATATAAATAAGTTTTTTTTGAATAAAAATTTGTTTATGGACGGTTTCCCGACCTTGGAAAAACTTATATGATTGATAGTTTTTCTTGGAATGTGTTTCTATTGAAATGAAATTTATTATATATTATTTTTAATTTTTAAAATTAATTATTTAAAATGAATTGAGATCTGAAATTAGATTAAGTGAAAATTTGAAAAGGTATAATTTTTTTGATCTGTATTATAACAAAGATATAAATATAAGTTTATGAGACAACTTTAGTTTTTAAGGAAATTATAATTAATTTGACATTTTTTTTATAAGTTTATGAGACAACTTTATTTATTTAAAAAATTATAATAAGTTTGACATTTTCATTATAAGTTTATAGGAGAACATAATTGGTGTTGTGTAAAAAAATTATATTCATATTTTTATTTTGAGATATTTTAATTAATTTTTTAAAAAATTATAAGAAATTTGACATTTTCATTAAAGATCATGAGACAACTTAATGTGTAAAAAATTTATATTTTTATTTTAAAATATTTTAATTATGTTTTAATGAAATTATAATAAATTTGACATTTTCAGTGTATGAGACAACTTAATTGTTGTGGTGTATAATAAAAGATGATGAAAACCATCAAATTCAATATTAAAATTATATGTGGTCAAAATAATTAAAAAACACAATATTTAAATAAAAAATAATATTTAATTATATATTTTTAAATTATTTTTTTGTTATATAAAGTTTTTATTGATGATGATGATGGTGGTGGTGGTTAACGTCCACTGAGATCAATCTTTGGTCTATCGGACCTAAAGAAAAGAGTTATTTAGTTTGATTTAAGGTTTTATTTCTATGCTCAAAAAGCTTGGAGAGAAGCCTCCCGAGCTCACTAAAATTTTGACATTTTAAAAGGCTAGGAAGGTTAGTATTGCAGCAAAGATTATGAAATTGAGCTCTAATGTGGTTGTAGGATCTTTTATAAAATTTTAAAATATATATATATTAAAAAAGAATCAAAATATTTTTAGCAACCGTAAAAAAAAATATTTTTAAAATATATATAAATTAAAAAGAAAAATCAAAATATTTACTTTTCATGTTTCGTGGACGTGTTTAATTATAATTTAGAGCTTGATTAGAAATGAAATAGCATATCAATGACAAGTATGAATGATCATCCTTCATTTTGAAAGGAAATAAGAATAACAAGTATGATTGATCATCTTTCATTTTGAAAGGAAATAAGAATGAGATTTATGGACTATAAAACAACGAGAATGAGGCAAATAATGAGGCATAAGTTTTATGTTGTTATTCGAATTCTCAAAAGTTATTTTTATGTACTATTTAAACTCTTTGCATATAAGTAGCTGGATAGTATTATGGTTTCAAGTGTGCGAGTATGGTGATGTAAAATTGTGTAATGAAAAATGATGTAAATCATAAGATTTAATATTCGAATTTTATATAGGTCAAGTCATATATATATATATAATTTTATATTTTTAGATTAATTGTGTTAATATAAAGTTTTTTAATATAACTATGATAAATATGTTCATAACATTAAAAAAATATATGTAAATTACAAATAAAAATTACAAATATTTTTAATAACACCCAAAACATAAAAAAATGAGATAATAAATTTACTTTTCATGTCTTTGTAATGATGTAGATGTGTTAATTATAATTTAAGGCTTGATTAAAAATGAAATAGAATATAAGGATTGGTGTGACCCAGGTCAGGTGCGACCCCTGGTGATTCTGATGATTTAGATACCTTCGGGTCACAAATTTTCAAGCCAAATGTTAAGTGTGCAGTCATTTCATGACTCACACAACTTAGCAAACAAAAAAAAATGAAATAGTATACTTGTGACAAGTTTGAGGGAGCATCCTTCATCTTGACGAGAAATAAGAATAATATAAATGAGATTTATGGATAATCACAAAGAACTAAAATGAGGCATATTTTCTATGTTGTTATTCAAATTCTTACTGAAGGGAAAGTTGGTTCTATGCTTTTATTCAAACTCTTGATGAAGGAAAAGCATCACCACAATTACACACGTAAGACCATAATACCATCCAACTACTTGTATGCAATTTTCAAACACCAATCCTTTCTAGACCACCTAAGTCGAGGAAGTGAGTTGATATAACATGGTTGAGCGAACACATGTGAAAAAAAAGAAATATCATGTTTGGATGAGTAAAATTTGTATGTTAGTAAGAGAGAGCTTAATCATTTTTGGAAACCTCTGACGAAGAAACAAGAATGGAGGGTGTGGAAGGATAGAGATGACTGGGCACACAATGATGACAACTACCCTTGGAAGGAATTTAAAGAACTATTAGATAATAGACAGATCAGGGTCTCTTAGCAACGAGATATTTTATGATGTGGACAACAATCATTAGGTAATTTTTCATTTAAAGAAGCATACAACATACTTTCATGTCTTTATATTGGTGACAATGTAGTTTTTTGGAAGAAATTGTGGGAAAACAAATGATGGCCAAAACTTGCTACTTTTGTTTGTTTGCTTGTATAAGGATGTACCCTTACATAGGAACTCTTACGATGAAAATGCTATGAGAGGCCGTCGGCTTTCTCTCGACGCTTTCAAGCAGAAGAGACAAAAAAACACATTTTTATGACTTGCACCTTTGTGCGTTGCACTTGGGACATTATCCCACAAATATTCCGATGCCCCTTGCCACAATCTAGAACAGTTACAAATCTATTAACTCAATGATTTGAACATAATTTCAAGAATCCTATTGCCTTACGAGCTTGGTGATTGGCCTTTGGCTTTGTATTATGAAATTTCTATAAAGAACATAATTTTAGAGTGTTTAATACAAAAAAGAGGGACATTGCTAGTTTACAAGAGATCATCATTCGAAATATTCAAGAAACGATTATTGCATCCCATTCTACAAAATATGATTGGTCATTTGTTGAGATGGAGGATTGCATTTTCAAAAAATTGGATCTACATCCCTCCTTGTTTATCTCTTGTTTCTCTCTGCCCCTCGAATTAAAGGATCATGGAACCAATATTTTCACACCTCCTCCAGAAGGTTTTAAGATATTAATATTTGATGAAGCATCGAAGGAGAACTTGGGGCCGACACAAAGGTGCCCATGGGGATGAGATCCTAGGTCTCCACCTGTCCTGAAATCATCCTCGCATGGTATCCACTCTGCCTTCAGGCTCAAACACATCTACCATCGTCAAATCAGTTTGAATGTGGGAATGTGGTGGGAGAGGGGTCTCAATCCGACATCCCCTTATTTGTTGTTTCCGACCATCGCAACTGATCATGGATTCATCTAAGGGAAGATTAAACATGAATTGGGTTTTTAATATGGGTGTTAACATGTGTGCCATGAAGTACACTTGTCCTTATTAGGTTTTCGCTCGCTCAAGCCTTCTCCTGCCTGTTCGATCCTCTCTCGTTGATTTTCCTTTATAAACATATGGACCGTATCCCAGGGTAGCATATTTTGAATATTTTTAGTAGGACTGCAGAAGATTTCCAACTCTCCTTCTGGTCTTGGTTATCAATGTTGGAGCTCAATGATTTATGTGAAGGTTGGTTTATCTATTTCGAATGTTTATGATTCATTTATTGTTGTCAATTCACTGGCTACTGTGTATCATTTCACCTCAGCATTATATATGGTTATTGCAGGTGCATATGTTCTTTTTTTTGTTTCTCCATAACACAACAATGGGTCCATCCTTTGAGTTTGTCGCTGTGCTACCCACTGCATCCTCCCAAATTACTGACTCTGTGAGTATATCATTTAGTTATCCTGTATTGGTATGTGGTGTCTATATTCTGGAATATTTTTTACATGGTTTTGATAGTATAATGGGTCGAGTCTTGGCTAATCTATGTCTCCTAGTTCCAATATGTCAGTATCTTCTATGAATTCTGTTTGAAAGAGATGCTTACCTAGTAAGTAATTTTGGGTCGTTCTTCCTTTCTAGGGTTGATGATGCCCTTATTTCATTCATTCTTCACACTTTCATAATATTTCTTGTATGTCATCATCATCTCCTGGTTGATGCACCTTCACCTATTTATATACATTGTCCTTACTATTTCATGGCTCCCGGACATGGTCGACAGAGTCGTTAGGGTGGCGCCTTAGGCGCATCCTCCTCTCATCATTAACTTCTCTTTGGTTGGCACTCTGTGGCTTATCATTTCAATTCTGTCCTCCCTAAAATGAGGAATGAGATTCTTCACAACTTATCTTTCGTTGGAACTTTGTGGCTTATCATTTCAATTCTATCCTCCCTAAAATGAGGAACATGATTCTTCACTTGGAAGCTAAGGAATTTTAGGATCAAACATACTTTTATGACCTTGAAATAAGTTTCCACACCTTCAAATGGACTCTGGATCCCGAAATTTTTTGAAAAACGAGGCTTCATTTTCTTCACTCATTGGTTGTGCACTGTCAGCTACAAACCTTGCTTCACATGGTCATCTATGACAAGCAAGTCAACAACTATCAGTTTTTTGCAACAACAGATGAAATTAAACAAATTATCCAAGACATTAGATACAATTTGGATGATATCATGGCCATATTAACACAGGTGAAGCACTATGTGGAGTCCAATTGTAACTTTGAACTAGATTCACAACCTCACTCACAATTTATTAGCAATGTTGCAGAAGAGAATCAACCCCATGAAAACTCCAACTCCCTCTATCTAGTTATCATATTAGATTACTAGTTTTTCATGGTGCAAGAATATATATTTTTTAATACGCTATGCTTAGTTTTCTTATGCTTGTATCACTTTCAAGATGTCTTAGTATGCTATATGTGAACATTGGTTTTTTTTAGCTGCCCTGAACACACTTATGAATGTAATTACTTATGGGTTATGTCTTCTCTATCTAGACTGATGCTTAGCAAGTGCTGTATATTTTTTGAACAATATGGGAATTTAACTAAGGAATGTCAGGGGGCTTCTGAAAGGGTCTAAGTTTGTTACTAATAGAAATGGTGAACTTTGTCCCCACTACTGGAATACGAGAGCCTAGATATTTTTTGGGAGGTAGAAGCTATCAATGTAATATCAATTTTCCAGTAATATAAATATATCTATGAAGGTTACAAAAAAAAGAGAGAGCTTAATCATATCAATAGAAAAATACATGCATGTTCCTCTTCAAGTGCTTATCTAATCCAGGTAGATATCAGTGGCCACCCACCTATTCCACTAGCTCGCAACACAAATTTTCATTTTTTGGTAGTTTTTCGACCTTGAACTTCTAGAATCATTTTCAAGCCCTAAACAATGTTTTGTGGTGAAATAGATCAAAAATAGTTGAAAAATGTACTTCTTTGGTAGAACTTTCCAATGAGCTATTATGTGCACCCAAATGAATATCGTATGCTAAAGTTACGACCCCAGGAAGTTGACGTTCCAACTTACTCCATTGGGGTCCAAAAGCCTTATGGTGCTTCATTTACTAGGGTTATTTTTTTGGATGTTTAGGGTTTCTTATTACTTCTTCATGATAAAAACGACTCTAATCCTTGTTTTAATATAGTTCAACAAAGGTGCGTAGACGTCACATCTCTTCTTAGAGATAATCTATGACCATTCGAGCTAATTTACTTTCATTATGCATGTATACAAATTCAAAATTTCCCATTTATTAATAGAAGTCAAGTTTCATTGTATCTCTATGTTTTGGTTACAAATATGTATATAATTTTTTTCCCTTCATAATTCAAATCATTATCCCTTTGGGGATAACACTCTCCATTAGGGATTTCTCTCTATAATTGTAGTTGTTATCACTCTATAATTTCGAAGGCTGAAGACAGAATTACGGAGGGAAACATCAAACCAACTTTGGAATCTAGGACCTAGCCTTCCTGGACTCAGAGAGGGCTCTCTCTGTTAGATTTAGCTTTGTTTATGGGGGATTTTAGGGTAGCTATTAGTGTATAGGGGTTTCTTTGAATATTTTTGGTTGAGGTGGCATAAGGGGGGCCATTGGGCTATGGAGTCAAACAGGTGCAGACAGATTCAAATGGATGAGAAACTGAGGTCAGGTGCAAGCATGCAAGCTAGCCATGTCAATGGATCTTAACAGCAGGTGAGATGGAAAAGAGGAGGAGGTTAATGTTCAACGGGAATGCAGAGCAGACTGTCTCTAAATTCTACATTCTGGTTGTTCAACGTGGATGTAGAGCAGACTGTCTCTGAATTCTACATCCAAGTCTCAGAGAAAAACATAACGTATTGCTTCAAGGCTGAGTAGGATACCCCATGGTAAATCCTACACAAAATTTTCTATCCACAGTAAAGAAAAGAAAATAGTATGAGAAAAGAGGAGAAAGACAAATTACATAAGGGAAGCAGTTCACCACAAAACATGACATAAGAATGTGGAAAACAACATCATCTTTCATTCATCCTTAAGAGAGTTCTTACAACTGAATGAGTCTATTACAATGGTTTTTCCCCCTTCCAGGCCCCCTTCATACTGCTAATGTATGCAATATTTATACAAAAACTTAAATCAGTTCCTCTGTTTGTTACAATGATAGTTCTTAATTATAATCAAACTAAACCTTTGCTAAGTGGAACCATGTAGGCAGTGATAAGATAAGTTCGGTCATAACAGTGGCTTTAGCAGTCCGTTATTAATTGTACAATGATCAGGATCGGGCTGGTGTGATGCCGAAGAGGCGAGTAAGGCTCTGACACCTTGGCTCTTCATTTTCGGAAATTTGTTGTTTGATTATTAAATTGATGAGGTGCTTGGATCAGTAGTTGCACTGATGTGTTCGTTGCCCCTTCGGCTTGTGTTGTTATATCACAAAACGCCCGACATGACCTTTTATGTTTGTTTCTTTGTGACGTTTAGCCTTGCTCCGCCTTTTTACTCCTTGTTGGGTTCTACCCGAGTCTTAATGCCATGTGGAAAAAATGGCACACAAACCCATAAGTCTGGATGTTAAGGGATTGTGGTTGGCAGATGTGCACAAATGACGGAGGGCGTGGTGCGGTAGTAGCGATTTTGGGGACAACGAAAACATATTTTTCGGAGGGGGTATCAAATGGTAAGCGGTAACAGAGAGGGGGTACAAAATGACAAGGGGAAGACATGGAGGAGTGGGTGGTATTGGATACCACCCATTTCGGACCCCCCCTCCCCTCTTCATGGTTAAAGTTTGAAAACTGCAAGGGTCACGAAAAGCATTAAGGACTGTCGGATACGGAGATGAGGAGTGGAGGAGGTGGAAAGGTAGAGGGTGATTAGAGGTGCGCCCGCCTGCAACCCGCAGATCACAACGTTTTGTTAAGAGAAGTGGGAGGTAAGTTCTAAGATTTGAAAAGTGCAGGAAAGGGGAGATGACGTGGTAGGAAAGTGGGACCTGGACCACATCGCAATCACAAGTTAGAAAGTGGGACTCGGCCCTAACTCCTTATACCTTGATCTCGTTGGGGACATGCAAAGAAAAAAAAGAAAGAGAAGACTACTCTGATACCACTGATCTAGATTTATGCAGGAATGTAATAAAATACAGAAATAGACAGAAACATAGAGATGCAACGGGAATAACACTTCATTTCATTAATATCAAAGAACTAAAATTTGTTTACAAACATAATGGAAATAAACTAGTTGGGGCACTGGAAGCTTATCTCTGAGAAGAGATGTAGAGGCTACATGCCTCTAAACTATGTTACAATGAGGCTCTAAGGCCTATTTATTGTTTAGAAACAATGGAAAACCCTAAACATCCAAAAATCTAATCGAAGGAGATGAAGCACCAAAACTATGGGCCTCGTTTGGGTAAATTGGTACATCAACTTCCCGAGGACGTAGCTTTGGCATATGATCTATGTTTGATGCGCTTAATACCTCGTTAGAAAGATCTATATGAGGACTAAAAAATTTTATGTGAGCAACATTTAAGGAAATTTAGTGCCTAAAAACGGCTCCAAAAGTTCAAGACCCTAAAAACAGCTAAAAATAGTATGTTGTTCTGAAACTGAAAAACTGAAAGCATTGATGGTGGGGGTCCAAATGGAATAGGTGGGTGGCATAAATATCCACTTGGATCAGAAAAACACTCTAGAGCCCTGGACAACTTGGGTGGAGACTAATCTGGTGATGGTTGTGATGTCTGACCGTGAGGTGGAATCACTGGTTGAGGGTTGAGGTGGTTTGACCTCTGGAAGCCCTGGTTTTGTTTTGATGGATTTAGTTTATGATATCCCACATTCATGCTTGGAATATGACATAGGGGTGATTGGCTAAAGAGAGATTTGGTTCAACCATGTCTATGGTCGGGTGGAACGTGGAAGTCCCAGACTTGGTTACATTTTTCTTATGGAAATAAGAGCTCTTTTCCTCTTGTATTCATGGGTAAATATGCTTGTTATTATGTGGCTTATATGGTTGTTATGTGCATGTCATTTATGTTTCTTATATGTTGGTTATGAATGAGTTTTATGATGGTGATAAAGTATGGCTCTCATCATGTTTTGATTCGTAAATGAATGAACAATGTATCTATGCTTAAATATATGACAATGTAGTTAAGTGATGATGCAACAATGCTTCTTAGTGATTCTCAGATAAGTATGAGACCCATATGCTCAGATATGTTATTTAAACCTATAGATTACATATTTGTGATATGTTTGACGAAATTTTTGTCATGGCTAGTAGGGGTCCAACCAAGTCCTTGTTCAAGTGTTTGCTTGTGCACCAATTTTTTCACTGTTATATTTCATTTTTGAACTTGTCATTGAGTTCTGGGTAGTGAATTGGGCTTTGGGCCTTAAAAAGTGGCTCAAATACCGGGGATGCTGGCACAGGTCTATGAAAAAAAATCCATGGATGCACAAATGTCTATGTAGTGGGAGCATCTAGAGCCTCCTAGACACACCCTTGCCCATATCAAGGGAGTGTTTGGGGGTTAAATAGTCTAAAAGTTCAGAGGGACCTAGTGGATGGATACCTGACTGGTTGGGCTAGCTCTAGAGAGTTCTGTTGTTGATGTGGAAGGCTTGTTTGATGTGTTTTTGTCGATTCCACTTCCTTAAGGTCACCTAGGAGGTTGAATCATATCATAGTAACTCTTCGTCACATGTTTATCTCGGTTGGTCAGTTACTTGGGTAGATGTGGGAGAAGGGTTTTACACTATACATATGTTAATGTGTTATTTTCTATTGATGATAAATGTGCATAAGTACTAATTTACTGTTGTTTATATGACTGGTTTTTCATGGCTTCATTCTGGTTAAATTCTAGCTACATGCATGGTATATTTCTTATTATATGATGTGCTCTTGATCCAGATTTAGTCCATGGTTTGATGGTTCATGGTTGATTTATATGAATGCATGTGCTAATTTGTGTTTTATTGTAGTTAGTGTGAGAGGACAACAAGCTTTGTTGATGAAAATCTGATGAAATAATAAAAGAATTGAACAAAGTATGGATTCATGACCTACAAGTACCATAGTCACAAAGTGTTTGTATAAATGAATAATTTGGATCTCCAACTTTAAGGGGTCTTAACTTTGGCATACGATATCCGTTTGGTTATCATAATACCTCGTTTCGAATATCTCCATGAGAAGGAAAAATTGTAAATTTATGAGACAAATTTTGACACTATTCTGGTTTCTCTTTTTTCCCGAAAATGTCGTTTATCCCTCAAAACCACCTCGAAAGTTTATGCCCTAAAAAACTGCATCTTGGAAATCGAATCATGCATATAAACTCTCATCTCATGTTTACCCTAGTGAGCAGGTTAAAGTGGGTAAATGTGGGTGGGGTGTTACACCACTAGCGTTGCATTGAGCTCCTCTCATATCATGTTGGGTATATACTGTAGAAATTCCCCCATATCCCTCTTCGAGAAATTCCCAGCTTTCTTGTATACCAAAGTGTTATATTGCAACCTCCTTGATCTCTTCCAAAGAAGTTGGACAACTTCCTTCTACCATTATTACATTGACTTTGTATCGACATTCACATATCTCGGCTTGCCGATGGAAGTATTTGGTATTTTAGTCTTCAACTTTCAACCAAAGGCTCCTCAAATTTAACCTCCATACCTCTTCCTCCTCCCTCAATGCTTTATGAAGACGACTAAACACTTTTCTTTCCATTGAGAAGAGGTCCTCTGAGGCCTAAATATCTTCAAGTTGATTATAGGTATCCTCCAACTCATTCCTATGTAGGTTCATCCTCGATTTCTTGATTTCATTCTGCATTTTTATCCAAGCTTCAAAGATTCCTTTAAGGCTTTAATCTCCCTCTCCAAAATGTAGGATGGGGTCCCATATGATCCAAATGGACCACACCTTCAAAATCCTCTCCATGAACCTACTTTTTGCTAACCATTGGGGATTAAATCTGAAAAGGAGGGGTCTGATATCATCAAAGGGTTGGATTTGAAGGGAGATTAGCAAGTGATCCAAACCTTCCCAAGTCAGATGTGAGGAATCAATAGAAATCCTTTGTTCCAATAATTCACCACTGAAAAGAAATTTATAAACCCTTGTTGCAATATACCCTAGCCTTGACCTTTATTGCTCCAGGTGAATTTTTAGTTTGCAGGATTGGTATCCAAGAGGTCCAAGTGGGAGATAAAAACGCTCTTGAAAGGGGTCTCTAACTCTCGTCCATCCTTTATTTTCCTAGGGGTGGATTACATTGTTGAAATATCCTCCAACAATGCACCTTATGCTTGGAGAGATGACTTTGATGTTCATGAGGGAGTCCCAACAACATATCTTCTCTCGATAAGCTGTGGGAATGTACGCATTAATTAAATTTCACACTTTATTTGAAGGAAGATGAAGGAGGCTTAAAGATGATTAGTTGTTATATTTTTCCTCCTCTAAGAGACTAAAGACTTGGGGAGACCATAGGGTGCATAGGCCCCTGTATCCTCCCCTAGATCCTATGACAGATGCACAACATCCTCTCCATATTGATTTTCTCTTGACTAGGGATTATTTTTCCCCTAACTTAGTTTCATGGAGAAGTAGAAGGTGGGGATTTGCATACCTGATAAGGGTTCATATTTCAAATTAGCCTATGTTTTTTTCCCATTCCTTGCAATTCCAAGAGATTGTAGTCATTATTTACTAGTTGCCTTTTAGCCCCCCCTTAGCTAAGGGCTTGAAGTTCTTTATTTCTTGGGGCCTTTCAGATTCTCAAAGCTTTGGGGTCCAATGATGATCTACTTTCCAATCTCTTTATCTCTTTGTGCATGCTAGGATATAACCTCACCATTGGTTCTCCAACCTAGTTTCGAGGTGGTGTCGGTTTGTTGTGATTCTTTTTCAACTCCATGATCAGTTCAGTCTTCATCTGAGGTGAACCCTGTATGGTTGACTTGGCCACATGTGGGTGAAATGAAGCCATCTTTGGCCTTAGAGGGTTGTATTCAATGGTGTCTAATTGGACATGGATATCTTCAAAAATCTACATAACTTCTTCCTCTTTTTGAGGGAGTCTCATAAATCTAATTGCAAGATGGTTTTCAGGATTTCCCCTTCTTCCACTTCATTGGAGGGCTATTCAACTTTGAGGGGAGAATTTTTTTTTTTGCAAAAGAGGGGTATATTTACTTGCCTAAGGTCCCCACACCAAGGATTGAGCTTGAGAGGGATGAACAAGGGGTGGGGGCCTCCTGTGATCTTGGGGGTTTGGCATGCATTGTTTCCCTTGTTTGTTCATACCTCTTCTTCATTTAGGGGTTTGCCATTGGTCTCCCTCAACTTGGAGATTTTCTTGATCCACACTTTCAGGGAAGTTTTTGGAAAAATGGTCGTACTCATGGCAATGTTTACACTTGAATGAGAGCTTATCATAATCAAATTGCTAGCTAAAGGACTAGTTATCCAAATTCAGTTGGAAAAATTTTAGTAAACCCTTTTTCAGATCCACTTCTACGTAGGTTTGGGTACATGCAAACATTGGAGCCTTTGGCATTTATTTGTCAATGAATTTCCCAAGAGCATCTCTGATAGATTTGAAGGTGTCATCATTCCAATAGTGGCGAGGGAAGTGGGGTGAATTCATTCAAATAAGGACGGTAGATGGTACATCATTCTATAGATTGAAATTCTAGGTCCAACGTTCCAAATGCAACCCCTTAACCCCATGATGTAGGGGCCGCTTTGAAAGATGAGGTATTGATCATCCTTATGCTCAAAGAGGAAGGTGAAAAAACCACGAACATAGAACGAAGAAGAAACTTACCCTTTGATGAACCGTTTAGATTTACAATCCACCCATAAGTTGAGAGTTCTTGGGAATATCCAAAACCCCATATGCTGGCTGATGAGACCCTTCTCCACCAAATGAAATGCCATTCTTTGAGATTGATTTGTGCAAATCTCGATCTTAAGAATCTCATCTATCTTCTTTACAAAGGGGGAGAACTATGACTTTTGGGTTTTGGGAGGTGCAACAATTAGAAGGCTTAGTCGAGGGGATACGAGGGAAGAGGGTCCATGGTAGTGGAAACCACTCCTACATTGAGCCACTTTCCAAAATGAATTTATCAAAAAATTAAAAATACAATAAAATATATCATATCTCTATCTTTTGGAGTTTTCCAAATGTTGCAAATAAACGTTATTTCTACTAAAATATTAAATGAAAATAAATAATATGTCGAGTTGTAACACATGAACCTTCTTTGTTCTTGACAGTGATTCATTAATTCACTCATTGGAACATTAAACAATTCCTCATTTTTTTATTTTTTTTTACTTGATATGTCAACTACGGCCTCGCAGGTTCGATTATGACCGAGATAGGAAATATGAGCTCACTCCACCTTGAGAGAAATGGAAAACTGCTCAACTTCTCGTCTGATAATCTCATGGGCCTCATACCATCGAATCTCTACATGGGTGGGAAGCTTCAGAGCCCAATTCTTCTTGGCAACTTATTCTTTAGCCACATTATAGAAAACTTGGGGTCCTGCAAATCATGTTCACTAGCATTGGCCTCTGCTGCTATCATCAAAGCCAAGGCTTTGAATAGGAGTATTGCTTCAAGATCCTGGAAGCTAACAAAATTATAGAGGCTGGACTTCACGTATGAATACATCCTGGAGTGTTTGTAAGAGGAGAATATTATAGGGAAGGGAGGAGCAAGGGTTGCGTACAAGGGTTCAATGTGGAGCTTGGAGGAATTAGTAGTGAAGAGGTTGCCTAGGATTGGAAAAGGGTCTTCTCACAACCATGGGTTTGTTGCAAAGACTCAAAGTTTGGGCATGGTTCGACAAGGCCATATAGTGATATTATTGGGGTTTTTCTCAAGTGATGAAACAAATCTACTTGTCATATGATTCATAGGGTTTATTTTTTATTTTTTTAAAGATCATGTCAACTATACATCTGGGATATGAGAACATTGTTTTGATTCAAGTGCCAAGAAGCCTTAGTGGAAGTCGACCTATCCTGCACAAACAACAACGAGGAGGACAATCTGGTTATAATTGATCTTGGGGCTATTTTTTTATTTTGAGAACATTGTTTTGATTTGAGTGTCAAGAAGCCCTAGTGGAAGTCGACATATCCTGCATAAACAACACCGAGGAGGATAGTCTGGTTATAATCGATCTTGGTCCTATTTGTTTGTTTTGATTAGAAGTCATCTTTTTCATTTTTCGTTTTAATTTCATGAGCCCTAGATCCTTTCCTTCCCTTCCCTCGGCTCTCCTTGAACAATGTTCACTGTGAGAATCTCAATTTTAGATCTTCCACGGGCTGGTATTTTTCAGCGATATGTAAGTATGAAAAATAAAAAACAAATATATGTAAATACTTTCAGAATTGTTTATAATTTCAGTTGAAAACATTTTCAAATCGCTTGTTTAGTCATGTTGGAACCATCTTGCAAATTTGTTAGGGCACCGCCTTAAAGTTGAAGACACCATGAACTAACTAAATTTGGGAACCCTTGCTTTAAATTGCATTTCCCTTACATTCCCGATGTCCCTACATTTCTTCTTTGACAATATTCGACTCGACCCTGAAACTGTAGCTACTAGCTTGAAGCATGTATGTATAGGGCATCAAGGAGTTTAACAACCACTGAGTGTTACCTGAGCTCAAGATTTAGGGGAGATTTACCAGAATAAGAATGAAGACATGTGCTGCAAAGAAGCCATGTCCGAGTTCAAGGAAATAATATGGGCATTGATTTCAAGGAGTCACTTTCTACAGTTCAAAGGGCAGCATTTTAAAGGTGAAGAAAAACTCGCAAACATTATTTATTAGTACGTGCCAAACGAAAGCCTAGGAGAGTTACTGCGTGGGAATAAAGGTGGGCATTTTTAATGTGCTAACATATACAAGATGGCCATTAGGGCAGCTAAATGGTTTTGATATTTACACCATGATTACTGCCTTATTATAATAGATTGTGATGTAAAATCCAACAACATTTTCTTGGATTCCAATTTTGAGGTCCATGTAGCTGATTTCAGCCTTCCAAAGTGTTTGAAGGATTCGGGTGGCTTCGAAATGTATGTGTTCCACTACAGGTTCCTATGAATACATTTCTCCAGGTAAACAGTCAAGTTTATCTCCTTTCCTTTTAGGTTATTTCAATGTGAAATTTCCATACCCTGTGTTTCTTTGAAGAAAATCTGAGATGAAGCCTTCTAATGGATTGCTTGATTACATTTAAGTTCTCATATAATATTTCTCTTGTTTTTTTTCTTTAGAATATGCATACACACTGAAACCGAATGAAAAGAGTGATATCTATAAGTTTGGAGTGGTGTTGTTGGAACTAGTCACTAGTAGAAGGCCCCCTGGGGAAGTTTGGAGATGGTGTAGATATTGTTAAGTGGGTAACCAAGATGACTAACTCCAGGAGGGAAGTAGTTTCAAACATTTTGGATGAAATGCTGTCTACAATGCCTTTGCACGAGGTTATCCATATTTTATGTGGCAATAGCACGTATTGAAGAACACATTGTAGAGAAGCTTGCCATGAGAGAGATTGTTCATATGCTCAGCAACATTGCAAAGATAAAACCTTTTGAAAATCCTCTACCTACTTCATAAGGAGCGGAATCCGCCCAACCAACCGATGTTGTCTACTCTCATGATCTCTCTCTCTCTCTATTTGAATCCATTTTCAAATTTTCATTGTTACGTCACATGGTCAGTTATAGTTAATACCCACATAATTCATACACAGAATATCAGTTCGCAATGACCACCTCAGGATTCCTTTCATTCACGAGTGTGATTAACTTAATATTCAGATGTGCATTTTGTAAGCCCTAATGATCCTGGTATGAAAATTTATTCCTCATATTCCACTAGTGAAACACCATTTATTAGTTACCAGGATCATCTCCATGGTCTATGAGAGAGACAAAAATTCTTGTTGCCGATCACTTGCACATGAATGCGTGTTGATTGATCACTTTAGATATGAATAGAACTAGATCTGGATGCTATATGAATGTTTCATTTTAAATACATGTAAGTTACATAATAACCAAGGGGGATTTTAGCCTTTAGGGTTCTATGCTTGTCTATGGTTTCCAATAAATCAATAACAAAACACATTCATCCAGTCATATAACATAATAACAGTGGGCATTCAATCCCAAATATTCCCCATCTATGAGCCACTTGAAAGTCAATTTTCAAGGTATCCTTCTCCAGACCTTAGTGGCAAAGGAAAGATTCTAGAAACTCATACTTTCTCTCCAGACTCTCACAGAGAATGGAACATTGATAATTTAAGTGTGGGACAAGTTAGACAGATGATTGATATGATTTTTTTTGAACACAAGCTTATGTGTCTAAAGGAAAAAAATGAAATATAAGCTTGTAAAATAATCATACAATGTTTTACTGGAACTCTATTAAGATGGTGGGAATCAGAGACATCCTCGGCTCGTATTTAAAAAATGGAGAATGAACTTTTAAAAGATGAAGTTGGAGATATAATCCACAATTCTGATGGCACACCACAGAACAACATGATTGGAGCCGTGACTTCAATGATTCTTGAACATTGGTGTGGATCTGAGACAGACCTTGCAGACAAGCATGAAATGATTCTTATGAATCTTAAGTGAAAAAAATTATCTCAATTTGAAGATTTTCATAGAGACTGGATACAACGTATATATGAAGTAAAAGACCCTAAGAATATCCTCTGGAAACAATTTTACCTGGCAACATTGCCTTCTAAATTTGTTGACTATCTAAAGCTACAGGAATATTTCCGATTACCATTTGAGTCATTTACCTGGGGAGAAATATACAACATTGTTACTAAGACTATGGTTGGGCTCTGTACCAGTGCAAAGGTAAATAAATCCTTAGATAAACTTTCCCGTTTTCCTGATAACAAATCTATCTGCAGTAAATATGGCCTTACTATAGATGATCCTATTGTCAGGAGAAGAAAGGTCAAGAAACAATCAAAGAAATCCAAGAAAAAGTATCAAGCACACCCAACCCAAGGTCATAGGTCAAGAAAGAGGATCATTCATAGATCCAGGAAATGACATTATAAATATATACCCAATACCCATTATTACTAGCCCAAGGACATCCACCTGCATTCTTCAAAGCAAGAAAAATGGAATAAGATAACTTGTTGGCTTTGTGGGAAGCCTAGTCACACTTCTCAGAAATGTCCCGTGGGAGAATAATCAAGAAAAAATAGAGGTAAGAAATCTCAACCTCTAAACAGACAAAAGAAAACTATCAATATAGAGACTCCTATACTGTGCATGAAATGTGGGTCTAAAAATCATAGAACTGAACATTGTCATAATATAGTTATTTGTGAACAAGTTCAACAACAACAACTTGATGATTCATCCTATGATGTCTCTTACAGTTCCTCTTCCTCTAGTCCATCTGTTGAAGAATTAAATACTTATATGACAAATTGTTTTTGTTAAGATTAAGAGAATTTCCAATGCAATTATTCATCTGACTCTGACTATTCTAGTGACAGTTCTTCAGATATTCCAGATAACACTAACAATCAGCCAAAAGAAAAAGTGTTAATGGTGCAAACAACAGATGAAGATGAACTAAAAATTATTTCACAAATTCCAGCAATGGAAGAAGGAGAAATGAAGACAAAACTTCTAGAGACATTTCTAAGTCAAGTTCACTCTTCCAGCTCTAGAAAAGGCTTAAGTAAAAAGCCTCTCTTTGTGGATGCTTCCTATGAGCAAAATACAAAAGCCTTTCAGAGAGATCAACTGCAGTCTAGGATTCGTTGACTCACTTTGGGGGAGGAAAGTAGAGAAATCCATCATTTAAAATCAGAAATATCTACTCTCAAGTCCCAAGTTGCACAATTAGAAAAAGGAAAGCAACCTATTACTCAGAATGTTTCTACATGTACCACTGCATACACTCTACACACTGCACCTAAAAATGTTGAAGCAAATGTTGAAATATTTGAGGGTAAAAAGGATCCCACAATAGGCTTCAGAGAAATGAGAATTCTAGCCATTGAATATCAGCAACACCATGTCCTCCTAAATATTTGCATTAAAGGCCAAATGTTTACTCTCAAAACACTCATAGATTTAGGAGTAGATCTTAATGTATTCAATACAAAAGTAATCCCAACCAAGTTTTGGGTCAAATCAACTAGACAAGTAGTCGGGTTGGGAAATAAAACTCTTCATTATGAAGTTCCCCACGCATCTATTTTCTTTGACCAACACTGCATTAAATTGAAATTTTAGTAGCAGAAATTCCTATAGACTATATTTTAGGAAATGTCTTCCTAGCAGTAGTAGAACCTCACAGCTCAATCAGAATAAAAGACAATAAAGTCGGATATTTTATCACTTTGCCAAGTTTAGATGGAAGTTTTAAATAGATAAAATTGCCATATATTTCAAGCCCCAGAATTTCAACCATGGTCCAAGCCATGGAAGAATTAAGCAAAGCTGAATCTAAACTGATTGAACTCAAGGATTTGAAATCCTCAACTCAGATAGGGGATCAGCTAAAAACCCCTACTATTCAAAGAAGGATCTCTGATCTTAGAAAAAATATTGAGGCCGAATGTTGTTCTAAAGAACCAAATGCTTTTTGGCACATGAAACAACATTGTGTTGAACTGCCTTATAAATCTGATTAAGAAGGAAGACCTTGAAAAAACAGAGCCATTCATATAAATAAGGAATACCGAGATATTTGTGAAAAAGAAATAAGAGAATTAAGGGATAGGAAATTGATAAGAGAATCTGATAGTCCTTGGAACTGTTACAGATTTTATGTAAACAAAAGATCTGAGCAGATCAGAGGAATTCCAAGACTAGTGATAAACTATAAACCCCTGAATACATTTCTAGTAGATAACACCTGTCCAATTCCTCACAAAGAAGATCTATTGACCAGAATATCAGGAGAAAAAATATTTTCCAAATTTGATCTTAAATCATGATTTTGGCAAGTGGCCATTGAAGAAAAATACAAGTTTAAAATAGCATTCAGTGTGCCGGCAGGACATTATGAATGGAATGTCATGCCTTTTGGTCTGAAACATGCCCCATCTAAGTTTCAGAAAGTGATGGATTCCATCTTCAAACCATATTATGATTGGATTTTAGTATATATAGATGATATTCTAATATTTTCTAAGAATATCGAAGATCATTTTAAGCATGTACAGACATTCTACAAGTGGTAAAGAAAAATGGTCTTGTACTAAGTAAAAAAAAGATAGAACTATTCTAGACCTCCATCAAATTCCTAGGTCATATGATTCAAGATGGTCAAATAGCTCTGCAAAAACATGCTCAAGAATTTGCAGACAAATTTCCTGATGTTATCATATATAAGACACAACTTCAAAGATTTTTGGGATGTTTGAATTATGTGAGTAATTTCTATAAAGATTGTGCCAAAGACCGAATTTTATTGAATCAAATATTGAAAAAGAATCCTCTGCCATGGACAAATGCTCATATCAGTGCCATGAAAAGAATAAAAAGCAAAGTTAAATCTCTTCCCATTTTATTTTTCGTTGATGACAGTAATTTCAAAATTATTGAAACAGATGCAAGTGTTCTAGGATGGGGTGGCATATTGAAGCAAATAAAGAATTATGGTAATGAGTAGATTGTACAATTTGGTTCAAGAACATGGAATCCAACAGAGAAGAATTACTCCACTATTGAAAAAGAAGTAAAGGCGGCATGGAACTCTATCGATAAGTTTGTTATTCATTTAGTCAACAAGAGATTCTTATTAAGAACTGATGCCTCTGCCCTAAAGAAATTTTTGAAAAAAAGATATCAAAAAGCATGGAGAAGCAAAATTTTCTAGATGGCAAGCATTATTTTCAAATTTTTATTTTGATGTAGATCATATTAAAGGAACATAAAATTGTTTTCCAGACTTTCTCAGCAGAGAATATATCCAATAGCAAGAACATGTCGTGGTTATTGTTATAGAATGGGACCCCAATCAGCAAAAATAAATTCTCAGGTCCATCCCTGATAACAAAATTTGACAAGAATATAGAGACCAGTGGAAGTCGACTTGGCAGCTTTTGAATACTAAGGTTTTAGATGCAAAATTGCAGGCACATACAGATATCTTGCACTTAGTGCCTAAAAGAAAGGTATATCCGAAAGGAAGAAAATGGATCCATGACATGGTTTATTCTAGAAGTATGACAGCATCACATCAAGCAGAATAATATCTACACAGTGATTTCCATGATATTACTATGATTTGGTCAGAAGGAGGAGATAGATGCAGAGTCTATCATAAATATTTTTGCATAAACTAGACTAGAAATCCTGCATGGACTAACAACTTTTCTCAATGGCCAGGAAATGATCCTAACTTTTTTTTTCTTGACATAATCTATAATTTTTCAGGATATAAAAAGCTCTTGTGGGATATTCTCAATGTTGATGGGAAAAACGAAACCCATCATACAAAGTTAAAATTTGGACCAACATGGGTTATGCAAAGAAACCAACAATGTGAATGGTTACATGAATGGTGGAATGACTATGGAGTAAACAAAATAGCCATTGATGTTGTTTACTATGAATCTCATTTTCAAGAAAACTACAATTGGTGTTTTGAAAATAACATTACTGAATGTTTTCATACTCCCTGCAATACTGCCAGAGATATTAAAAAAATTCAAGACCATGAAATTTTTAATCAATTCATGACCAGACAATTTGAGTGGTTGGTTATGACGAAAATCAAACACCATATTGTTTTAAATAAACCCATTATTGTGAGAAGAATATATACTAAAGCTTGGGACGAACATTTTTATAAGAAATATCGTTTTCCTAGAATCACTATACTAGATGATCCAGTATAATTTGGTTCTCATGGACTCCATTTAAAAGTATCCACACTGTTCATAATGTCTAGTCACGGACTTGAGGTGACTGGTTTTCTCGTGGACCTTCCGGTAAAAAGCCTCCACATTGTAATAACCTTCGCATCGATTTTCTCGTGGGCTTTTATTTTAAAAGGCATAGACATTGTTTATGATGAATGTGTTTTCTGTACAAGATTTGATCTTTCAAGAGAATCGAAGGAATTCTCTGACAGCTGGTGGGGTTTGACCCCACATCTACCTGACTGATTGATGAATGTACTAGATTCCCAAGGAACAGATAGGACCAACCATCAAGTGCTTGTCCCCTTTCTTTTCCTATAAAATAAGGAGAGTAAGGCTCATTTGAGGCATCTGGTTTTGGAAAGTGATAGAGTTTTGGTCTTGTGTGTTTTGAGTCGGAGATCTGAAGTGTTTTCCTTCCTGCTCTGCAACTGCGGACATTTGTCTGATCTAATTGCATCACAAAGATCATTTCATTCCTCTAAGTTATTAGGTGATCTAAGAAGCCTGAGTATCAGTGTGCTCAACACTGATAAGAACCTAAAGTGTCCAGATCTATAGTCTGTCTATAAGTTTGTGTGTTTAAGGATTCGAAGACTGAGCCTGTGTTTAGCCAGGAAGCCTTCAGTAAGCTCTTTCATTTTTTGAAAACCTAAATCTGATAAATGCTAAAGCAGTCAATCTTAGGAAAGAAATCTGCTATAAAAATCTCTGTAATATGATTCCAAAAATCTTTAATAAAGAAGAGAGTATTTTGTTCCGCAGAAAAGGTCGTCAGAGCATGAAATATTTGAGTAGGCTCGTGTATGGGTTCGTGTATGGGTTCATGTATGGGTTAATAAGTATACACAGAGAAGAGGTTCAACAAGGCTAGTCAGCTTGTGTTGCTGTTGTAGGCTTCATCTGAAACCCCTGCTTAAAATTGGTATTAAAGATAGAACATCGTCTGGTTCGTAAAGGTTAGTACTCAAAATCTCCATTCTTTATCAAATGGAATCAGCACGTGGATCTGTATCTTACAGAGAATTAGACAAAAAGGATAAAACTCAAGAAAATCTTCTTCGAGATATGTTTGTGTCTGCCTCAAGTCATGTGATAAATTCTACTGAATTAGAATATGAAGAATCTCAGCCATCTTCTAGATGACAACTTCCTAGTATAAATGCTTCTGATGTATATAGTGATCTTTCAGCCTTCCATTTAAAAGCCGACACTAGGATTTCTATCAAAGAATTCATTAGCCAAATCCAAGAGAATTCATAATGTATACAGTCAATTTCACTCTTGAATTCTAAAAAACATCAGGTTGAAGGCAAAAGGCTTAAAACTCAATATTTACATTTGGCATGTATTAGGATAGGAATCAATGCTTTGACACACCAAGGACTCAATACTTCTATTTGGCCACAGTCAGAGACTTAACACATAACAAGTGTATTGATTCCTTGATAGGAGGTATTGTTGCACCTTTATCGAATGTCCCTGTTTATTTTGATTGTTATCTAAACTTTCCAGTATATGTCTTTGATGAAACAATCGACAATATTCTACAATTACAAATCCAAAACATGGTGTTTGATATGTCTAGAAAGAGACATAACATATCCATTCAAAAAAAGGGATGTTTTAGACATACCAGTAATCTCTATCCTGCAGTTCTACATAAACCCAGTAAAGATTCAAAGTCAAGTGTGGTTGTTCTAACTAACTCCAAAAATCAAAAAATAGAACATCAGACTGTCAGATGGGAAGATCTTACTTTCCTCGAACACTGGATCGTCTCAAATCCTAAACCTCCTCTTATGATAAGTATAGCCTCTGCAAATATTCAAGAAGATCATTCATCTGTCGTCCTTTCTTTTCCTAGAAGATCAGCTATTGATAGAAGAAGGATAAAACAAGCCTGCAAAAGTACTCAAATGTATAGAAACCCCCTTGAAATTGATACTGCTTGTTCTAGTTCTGTTTCAAATCCTTGCAAACATATTTCTCTATTTGAATTTTCCCAAATAGTAAATTTTTTCTCTTTAGAAATCATCTGTCCAAAATGTAAAGCATCTGTAAATCTGAGTAGCCTTGTTGAATATGTCATACATATAAATCTTCATCTTAGAACAGAAGAAGCTCCCCCTTCTACATCAACAAATCCTTGTCCAAAGCAGATTGTACAATTTGCTTCAAGAACATGGAATCCAGCATAGAAGAATCACTCCACTATTGAAAAAGAAGTAAAGGCAGCATGGAACTCTATCGATAAGTTTGCTATTCATTTATCCAACAAGATATTCTTATTAAGAACTAATGCCTCTGCCCTGAAGAAAGTTTTAAAAAAAGATATCAAAAAGCTTGGAGAAGCAAAATTTTCCAGATGACAAGCATTATTTGCAAATTTTAATTTTGAAGTAGATCATATTAAAGGAACAGAAAAATGTTTGCCAGAATTTCTCAGCAGAGAATAAATCCATCAGCAAGAACATATCATGGTGATTGTTACAAAATGGGACCCCAATCAACAAAAATAAATTCTCAGGTCCATCCCTGATAACAAAAGTTTGCAAGAATATAGAGACCAGTGGAAGTAGACTTGGCAGCTTCAGAATACTAAGGTTTTAGATGCAAACTTGCAGGCACATACAAATATCTTGCACTTAGTCCCTGAAATAAAGGTATATCCAAAAGGAATCAAATGGATCCATGACATGGTTTATTCCAGAAGTATGACAACATCACATCAAGCAAAAGAATCTCTACGCTGTGATTTCCATGACATTATTATGGTTTGGTCAGAAGGAGGAGATAGACGCAGAGTCTATCATAAATATTTTTGCATAAACCAGACTAGAAATCTTGCATGGACTAACAACTTTTCTCAATGGCCAGGAAATGATCCTAACATTATTTTTCCTGACACAATCTATAATTTTTCAGGATATAAAAATCTCTTGTGCAATATTCTCAATGTTGATGGGAAAAACGAACCTCATTATACAAAGTTAAAATTTGGACCAACATGGGTTATGCAAAGAAACCATCAATGTGAATGGTTACAGGAATGGTGGAATGACTATGGAGTAAACAAAACAACCATTGATCCCATTTACTATGAATCTCATTTTCAAGAAAACTGCAATTGGTGTTTTGAAAATAACATTCCTGAATGTTTTCATACTCCCTCCAATACTGCAAGAGATCTTTAAAAAAATCAAGACCATGAAATTTTGAATCAATTCATGACCAGACACTTTGAGTGGTTGGTTATGACAAAAATCAAACACGAGATTGTTTTAAATAAACCCATGATTGTCAGAAGAATATATACTAAAGCTTGGGATGAACATTTGTATAAGAAATATCGTTTTCCTAGAATAACTGTACTAGATGATCCAGTATAATTTGGTTCTCTTGGACTCCATTTAAAAGTATCCACAATGTTCATAATGTCTAGTCACGGACTTGAAGGGACCGATTTTCTCGTGGAATTTCCGGTAAAAAGCCTCCACATTGTAATAACCTTTGCATCGATTTTCTCGTGGGCTTTTATTTTAAAAGGCATCCACATTGTTTATGATGAGTGTGTTTTCTGTACAAGATTTGATCTTTTTAGGAGACTTGGAGGACTTCTCCGACAGCTGGTGGGGTTTGACCCCACATCTACCTGACTGATTGATGAACGTACTAGATTCCCAAGGAACATATAGGACCAACCATCAAGTGCTTGTACCCTCCCTTTCCTATAAAAGAAGGAGAGTAAGGCTCATTTGAGGAACTTGGTTTTGAATAGTGATAGAGTTTTGGTCTTGTGTGTTTTGAGTTGGAGATCTGAAGTGTTTTCCTTCCTTCTCTGCAACTGCAGATGGTTGTCTGATTTGATTGTGTCACGAAGATCATTTCATTCCTCTAAGTTATTAGGTTATCTGAGAAGCCTTCGTATCAGTGTGCTCGACACTGATAGGAACCGAAAGTGGCCAGATCTATAGTCTGTCTATAAGTTTTTGTGTTTAAGGATTCGAAGGCTGAGTCTGTGTTTAGCCAGGAAGCCTTTAGTAAGCTCTTTCATTTATTGAAAAGCTAAATCTGATAAATGCTAACGCAATCAATCTGAGGAAAGAAATCTTCTATAAAAATCTCTGTAATATGATTCCAAAAATCTTTATTAAAGAAGAGAGTATTTTGTTCCACATTGAGTACTTAAACTCTGAATGTCTGTTGAGATAGCATTTGTGTTGCATATTTTCACCAGAGGTTCGCCAAAAGATAGAAGGGATGCCAGACCATTAAAGGCAAAGGAAGCCACAGTAAAGGTCGCCACAACGTAAAATATTTGAGTAGGTTCATGTATGGGTTAATAAGTATACACAGACAAGAGGTTCAACAAGGTGAGTCAGCTTGTGTTGTTGTTGCAAGCTTCATCCGAAGCCCCTGCTTAAAATTGGTAACAAAGCTAGAACATCGTCTGGTTTGTAAAGGTTAGTACCCAAATTCTCCATTCTTTATCAAATGGAATTAGCACACAGATCTGTATCTTACAGAGAATTGGAAGAAAAGGATAAAACTCAATAAAATCCTCTTCGATATATGTTTGCATCTGCCTCAACTCATGTGATAAATTCTACTGAATTAGGATATGAAGAATCTCAGCCATCTTATAGATGTCAACTTCCTAGCATAAATGCTTTTGATGTATATAGTGATCTTTCAGTCTTCCATTTAAAAGCTGCCACTAGGATTTCTATCAAAGAATCCATTAGCCAAATCCAAGAGAATTCAGAATGTATACAGTCAATTCCACCCTTGAATTATAAACAACTTCAGGCTAAAGCCAAAAGGCTTAAAACTCAATATTTACCTTTAGGATGTATCAGGATAGGAATCAATGCTTTGACACATCAAGGACTCAATACTTTTATTTTGGCCATAGTCAGAGACTTAACACATAACAAGTATATCGATTCCTTGATAGGAGGTATTTTTTCACCTTTATCGAATGACCCTGTTTATTTTTATTGTTATCCAAAGTTTCCAGTATATGTCTTTGATGAAATAATCGACAATATTCTACAATTACAAATCCAAACCATGGGGTTTGATATGTCTAGAAAGAGACATAACATAGCCATTCAAACAAAGGGATGTTTTAGACATACCAATACTCTCTGTCCTACAGTTCTATATATACCCAATAAATATTCAAAGTCAAGTGTGGTTGTTCTAACTGACTCCAAAAATAAAAAAATAGAATGTCAGACTATCAGATGGGAAGATCTTACTTTCCCCGAACACTAGGTCGTCTCAAATCCTAAACCTCCTGTTATGAGAAGTATAACCACTGCAAATATTCAAGAAGATCAGTCATCTGCTATCCTTTCTTTTCCTAGAAGATCAACTATTGACAAAAGAAGGATCGAACAAGCCTGCAAAAGTACTCAAATGTACATAAGCCCCCTTGAAATTGATACTTCCTATTCTAGTTTTGTTTCAAATCCTTGCAAACATATTGCTCCATTTGAATTTTCCCAAATAGTAAATTTTTCCTCTTTAGAAGTCATCTGTCTAGAATGTAAAGCATCTATAAATCTGAGTAGCCTTGCTGAATATGTCATACATATAAATCATCATCTTAGGACAAAATAAGCTCCCCCTTTTACATCAACAAATCCTTATCCAAAGCAGATTGTACAATTTTCTTTAGGAACATGGAATCCAGTAGAGAAGAATTACTCCACTATTGAGAAATAAGTAAAGGCAGCATGGAACTCTATCGATAAGTTTGCTATTCATTTACTCAACAAGAGATTCTTAATAAGAACTGATGCCTCTACCCTGAAGAAAGTTTTGAAAGAAGATATCAAAAAGCCTGGAGAAGAAAAAATTGCCAGATGGCAAGCATTATTTGCAGATTTTGATTTTGATGTAGATCATATTAAAGGAAAAAAAAAAAATTTGCCAGACTTTCTCAGCAAAGAATATATCCAGTAGCAAGAACATATCATGGTTATTTTTATAGAATGGGACCCCAATCAGCAAAAAGAAATTCTCAGGTCCATCCCTGATAACAAAAGTTGACAAGAATATAGAGACCAGTGGAAGCCGACTCTGCAGCTTTGGAATACTAAGGTTTTAGATGCAAACTTGCAAGCACATACAGATATCTTTCACTTAGTCCGTGACGGAAAATTAAATCCAAAAGGAAGAAAATGGATCAATGACATGGTTTATTCCAGAAGTATGACAATAACACATCAAGCAGAAGAATCTCTATGCAGTGATTTCCATGATATTACTATGATTTGGTTAGAAGGAGGAGATAGATGCAGAATACATCATAAATATTTTTGCATAAACTGGACTAGAAATCCTGCATGGACTAACAAATTTTCTCAATGGCCAGGAAATGATCCTAAAATTATTTTTCCTGACACAATCTATAATTTTTCAGGATATGAAAAGCTCTGGTGGGATATTCTCAATGTTGATGGGAAAAATGAAACCCATTATACAAAGTTAAAATTTGGACCAACATGGGTTATGCAAAGAAACCAACAATGTGTATGGTTACAGGAATGGTGGAATGACTATGGAGTAAACAAAACAACCATTGATCATGTTTACTATGAATCTCATTTTCAAGAAAAATGCAATTGGTGTTTTGAAAATAACATTCTTGAATGTTTTCATACTCCCTGCAATACAGCCAGAGATCTTCAAAAAATTCAATACCATGAAATTTTGAATCAATTCATGACCAGACACTTTGAGTGGTTGGCTATGACAAAAATAAAACACCAGATTGTTTTAAATAAACCCATGATTGTCAGAAGAATATATACTAAAGCTTGGGATGAACATTTGTATAAGAAATATCGTTTTCCTAGAATAACTGTACTAGATGATCCAATATAATTTGGTTCTCGTGGAATCCATTTAAAGGTATCCACAGTGTTCATAATGTCTAGTCATGGACTTGAAGTGAATGGTTTTCTCGTGGACTTTCCGATAAAAAGCCTCCACATTGTAATAACCTTCACATCAATTTTCTCGTGGGATTTTGTTTTAAAAAGCATCCACATTGTTTATGATGAGTGTGTTTTCTGTACAAGATTTGATCTTTTCAGGAGACTCGGAGGACTTCTTTGACAGCTCGTGGGGTTTGACCTGACATCTACCTGACCGATTGATGAACGTACTATGTTCCCAAGGAACATATAGGACCAACCATCAAGTGCTTGTCCCCTCTCTTTTCCTATAAAAGAAGAAGAGTAAGGCTCATTTGAGGCATTCGGTTTTGGAGAGTGATAGATTTTTGGTCTTGTGTGTTTTGAGTCGGAGATCTGAAACATTTTCCTTCCGGCTCTGCATCTGCGGACGTTTGTCTGATCTGATTGCATCATGAAGATCATTTCATTCCTCTAAGTTATTAGGTGATCTGAGAAGCTTGTGTATCAGTGTGCTCGACACTGATAAGAACCTAAAGTGGCCTGATCTATAGTCTGTCTATAATTTTTTGTGTTTAAGGATTCGAAGGTTGAGTCTGTGTTTAGCCAGGAATCCTTCATTAAGCTCTTTAATTTATTGAAAAGCTAAATCTGATAAATGCTAACACAGTCAATCTCATGAAAGGAATCTGCTATAAACATCTCTGTACTATGATTCCAAAAATCTTTAACAAAGAAGAGAGTATTTTGTTCCGCATTGAGTACTTAAACTATGAATGTCTGCTGATATAGCATATGTGTTGCATATTTTCGCCAGAGGTTTTCCAGAGGTTCGCCAAAAGGCAGAAGGGACGTCAGACCATTAAAGGCAAAGGAAGCCGCAGAAAAGGTCGCTAGAGTGTGAAATATCTAAGTAGGTTCATGTATGGGTTAATAAGTATACACAGAGAAGAGGTTCAAGAAGGCCAAGCAGCTTGTGTTGCTGTTGCAAGCTTCATCTGAAGCCCTTGCTTAAAATTGGTATCAAAGCTAGAACATCATCTGGTTCGTAAAGGTTAGTACTCAAAATCTCCATTCTTTATCAAATGGAATCAGCACGCAGATCTGTATCTTACAGAGAATTAGAAGAAAAGGGTAAAACTCAAGAAAATCCTCTTCGAGATATGCTTGCATCTGCCTCAAGTTGTGTGATAAATTCTACTGAATTAGAATATGAAGAATCTCAGCCATCTTGTAGATGACAACTTCCTAGCATAAATGCTTTTGATGTATATAGTGATTTTTCAGTCTTCCATTTAAAATCCACCACTAGGATTTCTATCAAAGAATCCATTAGCAAAATCCAAGAGAATTCATAATGTATATAGTCAATTCCACTCTTGAATTCTAAAGAACTTCAGGCTAAAGCCAAAAGGCTTAAAACTCAATATTTACATTTGGGATGTATCAGGATAGGAATCAATGCTTTGATAGACCAAGGACTCAATACTTTTGTTTTGGCCAGAGTTAGAGACTTAAAACATAACAAGTATATTGATTCCTTGATAGGAGGTATTGTTGCACCTTTATCGAATGACCTTGTTTATTTTGATTGTTATCCAAAATTTTCAGTATATGTCTTTGATGAAACAATCGACAATACTCTACAATTACAAATCCAAACCATGCGGTTTGATATGTCTAGAAAGAGATATAACATAGCCATTCAAACAAAGGGATGTTTTAGACATACCAATACTCTCTATCCTGCAGTTCTACATACACCCAGTAAAGATTCAAAGTCAAGTGTGGTTGTTCTAACTAACTCCAAAAATCAAGAAATAGAACATCAGACTATCATATGGGAAGATCTAACTTTCCCTGAACACTAGGTCATCTCAAAGCCTAAACGTCCTGTTATGAGAAGTATAACCTCTGCAAATATTCTAGAAGACCAGTCATCTGCTATCCTTTCTTTTCCTAGATGATCAACTATTGATAGAATAAGGATCGAACAAGCCTGTAGAAGTACTCAAATGTACAGAAACCCCCTTGAAATTGATACTGCTTGTTCTAGTTCTGTTTCAAATCCTTGCAAACATATTTCTCTATTTGAATTTGCCCAAATAGTAAATTTTTCCTCTTTAGAAGTCATCTTTCTAGAATGTAAAGCATCTGTAAATCTACCTACTAAACCTTGTTGTCTTGAATGAGAAAACGAACTTGTAGATCAACTTAAAGAAGAACAAACAAATAACCCAATATGTTTGATTGGTGATATTGTTTATACTAATGATTTTCCAATTTTCGATCAGTTTGATGATTATAATGAGCTTCAAGAAGAAACTAATCATGCAGAGCAACTAGCAGTTGATTGGTGTCATGAACTTCACTATCATCATCTTCAAGGCAACAATCAAACAATCCAATCCATCAGAAATAGCTTTCACATAATTGGGAGTCAGCAATCTATCAGTTGTGATGATGAGTTTGAGAACAATGAAAAATTTCTTGAGCATGATGAGTATGAAGAACCTTCTCCTGAAAGGGTTGAGGTAATCAAAGAGACCCATGCTCAGGAATATAATGACCTATTCACAGAGTACAGTCCACTGAATCAGATCTTACCAGGACTACAAGAGGACAACACTACAAAATATGATGAGTCCTCTAGTTTAGATCACAATGAAGATGATGAAGATTTTATTTCTCAAAAGAATCTTTTTTTTGATCTAGTGGAAGAAAAAATGATCCTGGTTGGACCTTACTTGTCTAATACTCCCAACCCGGTATTATTTCAAGATCCCTATGCTCATTTCTTGAAGATATTTGAAGAAGGGATAAAGATTGTTAGAAGTAGTGTATTACCAAAAGCAAGAATTTTTTTTAGCACTACTGCTAAAGAAAAAGGGAGATGGGAGTGGCCCTAGTTGTCCAACACGCTCAAGGAGATGAGAAAAGACTAATCATGAAACCATATACTTGATTGGCTATATTGGAAAACGGAGTTCATAAGATAAATATGTAAATTTTACAAGTTATATTAGGTTAGATAGGAAATCAAATAAGCTCAACCTGTGAGCATTTAGTTATTTTTTGTTTTTTCTTTGAAAAAGAAAAATTACAAAATTACAAAAAACAATAGAAAAGAAGAGAAAAGAAGGTAGATATAAAAGAAGAAAGGTACAACCCCATACCAAAAAAAAGAAAAAATATGTAAGTGTGCAAGCTTAAATGCCACTACTAAAAGAAAACAATGTTATCTAGTCATACAACCTAATCATGACTAGATAAATTTAAATTTACTGTTGATAGGTTAGTGAATCAGACTTGGCTTATCAATAGAATAGATTAGGATAGAAAGAAATGGGTCTAATCAGATCACAACTTGAGACAAAGATAGAGGAAAATGGTTCAAACATGTTCAAAATATGAACCAAGACATAAAATAAAAGGGGATGACTCAAAACAGATCAAAATCTGAGTCATAAGAGGAAGGAAGGACGTTCATAATTTTCAGATCTTAAGCCTTCACAATTTTGTTTTAAATTTCTATAAATTTTAGTCTATGTGCAGCTTGTTTTTATGCCATAGTCTTACAACAAATCAGATAGCTTAATCCTGGTTTATATGTATTTAAATTTCTTTTTTAGAAAATAGAGAATAAGATCTGTCAGACAGCTTAATCCTGGCAGATAGTAGCTTAGGTAGAGAAACAATGAGTTCAACTATTTAATCTGAAATCATGGAAGAAATAAGAGTAGATTTAGATTAGTTTCCTGCTTTCAAATAAAAGAATAAAATGTCAAAGGATTTTTCTAGTTCAAAAGCACTCAAAAGAAGAGAAGATGCTAGGAAAAGTAGGAATGGGTAGGTAGAGGTGCTGTTTAAAAGAGTTTTCATGTTGCAGGTCATTGAAGAATTGTCAAAATACAAAGAAAATCAACAAGAAAAAAAAGAAATTTTGCCCAATGGATAAGGCACTGGTCTGCTGAAACTCAAAGATTATAAGTTGAGGTTCTGGACACCTTAAAAAGCAAGTTTTCCTACCCAATTGGAGCCACTGTTAGTCATCCATAATTTTGACTTTATCAAAAGATGACTAAAATTGAAAAACTCAGATTTCTAGAAACAATATTTGAAGAAACATTGTCAGTTCTAGAAATCTCACTGCCTTCATTAGCCTAAGTCCATCAGTTCACTAAAATCTTCATCCTGTTGTTTCAAAAGAAGCTTATTTAAGGCTATTTATCCTGTTTTTATTAGTCCATTTCGCTTTGAAAATAGCCCATTTTCCCTCATATTATCATTCCTACCCCTATTTTTTACATCAGTCTTTTTCCTTCTGAAAAGAACTTTTTCTCTTCATAAAACCTCCATTTCCTCAAGAAATCCCTTTGAAACATTGTAAATATCATTTTACTTGGTTTAAAATCCCTTTTTAGATCTACCGAAACCCTAAAAAAGCCTTAAAAAAAATCACATTTCAGCCTATTTTTCCAAGCTTTCAACTTTGGGTCTTATTCGCTTTTTGTTTAAGCCCCTAGCCCCTTTCTCTGCAGTAAGACCACGCCCTGCGACGAAAGCACTAGAAATCGTCGGCGGTCCCACATTGGCATTTCCAGGTTCCCCCTTTTGTGTTTTCTTTTGTGTCGATGGCTGATCCTCCGATGAGATCGGAGCCGTCCATTCCCCAAGATCCGTTGGCTAGCACTCCATCGCAACTCCTTGTTTCTTCATTTCCTTTCCTTTTTCCGCTGATAGAGTCCTCCACCAATGAGATCTGACCTGTCCATTCCCCTAGAATCCGACGTCTATCACTCCATCACATCGGCGCGTTTCCCTTTCCCTTCTGTCGCTGGATTTCCCTGCCAATAAAATCCCAACCTTCGATCTTCCTTAGATCCAACGGTCCGCGTTGCATCGTACTTCGGTGTTTCCTCAGCAACCCTTTTTGTTCTCCACTAATGATCATTCCCTCGATATAATCCTGGTTGTTGATCCTTTTGATCTAACGGCGATCAGGCCATCCTCTGCTCCATTCTCATTTTCTCCTGCGATGAAATCCTAACTGTTGATCTGGCCTCTCCAG
This sequence comes from Pinus albicaulis, assembly GCA_034641835.2. Taxonomy (NCBI): domain Eukaryota; kingdom Viridiplantae; phylum Streptophyta; class Pinopsida; order Pinales; family Pinaceae; genus Pinus; species Pinus albicaulis. Next base: position 1,412,965,845 of record CM076570.1, on the reverse strand, counting down.
ATCCAACAGAAATCACTCCTTCGCTTCTCTGCCTTCCCTCCACCCCATGCATTCTTTTTGCATAGCCCCAATTCAATTTGGACCATCGATCTCTCCCAGATTGGATGATGCAGGATCACTGCAGAGGCACCCCGCTGATGAAGATCCTTCTGTACCCCCGATGCCCCCGCAGTCGATCTCAGCTGTCGATCTTCTCCAAGATCTTATGGCTACCAACTAATGATGTTGCTGGTCCTGTTAGCCACCTATAATATTTTGTTATACCAAAAGATGGCTAAGACTTTTTGAGCCTCCAAGGAACAAATTTTATCACTAAAAATTGTTGGCTCTTGAATTCTCTTTAAGGCCTCATGCCTCTGTCCCAAATCCTCATTTGCTGTTCCATTTCATGCTCTGAAATTCTGCTAATTTCATAAGAAAAAACTACTGCAAAATCATCATTTCTCCCCTTCCCCTCTTTCAAAACTAACCATCATTTGCTCCCCTTTTTCTCCATAAAACCCCCTTTGTTTTCATGATTTCTTTTCTTCGCCTCATGAAAAACACTTTTATAAGGTTAAAGACCCATTCTTTAGCTTTTCCGAAACCTCCAAAATCCATTGAAAACCATGAAAAATGCATAAAAAATACAAGTCTTCACTATGGACTTAAGCCCCTTTGGGCTAAGTCCTAAACCACTTCCCCCCACATGCCTTCACCCCGGAACCATGTGCTAAGCCCCTCACGGCGCCGAATCGCAATCGCAATCGTTCCAAATTGCGATTTTTTCTAAAGTGCTCATCGCAAATATATGTGATGCGATCCATCACAAATCGCAATCGCAAAATTGCGGTTTTATCTAAAGCACCCATCGCAAATATCTGCGATGCGATCCATCGCAAATCGCAAAATTGCGGTTTTATATAAAGCACCCATCGCAAATATATGCGATGCGATCCATTGCAAATTTCAAATTGCAAAATTGCGGTTTTATTTAAAGCACCCATCGCAAATATATGCGATGTGATCCATCGCAAAACGCAAATCGCAAAATTGTGGTTTTATTTAAAGCACCCATCACAAATATATGCGATGCGATCCATCGTGATCACAATCTTTCCAAATTGCGACCTCTTGATTCAATCTGGACCATCCACGTGTCCGGATCGGACGGTCCAAAACCACCCCGCCTTATTTCTTCTCCCCGGTCTCCTTTTTCCTTTTTCGTCGATCTCCACTGTTGGATGCTTTCATCCAATGGCTACGTTCCCTCCCCGCCATCTGAAGCAGTTTAAACCTAAAAACGCAGGATTTCCTAATGTTTTGTTTATTTTATAGGTTTGAATGGTTTTTTCCATAAATAATGACGAGGGCCGAGAAAGACGTTTCCTACGCTTTTGATCTATCAAAGGGAACCATCCACTAGGTTATACTCCATTATTTCATTGATGCTCTATCAGCATTGACGCCGAAAGGGGACCTGCACGGCCTGCACATTGACAAGACACTGTTATTAAATCACATTTAAAAAGAGTATAAGTATTGAAGAACAGAGCACAACAGAGAAGAATACTGAAGACAGATTTGGGAAATTACGTCTAAGATGCTTATCAAAAGCCTAATCCCAGATTCAAAACACAGGTTAAAGAAGATCTGAAGGGTTGTGTCAACAGAAAGGCCTCCACCGCTACAATTAAGGTGAATTGATCCATTTTTTTACCACGATGCCACTTGTGCCTCAAAGTATTCAATTAGGAGCTGAATTTATTGATCAGGCACCCACAGCCTCACAGAAAATCAAAGGCTGCTGAAAAAATAAATACTAATCAAGGATCTTATCTCCAAATTGTCGGAAAAACTATTTTAAAGGTTAAAGAACAATCTAGAAGTAGATATTTTCAATCATTAGGCCTCAAAAGATGCAAACAGAGTTATGAAGCAGAGTTATAAATGATTACATTCCCACCTTATGCCTTGCCTGGTTCTCAAAGGCTAGGAATTGCATTGATTACATAATTAATAATACCTGACCCCTAGGAAATCCTCCCACCTCTTCATTATTCTATAAATACTTCCGTAGAAGAAGATAGAATTTTGGTCTGTAGACATTTGAATGCATGTAATTGTTATTCTGAAGCTACTGATGCCCTGTTTGCAACTTGAAAATACATAAGCTGATATGAGAAGTTTTAAGTTGTAAAGACCCACCAGGCTTGCTGATTGTAATTGGTTCGAACATCAAATACAAGCTATTGATTTATGGGACCCTGATTTATGTCAATGGTGATGTGTCCCTCACTGTCAATTGTTATTTTGCTTAATGTTTTCATTTTGTTCATTTTCTCTCATAAAGAGCAGCAAACATAGAGCTATGATTTACTTTCTACAGTACCCTTCTCTCACCGAAAACTTTATTGTCTATGTTTTCTTCATTTGAATGTTCTCTTTGAAGAGTACATCAATGCAGGCTGGTCTAAAGGGACTCGTCTGATCTAAATTTCTCTTTGTCATTGTTGTCCATGTTTTCCTTATTGAATATGCTGAAAGCAATATAGTTTAAAAGTACTTGTTTGATCTTAAGCTGTTCAACTTTTTTGTAAATGTTCTTCTGTTAAAGGTACTTCAAAGCAGGCTAGTTTAAAGGTATTAACCTGATCTTAGAATACTCTCATGTTTTTCCTTAAGTACATGCTGAAGCAATATAGTTTAAAAGAAATTACTTGATCTCAGGCTGTTTTACTACATCTTCATTTGTTTGTTCTTCATTTCCTATATGTTTCATTCCATAAAATCACCTTAAGAGATCCTTTGACATAAGTGACTTGCCCCATGGATCCCACTTGAACCTTGCTGTCCAATTAAAATCCCCCTATGAATCCATAGCCCAATGGGTTAAAATTGTCTTTTGCCTTTCTGTCAACCAAATCATTCCTTCACCTGAAAATGCTTTCACCCTTCATTTTGAAACTTCCTTCACCTTCATCATGTCCTTGCCCAACCAAAACAAACAAAACAAAACCCAAGCTCTTCATAACTAGCCTAATATCACAATTTCAGCTATTAAATATCACATCTTTAAACTCATTCATAGAGAGATCCCTCTCTGGATTGAAGAGGGCTAGATCCTAGAATCCCAAAGTTGGTTGAAATAATTGTTGCTTTTGCAGTTTTAGTCTTACGAATCTGCTAAAATTAGAGATTCCTAACATTTCTGGCGACTCCGCTAGGGACTTAGTTGAATTTTCATCTTAGTTTCCTTTAAAAACTTTAGAAAAATTTGAGAGTTAAAACCAGCCTTTTCAAGCACTACCAAGAAATGGTAATCATGATAAAACTTGTTTGAATCAGTGACAATCTAGGTAAACCCTAGGATTCTCTTAAGACTTTACCAAAACTTGAAAAATCAGCTGGCTTAGCCATAAGAGTAGACTATATTTGTCTCATAACCATAGCTAAGTTTTGAAACAGAGTTAGGATATTCTTAAAAACCACACAACTCAAAAATAACTCAGAAAAAACCAAAAATATTTCTGATTGGTAGTAAAACACTTACTCCTACATTGACACTGACCTTTCATGTGTTTTACCCCATACTCTTAGACAGAGTCTGGAAAGGGCCAGTTAGCCTCCAGATCTCATCCTCTTTCAAAGGTGACATATCTGGTAAATGCCCTCCCAGTCAATCTCTGGTTAGAGTTTTTTGTGTTCTGGGATATCCTTGAAAAGGGACATTTCACAAGCATGGTGGTGGACCATAAAACCTTTTACCTCTGAAAAGAGCTAAAAACTTCTACTTGGCGACTCCACAATCCTGAACAGACCTTAAGACTCCACTGGGAAGAACCCTGATCATTATAATATCATACAAACTCAGTTTGAGGACTGTAGGATTGAAATTTTTTATAAATAGATTAGTTAACCAGTCAAATACTGTCATACCTGGTTGAAATTTTCTTGTTTATTTGGGTCTAAAAAACACAGCATAGTGGCTCCTAGAAAGATTCACACTAGAGCCCATCCTGACCCTGATCCACCTGAGTTAGTTGATAACCCATAAAGTATCCTTAGGAAGTCTCCTGAGATTAAATTATCAACTATTTTTAGATCACCCTTGAGAGCTAACTCAGTTCCTGAAAATCTTTCAGCTCTACAAAAATCACAAGCTGACTTAGTAAATCCATTTAGAACTAGGTCTCTTGGTGATTTAGATCAGTTAGATTCTGAGTCTTCACTATCATCCCCGGAAAATAGTGAACATCCTGGTGGTAGAGAAACAACACCTCCTGATTTACATTTCCTCCACAATATAGGTGTCTCTCATCCAAGATTAGCTCAGCAATCTATTGTTTTTCCATCCACATCCCTTCATCCAAAATCCACTGTCCAAACCACCCCACTCCAACCCACTTTCCCTTTTTTTAATCCACCTCTTGTAAATCCACCTCCACCTCCTACCATGGCTGCATGGTATGCTCCCCTAGTCCTTCCTGCACCATTAGTCAACCTTCCATAGGATTATCAATCCAAAATTCCATTATATGATGCTAGCAATGCTACAACTGCATCACAACATGTGGATAAGATGAATGACTACTTTGACAGAAATGAAATTGTTGACGATTCTGTCAAACTTAGGTTATTTGCTCAAAGCCTGGGGGGAGAAATAAGAAAATGGTTTAAAGGCTTAGCCCCCCATAGTATCAATGATCTCCAAGGCTTCCATCAAACATTCTTAAACAAATTGGAAGTAAAAAAGAATCCTCTCCAAGTCCTTTCTGATTACAAGAACCTCTATAGAAACCCCGGGGAAAGTGTCCAAGCTTATTGCACTAGGTTTAATAGTGTTTATAATGCACTTTCCCCTGAACTAAAACCTCCACAAGGTTCAGTTTTAAACAAGTTTCCTGAAGGGTTTGACTCTAACATGACCTATTCGCTAAGAGAGAGAGATTTTGTAACTCTTGAAGATATGCAAAGAGGTGCTCTCTCTATGGAAGTCAACTTAATGGAGAAGAGAGCAAGGATGAAAGCTGAAAAGAGAGTGTCTTTTAGAGAGGAATCCACATCTTCTACTTCCAACTCAAAGAAGGAGAAAATGATGGAGGAGATGATGAAAGAGATGAGCATAATTAAGAGAGCACAAGCAAGCCAAAACCAAAGTGCTCCTCAAAACAGAAACCAAAACCAAAATCAGAATGTTAGAAGGAACCAACCTCCAAATAGACCTAGGGAATATGATCAATAGATCGCTCCTCCCTTTCATCAAAACTATGTGAATGAGGTTGAGGAAACAGATGAATTATTAGAGGAAGAAGATATCAACTTGCTTGAGGTAGATGATGATGACTCTGAGGTTCACTATGATAAAAAACAGGGTCTTTATACACCTTATGATGAAAAAAGAGATGGTAATGAAAAATGTTGTCAAGACATGGAAAATGCCATCACGGAACCTCAAAGAAAATATGCCCTCAGAAGTAAATCTAGTCAACAAACCCCCAACAATGAAACCTCTGACAAATCTTCACAAAACAACATTACAACCAAGCCTAAAATTGTCAAACAAAAGGATAAAACAGTAGCTGTGAATTCTGATAGAGATAGAGAGAAAGGCACTCAAAATAAAGAAAAACAGAGTGCGGACATTAGTAGTACTACCGCTTTAGCTAGTACTCCTGTTAAGACCATTGTGTCAAAAACAAGTAGAACAAATCAGCAAGCTGATGTTGCTGATAGACTGGGAGCTAGTAAGGCTGAGACAAGTTCATCAAAGAACTAGATTCTTTTTAGCTTAGAGTAGGAAATTTCAAAGATCAGAGTCTCTATTCCCCTGACTGAGTTAGCTGCCCAGAATGTATATAGGACCCAAATTTTGAAGGCTTTAAATATTGAGGATAACAATGACTCAGTCAATCTCAATGATGACCAGCCAGAGCTCATTTTTGGTCCTAAGATTGAAGGTATATACCAAGAGGGACCTGTACCTCCCTTTTATGTGAGTTTCAATGTTCATGACAAGATCTTGCATAATGATATGCATGACTCTGGAGCCTCGTACAACCTTATGCCAAAGGTGATAATGGAAAGGCTAGGATTAGAGATAAGTAGAACTTACAAGGAATTATATTCTTTTGATTCAAACAGAGTAAAGTGCCTTGGCCTGATCAAAGAACTTTGTGTGACTTTGACCCAAATCCCAGCCAAGTGCATGGTAATGGATGTTGTGGTGGCTGATGTGCCTCCTAAGTATGGCATGTTATTGTCAAGATCATGGGGTGCCAAGCTGCAAGGTACCATACAGATGGACGAGACATATGCCACTATTCCTGTGTTTAGCCAGCTCGGAAGACTGTACCGAGAGTCACACATGAAGTTCATGGTCAATAGCCCAGAAAAGCCTGAAAATTCTCCCATTTATTCTATCCATACTGACCTGGATTTGTTTATCTTTTTCAATAATGAATCCACAAAATAGTCAGAGCCAGAACACAGTGTCTCAGATAAACGGTTAGAGACCCCAAATCTAGAAATAAATGCAGTTCTAAATATGGAAGAAAACGAGAGAGAAAATTAGGAACAGTGCGTTGAAACAACGGACTAGAATGAACAAAGCCAATATGGCAAAAAACAGACTGCCCCTCATGCTCAGCTCCATGAAAAATCTGAGGAGGTGAAACAAATACAACTAAGTGTAGAGATTTCACAGCAACCCTTGAGCACATTGGTTGAAGGGGACAATAACGGAGACGAAACCGAAAATAGTCCTCTATGGAGTATGTATTTTAATGGGTCATGCACTAAGAGCAATGCTGGGGTAGGTGTCTGGATTACTAACACTGAAAACAACCACATAGAAAACATTTCCTGCAAATTAAACTTTCAGTGTTCCAATAACATAGCAGAATATGAATCCCTCCTCTTAGGCTTACATCTGTTAAAAAAGTTAGGAGCCACCAGAATTAATGTATATGGGGATTCAGAATTGGTCATTAAGCAAGTCAATGGGGAATATAACGCAAATAATCCCAGACTTAGAGCTTACCGAAATGATTTCATGGACCTTTTAAAAACTTTTGAGGAGTCCAAATTGATTTTTGTTCCAAGAAAAAGAAATATTGCCGCACACAATTTAGCTTTTGTGGCTAGAACGTGCTTAACGCCAATTGGAACCAAAGACTGTACAACTCAAATTAAGTTTAGACCAGCGGTGCCAGATAATGAAAAATATTGGCAGGTCTTTGAAGGTGACAAACAGATAGAGGATTTTCTGCTGTAATTTGAGTCATCTGATTCGGATTCTAAATCCGATGAAAATCGCCTAAACAAAAACTCCCCTGAAAAATAAAAACCATCTGGTCCCATAGAAATCAACATGTTAAATAAAAAACTTGACACTCATACTGAAAAATACAAGGACACAGAAAACGAAGACATTGAGGTATTGTCGTCAAAAGACAAGAACATACCTAGTGGGCTAGCACCGTTAGAAGACCTCTTTGATTTTAACGATGTATCAAAGAAGCCCACCGTAGAATACACAGACTCTGAGCTCGAGGAATGCAACATAGGCACCGAGGATCAGCCAAAAATGATTAAATTGGCTAAGTCCTTGCCACCAGACATGAAAAGGAAATACGTTGACTTGTTTAAAGAGTTTGTTGATGTGTTTTCCTGGAGCTATGAAGACTTGAAAGCCTACGATACAGAAATCATCCAGCACAAGATCCCTTCGAAAGAAAACCAAAAACCCTTTAAGCAAAAACTGCGTAGAACTAATCCAATACAACTGCCTCTAGTAGAAAAGGAAATCAAGAAAATGTATGAGGCATGAATCATTGTGCCTATGCGGTTTTCAGACTGGGTCTCTAACCTTGTAGTTGTGAAGAAAAATATAGGAGAAATCATATTGTGCATTGATTTCAGAAACCTCAACAGAGCCTCCCTAAAAGACAACTACCCTTTACCCAAAATGGAACACATTCTACAAAGGGTAGTCGGTTCGAAGAGGATTTCTCTATTAGATGGTTTTTCAGGATATAACCAGGTTTTAGTACTCCCAGAAGACCAACCCAAGGCAGCTTTCACCACTCCTTGGGGCACTTTCATGTATGTGAAAATGCCTTTTGGATTAATGAATGCTGGGGCCACTTTCCAAAGGGCCATGGACATTGCATTTTCATAGGAGATAGGGCACTTCATTGTAATTTACCTTAATGACATAACAATTTATTCCAAATCTGATGAAGAGCATCTAAAACATTTAAGAAAGGTCCTAGAAAAGTGTAGAAGGTTTGGGTTATCTTTAAATCCCAAAAAGACAGTGTTTGGCCTTCAGGAAGGTAAACTCCTTGGCCATATCATATCAGAAAAAGGGATTAAAATAGATCCAAATAGAGTTGAGGGAATACTACAAACTAGCCAACCAAGGAACATAAAAGAATTGCAGTCCTTTATTGGAAAGATTAACCTCTTGAGGAGGTTTATTCCCAACTTAACAGAGCTCCTTAGAAACATGACTAATATGCTCAAGAAATAAGTAGGAGTGAAGTGGACTGTAGAAACCAAAAAATCCTTTGAATTGGTAAAACATGCACTCACCCGGGCACCAGTCCTAATCAGCCCAGATTTTTCAAAAGAGTTCCTTATTTTCTCCTTTGCTTCAGAGCATACTGTAGCTGCAGTCTTGTTGCAAAAAACCCAGAGGGACAGGAATAGCCCATTGCTTTTTTGAGCAAGGCTTTAAGGGATGCACCCTTGAAATATAACATAATGGAAAAATAGGCCTATGCTTTGGTAAAGGCCTTAAAGGATTTCAGGGTGTATATTATACATTCCCATATCATTTCCTATGTACCTAATATAGTGGTAAAAGACATCTTATCACAAGACCTAGATGGAAAGAGAGGTATATGGATTGCTGCTATATTAGAGTATGATTTGGAAATCAGACCAACCAAACTTATTAAGGTTAGGGTTTAGCTCAATTAATGGTTGAATCTAATCTACAAGCCCTTGAAATTAACCTGGTAGATGCTTTGGATGAACAAGAATAATTACCTACTCCCACTGTCGAAAAGAGGTTTCAAAATTCACCTTGGTACACTGATATCTTGTATGTGCTTGCAAATCTTAATGCTCCTCCTGATTTATCAAAAACAAAGGCAAGATTTTTAAAATTGAAAACTAGGAAATATTGCATTTTAAATGAATGTTTATTTTGGAAAAATGCTGATGTTTTATTGCTTAAGTGTTTGCCTGAAGTTGATGCAGAAAGGATCAAATATGAATTCCATGAAGGAGAGTGTGGAGGCCATCTTTACTGGAAAACCATAGCTAATAAAATCCTTAGAGCTGGCTATTACTGGCCCACCCTTTTTCAAGATGTCCATAAAATGATAGTTTCCTGTCAGAAATGCCAAATTTTTTAAGGCAAAAGGAAACTTCTTCCTTTACCATTACAACCTATCACTGTTGAAGCTCCTTTTCAACAGTGGGGCCTAGATTTTATAGGGGAAATCCATCCTGCTTCATCTGCCCAACAAAAATGGATTCTCACAGCCAATGACTACTTCAGAAAATGGATTGAAGCCATCCCTTCTAGGAATGCCACAGATTCTGTCATTAAAAAATTCCTTGAAGACCATATCTTGTCTAGATTCGGATGCCCTAGGAATATTATTACTGATAATGCTGCGTCTTTTTGTTCCAAAAAGATGATTGATTTTTGTCACAGGTATCAGATTACACTTGGCCATTCTACTGCTTACTACCCTCAACATAATGGGCTAGCAGAATCATCAAATAAAGGTTTGGTGACCATCATCAAGAAGCTGCTTGAAGAGAACAAAATATCATGGAATAACAAGTTGGTGCATGCTCTGTGGGCAGACAGATTAACCACAAAAAAGTCCATTGGAATGTCCCCTTACCAGCTTGTTTATGGAGCAGATGCGGTGTTTCCTACCAGCCTAGGTGTACCAGTAATAAAATTAATCCAAGAAATACAGTCAGAAGAAGACAACATGATTAGGAGAATCAGTCAGACAATACATCTCCAACAGACTAGGGAAGAGGTTTACAATAGGGCTCAAAAGGTGCAATAAAACATAAAGAAGTTGTTTGACAAAAGAACAAATGTTTGTGTTTTCAACATTGGAGAAAAGGTACTCAAATGGGATTCCAAAAGAGAGGATAAGGGTAAACATGGTAAATTTGACAGTTTGTGGCAAGGTCCTTACATCATCCACTCCACTGTTGGTCCTAATGCCTTTTTTCTACAAGAGTTAGATGGCACAGATCTATTTGGGGGTCTTGTCAATGGCAGGGTCCTTAAGCATTACTACTGTTGAGTTTGATTTTAAAGCTTTCATTTCCATTATAAATACCATTTTCTTTGTTTAGTCTCATAAAAGAAAAAGTACAAAAACAATAAAAAGAAAAGGAAAGAGGGCAGATTGTGAAAACAAGAAAGGTACAGCCCCATACCAAAAAAGAGAAAGAAATTCTGAAAGTGTGCAAGCTTAAATGCCACTCCTGAATAACACACTTCTAATTAGTCAAACTGTTTAATCTTGACTAATTAGTTTTAAATTTACTGCTGATAGGATAGTGAATTTGATTTGCCAAACTGTTTAATCTTGGCTTATCAATGGGTAGATTAGGATAGAAAAATCTGGTTCTAATTAGCTCAAAATCTAAGCCAGAGAGCAAGGAAGAAACAGCTCACATAAGAGTCAAAAAAGAGCTGTAAAAAGAGTGAAGGAAGTGCTTGAATTTTTAGATCTTAAACCTTCCAAATTTTGATTTCATTTTCCGCAAAATAATAATCTATGCGCATCTTGTTTTATGCCATAGATCGGTATCAAGTTAGATTGTTTAATCCTGACTTGAATGCTTTTAAATTTCTATTGTAGAAATTAGAGAATAAAATCTGTTGGATAGTTTAATCCCAACAGATGAGTAGATTAGGTAGAGAAGCATCTGAACTCAACTGTTTAATCCGAGTTCAGGGAGAAATAAGGAGTAGAAATAGATTAGATTTCCTGCTTTCAAAAGAATAAATGTTGTAAGAGATTTTTCCAATCCAAGTGCACTCTAATGAAGAAAAAATGCTAGATCAGTAGGATTGGTTAGGTAGAAAGCTTGATTGATGAGAGATCCATTGTTTTTATAGCTGCTAAATATGTTTTCAGAAAATATCATCCCATGAAAGGAAGGGCAGCCCAATGGATCAGGCAAAGGTCAGCATCCCAGAAAACATAATAGATGAGGCAATCTGATCAGCATCCCAGAGAATGCAAGTCTGAAGTTCTTGATGCCTTCAAGAAGGCATCATCCCCAAGTGGAGCCACTGTTAGCCACCTATAATATTTTGTTATACCAAAAGGTGGCTAAGACTTTTTGAGCCTCCAAGGAACAAATTTATCACTAAAAATTGTTGGCTCTTGAAGTCTCTTTAAGGCCTCATTCCTCTGTCCCAAATCCTCATTTGCTGTTCCATTTCATGCTCTGAAATTCTGCTAATTTCATAAGAAAAAACTGCTGCAAAATCATCATTTCTCCCCTTCCCCTCTTTCAAAACTAACCATCATCTGCTCCCCTTTTTCTCCATAAAACCCCCTTTGTTTTCATGATTTCTTTTCTTCTCCTCATGAAAAAACACTTTTATAAGGTTAAAGACCAATTCTTTAGCTTTTCCGAAACCTCCAAAATCCATTGAAAACCATGAAAAATGCATAAAAAATACAAGTCTTTACTATGGAATTAAGCCCCTTTGGGCTAAGTCCTAAACCACTTCCCCCAACATGCCTTCACCATGGAACCGTGTGCTAAGCCCCTCATGGCGCTGAATCGCAATCGTAATCGTTCCAAATTACGATTTTTTCTAAAGCGCTCATCGCAAATATATGCGATGCGATCCATCGCAAATCACAATCGTCAAAATTACGGTTTTATCTAAAGCGCCCATCGCAAATATCTGTGATGCGATCCATCGGAAATCACAAAATTGCGGTTTTATTTAAAGCACCCATCGCAAATATATGCGATGCGATCCATCGCAAATCGCAAATCGCAAAATTTCGGTTTTATTTAAAGCACCCATCACAAATATATGCGATGCGATCCATCGCAAATCGCAAATCGCAAAATTTCGGTTTTATTTAAAGCACCCATCACAAATATATGCGATGCGATCCATTGCGATCGCAATCTTTCCAAATTGCGACCTCCTGATTCAATCTGGACCATCCATGTGTCCGGATCGGACAGTCCAAAACCACCCCACCTTATTTCTTCTCCCCGCTCTACTTTTTCCTTTTTCGTCGATCTCCACCGTTGGATGCTTTCATCCAACGGCTACGCTCCCTCCCCGCCATCTGAAGCAGTTTAAACCTAAAAACGCAAGATTTCCTAATGTTTTGTTTATTTTATAGGTTTGAATGGTTTTTTCCATAAAGAATGCCGAGGGCCGGGAAAGATGTTTCCTATGCTTTTGATCTATCAAAGGGAACCATCCACCAGGTTATACTCCAATATTTCATTGATGCTCTATCGGCATTGATGCCGAAGGGGGACCTGCATGGCCTGCACATCAACAAGACACTGTTATTAAATCACATTTAAAAAGAGTATAAGTATTGAAGAACAGAGCACAACAGAGAAGAATATTGAAGAAAGATTTGGGAAATTACGTCTAAGATGCTTATCAAAAGCCTAATCCCAGATTCAAAACACATGTTAAAGAAGATCTGAAGGGTTGTGTCAATAGAAAGGCCTCCACCGCTACATTTAAGGTGAATTGATCCCTTTTGTTACCACGATGCCACCTGTGCCTCAAAGTATTCAATCAGGAGCTGAATTTATTGATCAGGCACCCACAGCCTCACAGAAAATCAAAGGCTGCCGAAAAAATAAATACTAATCAAGGGTCTTATCTCCAAATTGTCGGAAAAACTATTTTAAATGTTAAAGAACAGTCCAGAAGAAGATCTTTTCAATCATTAGGCCTCGAAAGACGCAAACAAAGTTATGAAGAAGATTTATAAATGATTACATTCCCACCTTATGCCTTGCCTGGTTCTCAAAGGCCAGGAATTGCATTGATTACATAATTAATAATACCTGACCCCTGGGAAATCCTCCCACCTCTTCATTCTTCTATAAATACTTCCGTAGAAGAAGAGAAAATGTTGGTCTCTGGACATCTGAATGCATGTAATTTTTATTCTGAAACTACTGATGCCCTGTTTGCAACTTGAAGATACATAAGCTGATATGAGAAGTTTGAAGTTGTAAAGACCCACCGGGCTTGCTGATTGTAACTGGTTCGAACATCAAATACAAGCTACTGATTTATGGGACCCTGATTTGTGTCAATGGTGATGTGTCCCTCACTGTCAATTGTTATTTTGCTTAATGTTTTCATTCTTTTCATTTTCTCTCATAAAGAGCAGCAAACATAGAGCTAGGATTTACTTTCTACAGTACCCTTCTCTCACCGAAAACTTTATCGTCTATGTTTTCTTCATTTGAACGTTCTCTTTGAAGAGTACATCAATGCATGCTGGTTTAAAGGCAGTCGTCTGATCTAAATTGATCTTTGTCACTGTTGTCCATGTTTTCCTTATTGAATATGCTGAAAACAATATAGTTTAAAAGTACTTGTTTGATCTTAAGTTGTTCAACTATTTTGTAAATGTTCTTCTGTTAAAAGTACTTCAAAGCAGGCTAGTTTAAAGGTATTAACCTGATCTCAGAATACTCTCATGTTTTTCTTTAAGTACATGCTGAAGCAATATAGTTTAAAAGAACTTACTTGATCTCAGGCTGTTTTACTACATCTTCATTTGATTGTTCTTCATTTCCTATCTGTTTCATTCCATAAAATCACCTTAAGATATCCTTTGACATAAGTGACTTGCCCCATGGATCCTGCTTGAACCTTGCTATCCAATTAAAATCTTCCTATGACTCCATAGCCCAATGGGTTAAAATTGTCTTTTGCCTTTCTGTCAACCAAATCATTCCTTCACCTGCAAACGCCTTCACCCTTCATTTTGAAATTGCCTTCACCTTCATCATGTCCTTGCCCAACCAAAAAAAACAAAACAAAACCCGAGCTCTTCATAACTACCCTAATATCACAATTTCAGCTATTAAATATCACATCTTTAAACTCATTCATAGAGAGATCCCTCTCTGGATTCACGAGGGCTAGATCCTAGAATCCCAAAGTTGGTTGAAATAATTGTTGCTTCTGCAGTTTTAGTCTTACCAATCTGCTGAAATTACAGATTCTTAACAGGTCCCACCGCCCACTGCTCCGTGCTATGTTCTCCCCTTGGTTTAATCTCCACCATAGATCTTGCCAATCCAACGGTGATCATCACCCCTCCCACTTCTGGCTCTCTCCCTTTATATAATCACCCCACTGTGATTATAACCCTTTATCACTATTGTTCAATCGCACATATTGTTTTACCCAACCTCAAGCCTCCCCGCTCCGCGAAAAAATAGGTGATGTCACCCCGGCCCCGCTATATATTTCCACCGCACAACTTTCAACACTCGTGTTCATCCATAACCGTAGATATTCGGCCCAAAGATCTAACGACCCCAAATTCTTTTCGTTCTCATTTGTCCAAAACAAGTGATCGCGCATTTTCAACGCGAAAATGGTGGTTTCATGGAGCGCACCTGTCATTCCATGGAACATATCGCGTTCCAATGGGACAAAACCATTTACTGCCCATCCCCCGTGAGAAAACCACCTCCGATTTTGGCAAAAATTCCTTGGCTCTACTCGCACCCAAATTCAAATATTTCCTCTATTTCTTCATGTTTTTCCATGAAACCCTCCCTCCATGCATTTTTCCTCCTCTGCACTACTCATACACCTTCGCCTAACCTCTATTAGCAGTCAAACCAAAATGCAGGGTTTCATAACATTTGATGTTTTATTTTCAGGGTTTTAATGGCGGCCAAGGTGTTAAAATTTCTCCCACAGCCAAGGAAACAGTGGCATAGGGCCGAGGATCACGATCTTCAAAGCTTAATCAAATTCAAAAAGGGACAAAAAGGGTGTAATTTCAGGGTTTTAATCAATGTTTCATAGACATTGATTAGCCTGTGAAACCCTCGAGCATGCTAAAGACACCTGTACGCAAGCAAAATCAAAGGAATAGATGAAGATTAAAGGTCTTAATTGATGATTCAAAGGTTAAAGCAATTAGTTAGAGGATAAACACATCGTGATGAGTTAAAAAGGACAAAAGAAAATTGGGCCTAAATAAAGTTTAATTCATGAAATCAAAGGAAAGATTAGGCCTAAAGCAGTCTCGAACATATAAAAAAAGGAGCAGCTATTTCATTTGATAAATCAAACTGACACCTTTGGACTACCCTTTATCTGTAAAGCAAACCAACAGTTATTACACAAAAGAAGATATTTTAAGCTATCAAGACAGTTAATGTAAAGATAAAGATGGGCCTCAAAGTCAGACTTTTCACCTATTTTATCCATAGAAATTTAAGACAAAGTTATTAAACAAAGAAGTAGTTGCACACATGTTCCTACCTTATACCTTGCATGGTTCTCAAGGTCAGGGATGCATTTACTCTGTAATTAATAACACTTGGACCCTAGATCAGTTCCACCTCCTCATTTGTAGCATAAATACTGCATTCGAACTCATTGTTGGTTGGTGGCATTCGAGCTCTTTGAAGTTGTACATAGTCTAGCTGAAGACTAAGAAGAAATTGAAGTATTCGAATATTGATGATGTTTTGACATGTTTTGTTAATGAGAAGGCTCTATCATTGGATCCTTGAGCATGGCTATTGGTGATGTATTTTAATCTGTTAATTTTTATTTCCTTTTTTCCATTCTGTTCCATCATTATATACTTACAGTAGAGTAAACTGTTTAGGCTAAGAAAAGTCTCCTAGAAGCACCTTAGACCTGTTTGCTCTTCACTGTCTTTATGTTTTCACCCGCTGAAGGTTTTATTGAGTAGTTTGACTGCTTTTCAATTCTTAAGCTTGTTTATTTCAGAAATAGTTCAAACAGTTGGTCTCAAGAATGATTTGTGGTTTACCCTGCTTACTTGCTGCCACTTGAAAACTGTTTCTGAAGTCTCCCTTTAAAGTACCATTGTTTACAGTGTGCCAAAGAGGTCTGTTTTGATCATGCCCTTTGTTCTTGCTGAGATAATTGTTTTGAAGGTCTTTATAATTGCAGTCTTAGATGTTTAGGTGTTCCCTCTTCTATGAATGCAATTATTTGTGAATCTTGAATGTTTTCTTGTCCTTGAAGGTGAAATCTTTGGATGAAATAGAGCATTCCTTGACTCCTAGATTTCCTTTGAAAAGTTTGTCTTGGAATTATTATTTGCTGAAGTGTGGTTTCTAGAATTTATGGTTAGCCCTGTCTATGGAATGCCTCTTCATGTTCTGATAATGTTTAAAGTCCCTATGTTGAAAAGTGCATATAATTAACAATTCTTAATTCCCCTTAGTTCTACTTCTCCTTCTAAACCCTTAATGTCCATTTCATTTTATCCACCAAACCCAAGATCCACTGCCCAAGTTAGATTTGTTGTTTGATATCCCATATCCATTGATTGAGCTTGTTATAGCTTCTTATTGACTCCATTGCCCAATGGCTCTGACATTTCCCCTTTCTATCTATGTTTCTTAGATCATTCATGTCCAACCAACCGAACCCAAACAAACAAACTTGCACTTCACAACTAGCCTAAAATCAACCTCTGAAAAACATCAAGCTATATCCATAAAAATATATTGAGAGATCCCTGTCTAAGACTAGGAGGGCTAGATCCTAGATCTCTAAAGCTTGTTTTATATGTTTCCTTGTCATTTAGTTTTCCAATTAGCCAAATAACAGGAACCCAACATTTTGGCGATCATGGTGGGACCTCTGATTTCATAGCTTCTTCGCAAGCTCTTATAGACTAATTATTCCTTCAACAACTATAGAAACTCAGAAAACCCCAAACAAATTTCAGATTGGTTTCATAATAAACATTGGTGGTGGACCATAGAATATTTTACCTCCAAAAGAGCTAAAAATTTCCACCTGGTGACTCCACTAGCCCCCAGTAGGCCTATTACTTCACTAGTCCTTGTAGACTCCCTTGGGAATGCATTGAGCAAACCCAATCATGTTGTTGGTGGAAAAAAAAATTCAAATATTCCACCTAGTGACTCCACAACCTCCAAAAGACGTAATGACTCCACTGGAGGAAAACTCTAAATTGGTTGAAAAGATAGAGTGACCTCTTTTTACAAACATGGATTCAAATATAGACCCAAAAGCAAAACGATTGGCCATGATGAAAAAAATGTTATACATGTTTGAAAAGATAATGGATAGGTATGAGGCTAATTTAAATATTGGTGATCTAGAGTAGCCCATGCTCTTTCCAGATCAAGAACAAACACAACCACTACAAGACCTAGACAACAAACAAAATATATATGATGAGCAGGATTACAGAGAGAACAATGAAGAAGGTTGTCAAGAAAGTATTGACAGCTTACCTTTATCTTGTATTGTACCGTTAAGAGAAATTTACGACCAAGCTGCAAACATAAACAAGGAACAATGCCCTAAGGAAACAGTAAGCCATCTTGAACTCACAAAATCTAAAATAGGAGGAGAGACAACACAACTAGAGTCTCTGCCTTTATGTTAAAAATCATTTTAGATTATGAAAGAAGAATGGCATTCTAACAATCTATTATAAACAACTCATGAATCCTATGTTCAAATTGATCATCAAAAATATCAAGAAGAGTTGGTTGAGAGTGAAAAAATTCAGGAAAAAGAAGAAAGTCCTCAACGTCTTCCTGCAAGAACAAGTAAAGACTCACTAGGAGAGGCTCAAGAAGATATCCAGCCTCAAAATTAGTCAACACAAGAGAAAGAGGACTGTTGTAATTCTGTCCAAAGCAAAATAAAAATTCCTCCTCTTTTG
Source organism: Pinus albicaulis (assembly GCA_034641835.2). Taxonomy (NCBI): domain Eukaryota; kingdom Viridiplantae; phylum Streptophyta; class Pinopsida; order Pinales; family Pinaceae; genus Pinus; species Pinus albicaulis. The sequence continues at coordinate 1,412,947,867 of CM076570.1, read as the reverse complement.
ACAGAAGAAGAGATTGATCAAATATTAAACAAATAGCCAGCCCTTAAAAATTCATTTGAACAAAACACTTCTGCTCATCTACCTACTAAACCTTGTTGTCTTGAACCAGAAAACAAACTTGTAGATTAGCTTAAAGAAAAACAAACAGATAACCCAATATGTTTGATTGGTGAGATTGTTTATACTAGTGATTTTCCAATTTTTGATCAGTCTGATGATGATAATGAGCTTCAAGAAAAAACTAATAATGCAGGGCAACCAGTAGTTGATTGGTGTCATGAAATTCACTATCATCAACTTGAAGCCAGCAATCAAACAATCCAATCCATCAGAAATAGCTTTCACATAATTGGGAGTCAACAATCTATCAGTTGTGATGATGAGTTTGCGAACAATGAAAAAATTCTTGAGCATGATGAATATGAAGAACCTTCTCCTAAAAGGGTTGAGGTAATCAAAGAGACCCATGCTTAGGAATATAATGACCTCTTCATAGAGTAAAGTCCACTGAATCAGATCTTACCAGGACTACAAGAGGACAACACTGCAAAATATGATGATTCCTCTAGTTTAGATCACAATGAAGATGAGGAAGATTTTCTTTCTTAAAAGAATATTTTTCTTGATCCAGTGGAAGAAAAAATTATTGTGGTTGGACCTTACTTGTCTAACACTCCAAACCAGGTATTATTTCAAGATCCCTATGCTCATTTCTTGAAGATATTTGAAGAAGGGATAAGGATTGTTAGGATCAGTGTATTACCAAAAGCAAGAATTTTTTTTAGCACTACTGCTAAAGAAAAAGGGAGATGGGAGTGGCCCTGGTTGTCCAACACGCTCAAAGAGATGAGAAAAGACCAATCATGGAACCATATACTTGATTGGATATATTGGAAAAGGGAGTTCATCAGCTAAATATATAAATTTTCCATGTTAGATTAGGTTAGATAGGAAATCAAATAAGCTCAACCTGTGAGTATTTAGTTATTTTTTGTTTTTTGTTTGAAAAAGAAAAATTGAAAAACTAAAAAAAACAATAGAAAAGAAGTGAAAAGAGAGTAGATATAAAAGAAGAAAGGCACGACCCCATACCAAAAAAGAGAAAAAATCTGAAAGTGTGCAAGCTTAAATGCCACTACTAAAAGAAAACATTGTTATCTAGTCATACAACCTAATCATAACTAGATAGATTTCAATATACTACTGATAGGTTAGGGAATCAGATTTGCCAAAACTGTTCAATCTTGGCTTATCAATAGAATAGATTAGGATAGAAAGAAATGGGTCTAATCAGATCACAACTTGAGCCAAAGATAGAGGAAAATGGTTCAAACATGTTCAAAATTTGAACCAAGACATAAAAGAAAAAGGGATGACTCAAAACAGATAAAAATATGAGTCATAAGAAGAAGGAAGGATGTTCATAATTTTCAGATCTTAAGCCTTCACAATTTTGTTTTAAATTTCTGTAAATTTCAGTCTATGTGCAGCTTGTTTTTATGCCATAGTCTTACAACAAATCAGATGGATTAATCCTGGTTTGTATGTATTTAAATTTCTACTTTAGAAAATAGAGAATACGATCTGTGAGACAGCTTAATCCTGACATATAGTAGCTTAGGTAGAGAAACAATGAGTTCAACTGTTTAATCTGAACTAATGGAAGAAATAAGAGTAGATTTAGATTAGTTTCCTGCTTTCAAATAAAAGAATAAAATGTTAGAGTTTTCTAGTTCAAATGCACTCAAAAGATGAAAAAATTCTAGGACAAGTAGGAATGGGTAGGAAGAGGTGTTGTTTAAAAGAGTTTTCACGCTGCAGGTCATTGAAGAATTGTCAAAATGAAAAGAAAATCAACAAGAAAGCAAAGAAATTTTTCCCAATGGATAAGACACTAGTCTACTGAAACTCAAAGATTATAAGCTGAGGTTCTGGACACCTTAAAAAGAAAGTTGTCCTCCCCAAGTGGAGCCACTGTTAGTCATCCATAATTTTGACTTTATCCAAAGATGACTAAAATTGAAAAACTCAGATTTCTAGAAACAATATTTGAAGAAACATTGTGAGTTCTAGAAATCTCACTCCCTTCATTAGCCTAAGTCCATCAGTTCACTGAAATATTCATCCTGCTATTTTAAAGTAAGCTTATTTCAAGCTATTTATCCCTGTTTTTATTAGTGCATTTCCCTCTAAAAATAGCCCATTTTCCCTCATATTATCATTCCTACCCCTATTTTTTACATCAATCTTTTTCCCTCTGAAAAGACCTTCTTCTCTTCATAAAACCTCCATTTCCTCAAGAAATCCCTTTGAAACCTTGAAAATATCCTTTTACTTGTTTTAAAATCCATTTTTAAATCTACCGAAACCCTCAAAAGCCTTAAAAAACCACATTTCAGCCTATTTTTCTGACCTTTTAACTTTGGGTCTTAAGCACTTTTTGTTTAAGCCCCTAGCCCCTTTCTCCGCCGTAAGACCACGACCTGCGACCAAAGCGCTAAAACTCATTAGCAGTCACACATCGGCATTTCCAAGTTCCCCCTTTCATGTTTTATTTTATGTCGATGGTCGATCCTCCGATGAGATCGCAGCCGTCCATTCCCCAAAATCCGATGACTAGCGCTCCATCGCAACTCCCTATTTCCTTGTTCCCTTTCCTTTTTCCACCGATGAGATTTAACCCATCCATTCCCCTAGAATTCGGCTATTGCTCCATCACATCGGCGCGTTCCCCTTTCCCTTCAGCCGATGGATTTCCCTGCCAATAAAATCCAAACCTTCGATCTTCCTCAGATCCAATGGTCCGCACTGCATTGCACTTCTGCGTTTCCTTGGAAATCCTTTTTGTTCTCCACTGATGATAATTCCCCCGATATAATCCTATCCATTGATCCTTTTGATCTAATGGTGGTCGGGCCTTCCTCTACTCCATTCTCATTTTCTCCCGTGATGAAATCCTGACCGTTGATCTGGCCTCTCTAGATCCAACGACCATCACTCCTTCGATTCTATGCCTTCCCTCTGCCCCATGCATTCTTTTTGCATAGCCCTGATTCAATCTGGATTGTCTATCTCTCCCAGATTGGACGACGCAGGATCACTGCGGAGGCACCCTGCCGACGAAGATCCTTCCGTACCCCCAGTGCCCCCATAGTCGATCTCAGCTGTCGATCTTCTCCAATATATGATGAATACCACGAATGACAGTCCCACCGCCCACTGCTTTGTGCTATGTTCTCCCCTTGGTTTAATATATGCGGTAGATCTTACCGATCCATCAGCGATCATCACCCCTCCCACTTCCACCTCTCTCCCTTTATATAATCGTCCCACTGTGATTATAACCCTTTATCACTATTATTCAATGGCGCATATTATTTTACCCAACCTCAAGCTTCCCCGCTCTGTGAAAAAATAGGTGATGTCACTCCAGCCCCACCATATATTTCCACCGCACAAATTTCAACCCTCGCGCTCATCCATAACCGTAGATCTTTGGCCCGAAGATCTAACATCCCCAAATTCTTTTCACGCTCGTTTCTCCAAAACAAGTGATCGCTCATTTTCAACGCAAAAATGGTGGTTTCATGGAGGGAACGTGCCATTCAATGGAACATATCGCATTCTCACGGGACAAAACCATTTACTGTCCGTCCCCCACGCGAAAACCATCTCCGATTTTTGGCAAAACTACCTTGCCTCTACTCGCGCCCAAATTCAAATATTTCCTCTGTTTCTTCATGTTTTTCCATGAAACCCTCCCTTCACGCATTTTTTCCTCCTCTTCAATGCTCATCCGCCTTCGCCTAACCTCTATTAGCAGTCAAACCAAAATGCAGGGTTTCGAAACATTTGATGTTTTATTTTCAGGGTTTTAATGGCGGCCAAGGTGTCAAAAGTTCTCCCACAGCCAAGGAAACAGTGGCACAGGGCCGAGGATCACGATCTTCAAAGCTTAATCAAATGAAAAAAGGGACAAAAAGGGTGTAATTTTGGGGTTTTATTCAATGTTTCATAGACATTGGTTAGCCTGTGAAACCCTCCAGCACGCTAAAGACACCTGTACACAAGCAAAATCAAAGGAACAAATGAAGATTGAAGGTCTTAATTGATGATTAAAAGGTTAAAGCAATCAGTTAGAGGATAAACACAACGTGATGAGTTAAAAAGGCCAAAAGAAAATCGGACCTAAATAAAGTTTAATTCATGAAATAAAAGGAAAGATTAGGCCTAAAGCAGTCTCGAACATATAAAAAAAGGAGCAGTTATTTCATTTGATAAATCAAACTGACACATTTGTCCTACCCTTTATCTGTAAATCAAACCAGCAGTTATTACACAAAAGAAGATATTTTAAGCTATCAAGACAGTTAATGTAAAGATAAAGATAGGCCTCAAAGTCAAACTTTTCACCTCTTTTATGCATAGAAATTTAAGACAAAGTTATTAAACAGAGAAGTAGTTGCACACATGTTCCTACCTTATGCCTTGCATGGTTTTCAAGGTCAGGGATGCATTTACTCTGTAATTAATAACACTTGGACCCTAGATCAGTTCCACCTCCTCATTTGTAGCATAAATACTACATTCGAACTCATTTTTGGTTGCTGGCATTTGAACTCTTTGAATTTTTACATAGTCTAGCTGAAGATTAAGAAGAAATTGAAGTATTGGAAGATTGATGATGTTCTGACATGTTTTGTTAATGAGAAGGCTCTATCATTGGATCCCTGAGCATGGCTGTTGGTGATGTAATTTAATCTGTTAATTTTTATTTCCTTTTTTCCATTCAGTTCCATCACTCTATACTTACAGTAGAGTAAAAAATTTAGGCTAAGAAATGTCTCCTAGAAGCACCTTAGACCTATTTTGTCTTCACTGTCTTTATGTTTTCATCTGCTAAAGGTTTTATTGAGTAGTTTGAGTTCTTTTCAACCCTTAAGCTTGTTTATTTCAGAAATATTTCAAACAGTTGGTATCAAGAATGATTTGTGGTTTTCCTTGCTTACTTGCTACCACTTGAAAACTGTTTCTGAAGTCTCCCTTTTAAGTACCATTGTTTGTAGTCTGCCAAAGAGGTTTGTTTTGATCATGCCCTTTGTTCCTGCTGAGATAATTGTTTTGAAGGTCTTTATAATTGCAGTCTTAGATGTTTAGGCATTCCCTCTTCTATGAATGCAGTTATTTGTGAATCTAGAATGTTTTCTTATCCTTGAAGGTGAAATCTTTGGATGCAATAGAGCATTCCTCGACTCCTAGATTTCCTTTGAAAAGTTTGTCTTGGAATTATTATTTGCTGAAGTGTGGTTTCTATAATTTATGGTTAGCCCTGTCTATGGAATGCCTCTTCAAGTTCTGACAATGTTTTAAGTCCCTTTGTTGAGAAGTAAATATAATTAAGGATTCTTAATTCCCCTTAGTTCTACTTCTCCTTTTAAACCCTTAATGTCCATTTCATTTTATCCACCAAACCCAAGATCCACTAGCCAAGTTAGATTTGTCGTTTGATATCCCATATCCATTGATTGAGCTTGCTATAGATTCTTCTTGACTCCATTTCCCAATGGCTCTGACATTTCCCCTTTCTATCTTTGTTTCCTAGATCATTCATGTCCAACCAACCAAACCCAAACAAAAAAAATTCCACTTCATAACTAGCCTAAAATCAACCTCTTAAAAAAATCAAGCTATATCCTTACAAATATATTGAGAGATCCCTCTCTGAGACTAGGAGGGCTAGATCCTAGAGCTCTAAATCTTGGTTTATATGTTGCCTTGTCATTTGGTTTTCAAATCAACCAAATCATAGGACCCCAAAATATTCATGGAAAAGCCGAGGGATTATCATCATTCTCATGCTAGTTCTCTCTATTTTGTATATTTTCTATATAATTCCCTTAACATATTAAATTTTGATAGCTAATGTCGATATTCATCCATTAGAGGAAATTTCAGCCTAAAATTGATCTCCTAAGGAATAATAATAAAATAATAGTTAAAATAATAAAATAAGAGATGAATTTTGGAGGGAAAAGGAAAAAATACTTTTTGTAATTGTATTTTGTGATTAGCTCCTTAGAGGTTTACTCAGATTTCAAGTCTAGGCACTCGTTAGATGCAAAATTAAATTATGCATCTAAAATGTGCCCATTATGCAGACTTTCAGAAGACCCAAAATGTTAAAAAATGAATATACATTATAAGAACTTGTGAACACGTTTTTTTAAGGTATCTTCAATTTTATCATCACAGGCCTTCTCAAAAGTATGCATAATGGGTAGTCATTAGATGTGAAATTTAGTTCTACATCGAACTAGTGTCTACACTTGAAATATAAGTGAACCTATAAGGATATAAGGCAAAAATACAATTAAAAAATTATTTTCTCTTCTTTTCCCTCCAAAATATTTACATGTACCTCTTTTCAAACATAGAGGATTTTGATTGGTTTACATATTATGATATGGAAATTACATGAAAATTTCATGGGAAATTTTAGGCTGACATATCGTCTAATGACTGGGATACGAGGGTATGACCATATGACAAGAACAACAATAGGTGCCCTTTTATGATCTTCGAGGAATGGTGACTTCACTATCACCTCAATAGAAGGAAACATAAACATTATTGTCTTTCCATTGCAAGTTTTAGCCTTGGCCAACACATCCTATCCTTTGATAATATATGAAAGAGTTTCTTATTTCATAATGGTCATATGGTCATATCCTCAAGGGGAAAACACAATAAAAATATATTCATTAAATGGATTCAAAATGTGAGATGACCATGGCCCTTACATTCTAGACGCGAGACCACCTCCATCGATTAAGTCAACATAGTCATGTTTCACTTCAATAGCTCCTATAACAGTCATTCCTTGTCACACTTGAAATGCCACAAAACTTATAGCATTATTCGAAGTGTGATAGCATGAACATCAAGACTGTGATACCAAGGTTTTATCACTGTACTAACACTAAGCCATTCCATGGTAACAATGAGAGATATCCATTGTAGTATCACTAAGATATGGTCACTTTATTGTCACTGAATTGAAATAGTGTCATAACTTTGATAGCACTGAAGTGTGTCCACCAAAATGTGTCTTTTGAAATAGCGTAGAAATACATCCTTTGACATATCACCAAACTGTACTCCATTGTGATAGAACCAAATTTGTTGAAGCCCAAGACTGTCCACTATGATTTCCACACCTATCTTAGAGAGATTACTTTTGTGAATTTTAATATGAACTTTTGTGGTTGGATAATGTTAAAACCTTAGCCTTGTATATATAGTTGTTTCCCATAAATAAGTGGACATGAATTTTCGAACAATTCTGTCTTCATATAGGACGAAATGATATATCCTTATGGAAGCCAAATTTTATACAATCCTTTTAACAGTAGTGAGAATTTGATGGATGGAGGAGTCTTCACATATTGGACTTTCAACCTACAATGCAGACTGAAATAATACATTGATCCAAGCATGAAACCCACACTTTAATAAGTAAAATAAAATTAATAATAAAAATTCTTTTCACATTCTTTTGAAAAATATATAACATTTTGACTCAAGTATAATAATGAAGACTAAACCTCGTTACATTTTCCAACACCCCCCAGCTTAACCAACTCTCTCCATGTTTCACAATTTCCTTCACTCGCATGTAATTGCACTGTCATCTTAGGTTTAATGTATATTCAAGAGTCGAAGGATCTTAAATACGCCCTTCATCAGAAACATAAAGAGAATGAGGAGTTTAATTCCTATCTTTGAATACTTCAAATCCATTTCTCTAATATCAAACAATAGGTGGAGACAATGATGTACATTCTCATACATCAATAATTCATCCATAGGGTATGAGATGAATGTGGGGTTTTCCATTCTTAACTCTGGGACATCCAAGAAGATCAACTAGATGGAATATAAAGGCATTGTCCAAAATTTGAGAAATGGAGAAATGGGCTCAACAGATTATGCAGTTCCTCTCATCCCACCCCTATAATGAAATTGTAGGACACCAATACAAATTAGCATCCTCCTCCACAATTCAGGTCTTATAATTTCCATTTCAAGAATCTATTATCTGCATTACTTTGTAATTTTCCTATTTGACTAATTGTAATTTTTTATAATGGAATCTCTTAGCAGTCTCTCTGAGCCCACAATCTTGGATTTCTATTTACCTGATGGTTATCATGACCTATGTAACTTTGAAGTGTCACCTCGATGCAAGATTTTCTAATACAAAAACATTCTATTTTTCATCCAAGAAAATAAAAATAAAAACAAATTTGAAATTAACACACCACCCATTAGCTTTGTAAGGTAGAAAAGGGATCCAATGTTAAAAATATACAAGTATCCAAATAATTAAATGTTACAAAATATATGATAAAATAATCCAAAGAGGGGGGACATATCAAAAAAAAAATATAGTTTATCTCCAGAAATTTTACCACAACCATGTTACTTTTAAGAGCATCATATGCAAATTTTGCAATAAAAAATAAAACCTAAAGGCTATGTAGATCAAAATTCAAAATACAATCAAACCAATATATTTCAACTTCTTTGATCTGCTAACACACAACACTTAATATAACAAAAACATAAATAATTGATATAGAACCACTCAAATATACAATTGTATTCTATTACTGCAAAGAATAAATACACAACACATAAGCTCAAATGAAAAATTTCTAACCACCATAATGGTGTGCCATATCTTCTCCCTCACAAACTGAGTAAGAAAGAAATACAATGAATCTAGACACATGTAAATAGTACCGCTTATAACCGAATGAAATCCTAATCCTATTCCATCAGCTGGTGCAACCCCCTTGTAGGCATAACTGTGTAAGGTAAACTGTCACTCAACTAGAAGATAAGTTGGAGCATGCAAGCATGCATCCCCTCCTCGATATGTGTTCCATCTACCAAACACTAGAAAATCCTCATGCATGACCACCTCAACTATATAGGGATTTACACCCTCCTAATAACAATATATTTAAGTTCTAAGACTAAAAAAAACAAACTGAAGATACAAAATAACCTTTTTGATACTGGATCAGAAAAATGTGAAATATCTCTAAACTGGAATTAATTATAGGTGGAGCATGCATGCACCATTTATTAAACTACAGTCTATATCACTTTTTCTTTCACCCTCATTCGACCTATTCATAATGATTGTATTGAAAATCTAAAAGTGTCATATTTGTTTCACCATCACTAGAATAAATAACTAGTTGAGAAATAGGTACAAAATATAACAATCTAGCTATAATTTCATATTGTAATGTGAAGGTTGTGTCTGACAATGAACAAGAAAAAATATGTATAGATGCGATGGTTTATTGTCCTTGAAAATTAGTTACCGACCTACCAAAGGATGCATTACATGTCGACCCTCTGCTTACTATGGTAATATATAGAACCTTTTCAAAACTCTACTAGAAGAAAACATAGATTTTTGTTGCTTACTATGGTAATGTCAAGCACCTTGTCAAAACTCTACTAGAAGAAAACATAGATTCATGCTACTTACTATGGTAATGTCGAGCACCTTGTGAAAAATATTATAGAAGAAAACATAGATTTGTGAATTGATACATGGTTCAAACTACCTCCCTCCATGACAAAGTGGATTCTAGTGTTCATATATACCAATAAATTATTTGTCCATTGGGACCATCGCATAGGAGGAGAGGAAAAAACATAGTATCATTTGCATCCAAAGCATGTATTGAAAGACTTATCCAAATACCGAAAGTTCCTTTCACACACCCTAAACTGAAGGATGATCTAATAGTATATTGAAACATGCATTGTTAATTAATGCTCTGAAGAAGTGAAAACTCCTATGGCTATATATGATTTCAAATCTAAAGGGCATAAAAAATAGGGAATTGATATAGAATAAAATCTTGAGCATGGCCAAGGTTTAAGATGTGCTTACAAGGTTTTCACCCTTAGAAAATATATTTTACATACAACAAATCAATGAGCTTATTCCAAGAGAACATCTACATGGTGAAGTACCAAAATACAGTCATTCTCAAAACCACAAACCGTGTTTTCCCCGCACCACCCTACTGATGTTATTGGTGTTTCCTGCCTACAGGTGTGACAACTCTCTCACCTCTTCTAGGAGGTGACATAATTATTAATTAAGTTAATGAATACCATGTATTTGGAGAGCCTCGGATCGACTCGTATATTGAAGCCATTGTAGACCCTAAAAATAGATCAATGGGGTTTTGGGAGAAAAGGGGGAAACTAAAATTATAAGGAATAATTGTCCAAGTGGGAATCCAAATTTAACATGCATTTTTTGTAATTTACAAATATCACTTAAATTTAATGTGCTTAGAGGGACTACATTTTCGTGGGATGAATTTATCTTGTTATTAAAATTAAAATCATGCAATTTAAAAAAATAAAATAATGTATTAACAATAATTCTGTCGTAAATTTTTATTTATTTATTTTGAAAAATGTACTCTTTCAGTTTTATTTCCATCTTCAATTTCTCTTTGTGAAATTTGATTTTTAATAAGTAATAAACCATATGCAAATTTATTAATTTATATGTTTTCAATAGTGGGAAAACCTATCATAATTTAATTGTTAAACTAGTAGCGAGGAAAGCCTTCCTGACGTATTTTGCACGAATGCAAGTTGTATCATCAACATTATTCAAGGAAAACCACACAACCTAGAATGAAGCATTGGTGGTCTATAAATGTGATGGGTTTCACTTCTACTAGATGCCTTTGTTTCTTGGGTCATTAGCGAGTTTTTTTTATTTTGAGGAAGACAATCTCTTGCTAAGAAAAAACAAGCTATTTTAGGGCAGACGCCAAGCCCAATCGATTAATTTATATTTTGAAGAATATATTAAAATTAATGGTCGAATTTATTTTATATATTGAATCTTATATTAGTATATCATACTATATTTTAATAAATATGATTTTATTTTTAAATATATAAATTATAAACATTATGATAGATATAAATATTTTTTTGTGCTTCTCATTTTCAATTATGAGTTTGATAGAGATAGTTTATGGTATTATTATATATCCATATGAGATAACCTTCAGCATAACTCTGGAAAGAAACAATATTGAAAATATGACAACTTAAATTGCGAGTTTTGGGAAATTAGACATAAAATTAGGAGAGTAATACCTCAAGCTGCATGCCTATGCAAAAACCCTAGATACCATCAAAGTATTAGACAATATTTCAACATTGAAAATGGATTTAGAGACCCCCTTAAATAGGTCTCTAAATTTTAACACTGCAGATGGATTGAGAGACCCCTTTGTCTCTAAATCTGATGCTACAAATGGATTAAAAGAAGGGGGTCTCTGAATCCATCTGCAATTTTAAAATTTAGAGACAAAAGGGTATCTGGATTTTAACACTATTTATGGATACAAAGGCCCATTTTTCTCTAAATTTGAACACTACAGATGGATTCTGAGACCCCTCTAGTGAAATGTAACACTTTAGTATCAAAATTTCAATTTTCCATTTCTGTAATGACATAATTAAAAATTACTAACATAAATGAGTAATTCATATACTTGTTGTACTTGATATTTGGCCATATTTTTATTCTTGGACTATAGGAGTCATTCAAGTTAATCATTATTAGTTTTATCACTTATTATCTAGTCATATAACTTAGTCCTAGACTAAATTAGTCATTTAAGTTTGTCAGTTTTAGTTTGGTCACTTATTATCTAGTCGTATATTTTATCCCTGGAATAAATTACTCATTTAAGTTAGTCATTTTTAGTTTGGTCCCTTAAAATTGCTTGATTTAGTAGTAATTCACTTGAAATAATTAGAGTGACTAACATTTTTTGTCACCTAGTAAATAATTTCATCATTTTCTTCTAGTATCTTATTTTACCTTTATTAACCTTTATTACATGAAATTTTAACCCGTGGTTGTTACATGAAAAAATGTAAAACACAGATAAATGCATGTACTGACATACTTGCAAGTCCCCTAGATTTTCCTAGTTGAAACCCCATGTGCCCCTAAAGTCAATTCACACATATGGAAACTCCATAATCAATTGAGTATTATACATAAAGCAACCCTCGTCAGTGTCGATCTAGTACTGATCCACCTCTCCACCAACATCATGGGGCATCAAGGGAGCCCAATGCCTGATATTTGGATCCCTCAGTGGAGTAGGATCGACCCATATAAGAGGACAGAACATAACTAACAATTCATATAACATTATACCAAGTATGTTCCCATATCAGAAGCCACATATCTCTCATCACACCACCTATGACATCTGCATTATCATCTTGTGGTGCACCAAATCACCATAATAAAATAAGTTACTAGATCATACCTACTCCAATAACACTACCTCCACCCCTATGGTCCGATGCGACAATTTCATCCCACATATTTTGAAAATAATCACATTCGTTACTTATATAGTGAAGGCCAAAATGGGCTCTGTCCTAATTCCAACTTTGTTAAAGGGATCAAATCGAAAAAACTGTGTAGCCTAATCAACCTGTCTAGGCCATTCATGAAAAATCTCCATAGGAAATATCTCCCCCAAGGTACCAGTCCAGTAACAAGATAAAGATCCACCTCTCTGGTGAGTTGTATATTAGTCCTTCAAATGTCAAGAACTTGCCTAGTTGGCTACCATCTGCAAAGAGGACCACTTGTGATCTCAAAAGAGGGTTTTGAAGGAACTTCAGTAACCCCCGGATAATTATAGTGGCCTGCACATTGGAATTGAAAACCACTAAATCATAGATATCCTTCCAATATTTCTCTAATAACAACACCATCCTATAGGCGGGGCACTAATGAAGCCAGTAAGAGAAGAAAAAATGAAAAAATAAGGAAAATACACCAAATTTCCAAATATGGTGTCTACCTCGGTTATATCCCATCAAAAAACATGAGGGATATTTCACATGTGTCTCATACAATTGCGACACTTTCAATACTATTCGAACCCATCCCATGAGTCCCCCTTCAAGGGGGTCTCGTGCTTGTTTCCTTCATGGTCATTACATGGTTGAATCTGTGTTGTCTTTAAGCATAATATCATCGCAACTTTTCTTCCCTCAATAGCATGGTCTCATATGACTATTAGTGAGTTTCCTATGAGGTTTTGGAATGATTCTCCTTAATTAGGTTGAATTGGTTTCCATGTATTACCTACCTACCCTAGAACTGTTTAATTGATAAAGAGGGTCCTACGATGGCCAATATGGCTCTCCTCACTGGGGGAAATAGCACTCTGCTTAACAACAACACTAGAAATAAATGTTAGGATTCACACCATTCTCCCCGTCAACAAGTACAAATAAGGTGGAAATGTGGGCCCCAAGGCCCTTAAATTTTCCATTTTTTCCATTCTTCCAAAGGCACGTAAGGGATCCCTTGAGGTCCTTTCACAAAATCGTTAGTCGCATTCAGATACGAGAATCTTCATATACATCGTTATAAACTCCTTTTAGTTCATCAAGAATTTTCAGTTTTGATCCTATTTCACATTCATATTACCCACCAGGTGAAATTTTTTATGTTTTTGGATACATCTACTCCATTATTTCCAATATACATGTTTTTATATAAATATTGTTTCACTCGAGATACTAAATTGAAAGTTGTAGGTTATTGGAAGCTTCCATAGTGAACTCAGTCCCTTGGCACCAATTGATAGTTAAGGTATCATGCTTCACTAAAAATCATAGGTTTCCTCAGAAAATATGCATAACTTGATATCATTTCTTTGAAATTAACCATAAGGTCCACTATCTTGGCCATGTTTTCTATCGCCCTCCATATGCACATTGTAAACATTCATGTTCGATAGAGATTCACCAGCATGTATTAGCCCACTCATTAGTTCACCTCACAGTATTGGTACTTATTACCATATTCTTAGGCTCAGGAGCCATTCCATTGAGATGAATTGAATATCAACCTCAATTCTCCCTTATTCACTTTCTTTCTTACCATACTCCTCCTAAGCCACTATTCTTTTTAAATCATGATGAATGCATGGCCACATTCCACACTTGGCCTACCATACATCGACATTAAGCTAGACCATCTACATTATCACCTCTGTTTCACCCACCCTCATAGTGAGACTAACCAACGGGATCCCCACCTTCTACACACACCCACGTCCATCATTATCTAGAATATTATATTCTCAGGGAGCCCATCTCTGTATTTGTACTTCTGAAACCACTTTTAAATTTTTTTGGAAGTGTACAAATATTTTCTCAAAAATTATTCTCATTTGTATTTTTGTGTCAGATACTTGGCACTAGTCCTTGGTCAGCCTCGATTGGAGCTTATTTTTACTCACCTCACACTCACATCCTTGATCACCATTTTTTCAATCATACACAACGATAACTACAACATACATACTCCCCCTAGACGTCCTACTAACTCTAGGGGAATACACCTCAACACCTTTATTTTCACTACTGCCACTTGCATTACAGTTGCAACCTTGGGAATTTTTTGTATCCCTCCTATAATGTCAAATATTGTTATCATGCCTTTGACCACTCATGTTACAACATCTTCCTCAACTTTATATGGATTTTACGGAATCATTTTTTGGGAGTTTGTTTCTTATTTTTGGTCGCCAAAAAAACCTATATTCTAGAATCGAATCAGTACCTTGATTTCCCCACAACTTTTTGAAGCAGACTTGGGTGATACAGTGGTAACCATCATTTGCGGCTGATCCCACCGGTCTCTCTGATGTTAAAGACTAGAATGTTTTTTCACTTGAGGGGTGTATTGTACTTTAAGAATATTATATTTCTCTCATTTAGTTGAATACCCAAGTATCTAATTGCGCCTATTTCAAGAGTGCTTTATATATGATGCACTGGGACCCTTAGTTCAACATATTTTTTATAGACACCCCTAATACTGAACAAAGTTATTTTCTACAATTAGTAGCATGTTATCCATTTCATCATTAACTTGACATGATTTGTGTTCCTGTATTTTTGTAATATTTCAGTTACAGTGAGCATAATGAG
This sequence comes from Pinus albicaulis, assembly GCA_034641835.2. Taxonomy (NCBI): domain Eukaryota; kingdom Viridiplantae; phylum Streptophyta; class Pinopsida; order Pinales; family Pinaceae; genus Pinus; species Pinus albicaulis. The sequence goes on along the minus strand of CM076570.1, from coordinate 1,412,932,765 downwards.
CATGGGATATGCATGCCTTGCACATTCACTTTTGTATTAGTATTTCTTCAAAGCATGGGTTTCCTTCAGTTTTTATTCAAGTTATTTATCCCTAATAATCTCCACAAAAAGTCTCTCTCTCTCAAGAAGTAAGTAAGACTCATTGTTAAAACAAAAAAAATTTCAACTATACACTTGCTCCTAGCTTCATAAATTAGGGGGAAATTGTTATGACGAGAAATTGTACACTCGTTTGTGCACAATTGAAAGCACTCGGAATTAGTAAGAAACATGTATAAAGGATATTTTTTCACTTGGAAACATCGTTAAAAGAAAAAATATTTTTTTTTCCTAAGGTTGACTTAAAAAATGAACCCTTGTGGGTGCTACCAAAGATGATTATTCACTACCTTATGCCTTTTCCTTCAATAGTCGAAAGATTTTCTAGGAGCGCAATCAATACCTTGGGATGAAAACATGCTTGAAAAACGCTCAATATTTTGACATGATTGGTTGACCATTCAAGCCTTACACCCCAAGAGGCATTCATAGAAATAGGATGGTCGTTATCATCCCATTTATGAGAGAAAAGACCTCATTAATGAGCCAAAGGAGGGAAGGAGTTTTCAAAATTATATAAAGGCAAGAGCATTGAGAGCCAAAAAAGAAGAAGAATTTGTGAATTTCTATGCTTCCAAAAAATCTCCAAAGAGATCTAGCTTACCATTATGAGGAGAATTCCACCATTTGAGAGAGTTTGTTTTCTTTTGTGGGAGAGCGGTAGCTTGCAAAAGAGATTGAGAAGGGGAAATCCTTGTGGAGAGATATTGACCACCATTTATTAATCAAATCTCTTAAAGTGTATTTGGTATTCATTTGTAACCCTTACACTACCAGAAATCAATAAAGATGATCGTTTCCCTACTCCTTTACTGATTTATTTTTCTTCACAAGTTTGTTTCATGTTTTTTTAGTTTGGTTTTAAATTAGTTATCTTAATGCATCGTTGATATAAAATTAAAAAATAATGAAAATAATATAGATAAAACCATAAATATAGAGATGTAATATAAATGTCACTTCATTTCCTTAATATCAAGGAACTAAAATATGCTTACATACATAATAGAAATAAACTAGCTCTAACAACAGTAGCATATCTTTGAGAAGCGATGTAGCATCTACATGCCTCTGAACTATGTTACAATCAGGATAAAGGGCCTTTTTATTATTAAAAAACAAGGGAAAACCATAAAAAACAAAAACAATAATTCCAGGAAAGGAAATCCCAAGAGTTTGTCGGATCCGTTGGGGTTAATTGGGAAACCAACTTCTGAGGGTCGTAACATGGTCATATTATCTATGTTTGACATGTGCGATACCTTGTTGGAAATATATATCTGATTAATACATTATTTTTGGTAAGCCCCTTCCTATGTCTATGGTTCTACTAAAAACATTAAAAAACACCATTTAAGGTGTCAAAACTGTTCCGGATGTTCAGGACACAAAAAAATACTAAAAATAGTAAATGATGCTATAAAAAATGAAACTAATTAGACTGGCTTGAGGTCTAGGTTGAATAGGTGGGTGGAAATCAATATCCACTTGTATCAGTCTGCCCTCCTTAGGAATCAGTGGTCCCCATTGTGTGTAGAGCCTCCATGAGGTGAGGAAAGTTGTGTTGAACCTAGTCCCTCATGATCCACTTTACCTGGTGAAATAGTTTTCTAGCTTTGATGACTCGATATAGATTGATCCTCTATTGCAGAGTATGATTGATATATGTTTCCATGATCCAATCAGTTGTGGCATGTTCCATGCATTCTTTATTTAACTCTGTTGGTGTGAGTTTTTCTACAATTTCCAATGTGTTCAGTAATGGTGGAAAGTATGGCCAAATGTAGTACAGATTGAGCACTGGGTCGAGGCCAAGGAATGGTGGAATATTGAGATCAAAATAATTCTACTCTACATCCTTGGTGATGACTTATGACCCATATCGGAGAAATTGAAGCTTCTAGTGTTGCCGACTGAGACATTTCTTCTACAAATGTAACCTTGAACTTCTGTGGCAACCAATTTTTATCAAGCGAATACATGCACTTAGCATTGGATCTATCCAATATGTCATGGACCTCCTGGAAAATGTGTTTAATGCACTCAATGAATTTTTTATCCCTATTAGCTTTGGACTGGACATGAGCCGAATATGTCTAAGTAGCTGCAAATGGTATGATGACATCAATGGGTCATAGTTTCAAGAATTCCAACCCCACTTGAAAGGGGCTATGGCCAGTTGAGCTATAGAGAGCTTTGCTGCAATGATGCTGGAAATAGGGAATGATTTCATCCCATGAGCATGGATGCTCCAAATTTTACATGCACATAATGTTTACGATAATATTGTTGACGACCTTTGTTTGGCCATCAATTTGTGGATGGAAAACCATGGATGTAGTGAGATTGGTATCGAACATCGACTACAGAATTGACAAAATTATACTTAGGAACTCTTGTCCCGATAAGAGATAATGGACTATGGTATCCCAAATTCTAGCCACACTCATTCAAAGAAGAGCTTAGTAGTGGATTCATATATGATACTCTTGTTGCAGGCCGCCAGAATGGCCATCTTAGAGAATCTGTCGATGAACACGAAGACATAGTCAGTTCCATTCTTAGTAGAAGGAAATACTGACATGTAATCCATGTATATGGATTCACAAGGTTTATTAAGAGTAGGAAGAGGAGTTTATAGGACTTTCTTCTTGATGGTCAGTTTGAAATGGTGCAGGCAGTTCCAGATCTGATATACTTCCCCATATCTTGTCGAAGGCTCAACCAATAAAATTACTTCTACAACACTACCAATGTTTTCTCTACTATAAAATATCAAGTGACCCGATTGTAGTGCACCTCTAAAATAATATCTTCACGCTGACTTGAATGATCATAGAGGTGTTCTAGGTGCCATAACAATAAATCCTAGAGGTCAAAATTTGGAACTTGTTTTTCTTTCAGGAGCATCTAGTATGTGTTTCTAAATTCTAGATCTCTCTTGTAAATATGCGGCCACCACGAAGTCTTATACCCACAAGAGTCAAACATAGTGGTTAGTGCCATGACCGGTAGTTGGTTGAGGAACTATGCAACATTATTTGTTCTTGACTTCTTGTACTTAATGTTTAAAAGGAACTTTTGCAGGTGTGTGGACCATTTATGATGGAAATGATTCTGCAACTTCCCTTGTCTCTGTATGAACTACAAGGATCAGTGGTTTGTGTGGATGATTTTTTCCCTCCTTATAATGTAATGCTTCTATTGTAGGCAAGCCTGCAAAATGGGATAAATTTCTTTTTCATAGGTGGGATGCTATCGGATTGTGTCTAAAAGTGTCTAAATGTGATATGCCACTGGATGCCCTTGCTAAGTAAGAATTGCACCAATAGCATATTCGGAGGCATCTGTCTCAATATGAAGTTGTTGTTGCACATATGGTAATGTGAGCATTTTCCAGATCAGAGACAATGCTTCAAGCACAGAGATCAACGCCATGACCGGTGGTCGGCTAAGGTAGTATGCAACATTATTTGTGCTTCCCTTCTTGTACTTGATGTTCATATGGAACTATTGCAGGTGTGTGGAACATTTCTAGTGATGATCATTTTGCAACTTCATTTGTGTATGTATGAACTACAAGGATCAATGGTTTCTATCGATGGTTGTTTCCTTCCTTATAATGTAACACTTCCATTGTACGCATGCCTACACGATGGGGTAAATTTATCTTTCATAGGTGGGATACTATCGGACTGTGTATGAAGGTGTCTAAATGTGATATGCCATTGGATGCCCTTGCTAGGTAAGAACTGCACCAATAACATAGTCAGAGGCTTCTCTCTCAATATCAATTTGTTGTTGCGAGTATGGTAATGTGATCATTGTTTCACATAAAAGGCAATGCTTCAATTTGAGAAACAAATTCTCTTGGGATTTAGACAAAAATACCTTTTCTTTCACTTTGTACTTGTTGACTTGACTAAAATACCGATTGATATGAGAGAACCCCAAGATAAAAATGTGGTAGAAATTGGAAAGACCCAGAAAATTGTGGAGCTATGTTAGAGTGGTTGGGGCTAGCCAGTACCGAATGACTTGTATCTTCGTTGGGTCCACATACACACCCCGCTGATAATTTATGTACCCCAGATATTGAACCTGGTTCATACCAAAAGTACATTTCTCGAAATTGGGACACAATTTCTATTTTTGTAATATTTGGAGGACCTCTCAAATACATTGTAGGTGTTCTTCCCAACTTTGGCTGAAGATCAGGGTATCATCCAAATACACAACCATGAATGAGTTGGTCAAGAGTTGCCATATGTCTTCCATCAACCTCATGAAGGTTCCATGGGAATTCGTCAACCTGGAAGGTATGAACATACATTCTAAACGACTATCCTTGTATTTTAAGAGAGTCTTCCACATATCGTAGGGTTCGATTGGTACTTGGTGATAAATGAAATTCAATATAATCTTGCTGAAATATTTTTCCCCTTTGAGATATTCCATAAGGTCATGAAACCATGGGATCAATACCTATTCCGGAAACTAATCTTGTTCAGTGCCTGATAGTCAATACAAACTCTCCAAGTCCTATCCTTCTTCTCTACCAACACAATTGGGCTCTTGCAGGGTGATGAAATTGCCTTCATGTTCCCTTTCCACAAAAATTCATAAATGTTCCTCTGGATTTCATCATTCTATAGAATAGTCTCAATAAATCACTTCATTAGGTAGAGGTGCACCTAGGGTAATATCGATGAATTTTGAGAACTGATGGTGTAGAAGTACCCATGTCGATGAGGTGAATATGTCTTTGTACTCCTCCACAAATTTTTCCATATGTTATTTCCATGTAGAGGAGCCCTCTACAGATTTCGTGGCCACAATATTCTTCTTTCCCTAAGGTTGAACCATAAAGAAAAAAAATATCCCGGTCTAGGAAATGATCTCACTGAATTTCTTTAAAATGATGAAAGAGATTGTGGTAGGTGATCCTACCTGAGGTATCATGTACAACTTACTACCCAAAGTAATAAAAACAATGCGAGGCCTAGACTTATGGACAACATGCCTCTTCCACAAGTATGGTTGGCCTAATAATACATCACAAACTTCAAGAGGATAAAATTTTCACAATACCTAATCTGTGAAGGGCTTGATGTTGTAGGGGATGCGACATTGTTGGCTGACACAAAGATATCATCCTTGGTGAGGCCACCTAATGGTATACGACTATGGGTGTGTTTTAGTCAGTAGTCCTAGAAACTTCATGACCTCTGCTAAAATTAGGTTATTTTGGCTCCTGGTGTCAACAATGAACTACATATAAGAACCATTCACCCACATATGTGAGTGGAAGAGGTGCTCACCATCCTCTGGATCTTCGGGCTTATTCTTCTATATTTTGGTGGTGGAAACTATGGAACTGGGCTGTGTGTCAATAATATTCTTCTCCTTGTTGGGTTCTAAATCAAATTTGGAACATGCACCTGCTTTTTAATCCTTCAGCTCAGCCACTAGTGACTGCTGGGCCTGACATTCACTTCTTTTGTGACAGGCTCTCATGGAACTCACATCATTTTCCCATGTCCTTCTTTGTATTCATGGTGTTTTTCTTTGTTTGCAGCTTTAGTGGGTTGTCTTGGGTTTTACCTCCTTGGCTTAGTCCTTTGTTCTGTGGTTTGGGGGTGCCTTTACCTTACTTTGGATTCACAATTCCAATGTCTTACTTCTTCTATTTAAGTTTCTGCTCGATCTTTACAATATATCGATAGGAAACACCAAGTGAGGATATGTCCAAGAAATCCATCTCATCCTAGATGTTATTGTGTAGATAGTCGTGATACTTGAGTACCAATTTTCACTTAGAATATTTTGTACCCAACTTCAAGCGAAGGGTATGAAAAATATTTGTGAAGTTTGGCATGTCTTAGTCTCTTCCCTACGACACCATGGTTCACTTTATGTGTTTATCAGGATAACTCCCGAGTGGGTAATACTTCTCCTCAATGGTGTCCCGAAAATAATTCCAGGTGGGTGCAGCTGAAAATATTGGGGGTTCACTCTCGTCCCTCTTCCTATAGTAGTTTTCCTACCAGTATTTTGCATGAGGGGTGACTTTAAGGAGTGAAAAAGTAATATTTTCTCAGTTGGAAAATTCATGATCCGAAAAATATCCTTCTAGCTTATATAACCTTTTATGTATTGAATCTACATCTATATGACCTTCAAACACGGGGATTTCAAAGTTAAATTGTACCTTAAACCGAGTGGCACTTCTAGGGTGGCCGCTAAAAGATGGTGTGTCACCTTGTTGAGCCCCAAAAATGTCCTTTCCTTTCACCAAATTTCACGGCATTTTCTTTGTCATTTATCAATTATAGGCTTAAAATATCAATAGGATTGATTAAAGTCACTTTAGGAATGCATACAATAACTGACTTGCTATATTTTTATGGTTTTGTTGTTGTAGTAATTTTTTACTAGACTTAGCTACAAAATGTAGCCATTCTGTAGCTAGTCGCCTATTCCGCAGCTATCTTCATGTTCACACAGGTTACAGGTGTCACTTAAAGGAAAAGCACATATGGTTGAATTCCATAACTCACCTACATCATTCCTTTCCCTCTACGAAGTCTGAGCAAAAATCTGTAAGCGGTTATGCACGTGGAGGAAACCAAAACTAAGAAGTAGATTCCTACCAGGACAAGGTTTCTACAGATGTCCTCAGCAAAGTACGAGGCCTCCACAAGAGTTCTAATTTGATTTTAATTGGAAAAGACACTTATCCCTATTTCTTCTCTAGGGAAGTTATGTATTTCTCATATAAAGAATAACTTGGGAAATGGAGAGACAGTTAGTCAGTTGATGTTTTATTGTTAAGTTGTCCAAGACCGTAATACTATGTTTTTGAAGAGTTTTCCTTTAATGAAAGAAGAACAAATTTAATACATGATCTGAAGAAATCTTGAGTAGATTCATGTGCTAATCTAGTGGTAGGGGGCCCCTATTGCATGAGAGGCTCTGTGCATATTTTTTAGATAAGTAGCTTTAGCTCTGTTTCATTCCTAATTTAGGTAGTGTTCTGAACTTTATGTTTTATGCTAACTTACAATGAATGTTACAGCTAGTCTTGTTCTTATGAATTGTTCTAAAATACCACTAACATTGAATGAGATAGAGCTGTAGTATTTCAGAGATTAATTGCATTCTAGTTCAGCTGTAGTATTTCGGAGGTTAATTGCATATTAGTTCAGTTTTGTTTAATGTATTTTAAGTTTTATTAGCTAGTTGTATTCTAGTTCTGTTAAATTAGACTTAACGACCTTCATTATTTACATACTACTCTTGTTCTTAATCTCTGCTAATACATCATTATCATAGGAACAAGAATTGGTAATGTCATTTTGAAGTCTTGACTATTCTGCAATTTCTCATAATTTTACAAACTTCCTTTTTCCAAAACTATTCCAAAAGATTTCTAACCCTTGAACGAGGCTTAATAGTGACATTTTGAGTTGCAGAATGGATTAATTTTAGTGACATAAGTTAATTTAGAGTAGGGTTCCTTACTATGTTGTAGATAAGCTTTTCCAAATGTGTTCCAACAAATTTCTAACCATGGATGAGATTTTCTTTGTGATATTGTAATTTTTTGTTTACTTAGAAGAACCTCATTGCATTAAGCTTATCCTTTTCTCAAGTTTTTCCAACATACTTCTAATGAAATGAACTGGACTGAGTTCATGTTATGAGTCATTGAGTTCATGTTATGAGTTATTTTTCTTGTCAAGTTTTGCAATCTGTGAATTAGCATTTTCCGTTTTTAGGTGCCACACATAGTTTAGAATAGATTTTGCTTTGTTTTAGTGTGACCAATAACTTCTCTTTGCCAACAATTTAGTTATTTTCCTCTTAGCACAAAAACACAAAACCAAAGACACTAGAAAAACACTAAACAGAACGAAGTAGGAAGCAAATACCTAGGCACATATAGTGCACTTCACTTCAACAGTTTACTAGCCCTGGTTGACAATTTATGACATCAATTTAGGAACAGTAAGTTGAGTAGACATTTTGGCACTGTTGCCGGGGAAGTGTAACTAGGTAGTCTTATTTCTTACCTCCCAAAAAAAAAAGAAAAAAAAGAAAAACAATGATATGTGTAGAGAAAGAGACTCAGGGGGTAGATTCATAAGAAGCAGAAGCTTGATTCCTAGAACACCACTTGTTCCACCGAGACCAAGAGCCAACACACCTCCAAATCAAACCCACATTCCATCCTTTACTGATCTTAGACTTCTAGAGGACTTAAGATTAGACATTCCATCAAAAATACCTTCCACTTCATCCACTGAACCTGTCTCAGAAGAAGATTCAGGGACCCCTGCTAGGGACCCAAACTTGTCCACTTGCACAGGAGAATCAACCATGGCAGAAGAAGGAGGAGGAGGAGTCTTTAATGGAGAACATACATTGTTTGGAGGAGGTAGAGGTAGAGGAGAAGGAGGTAGAGGTGCAGAAGGAGAAGGAGGTAGAGGTGAAGAAGGAGGCAGAGGAAGAGGTAGAAGGGAAATGGGAAGCTCTTTTGGGTTTCCTATAGTAGATGAAGAAACCAATGCAACTATGAAAAAAATTTCACCCTTTGTCCTTCCAAACTTTTATGGACTCAAAACTGAAGATCCTGAAACCTTCCTATTTAAATTTGAAGTCCTATGTAGAACCTATGACTACTTACAAGATGCTCAAAAACTAAACTATTCCCTTCAACATTGAAAGGAGCAGCATTAAAATGGTTTATGAGTTTGATCAATAGTTCTATTAGGACATGGGAAGACATGAAACAGGCATTTCTAGAGAGGTATTTGGGTTACTGTATGCCAGTCAACCATAAGGAGGAAGTGTTTAAAATGTTACAAAAAGAGGATGAAAATCTTGAAGATTTGTTAGAGAGGTTCAACTACAACATCAAAAGAGCAAAAATGGAAAACTTAGACCAAGATACTTTGAAAGCTCTCTTGTTGAAGAAAATTAGGGATGAATGGTTAGATATCCTTAACATGATGGGAAAAGGGGATATATCTCAGCTCACATTACCTGAAATAGCTGAATTATGTATCAACCTTTCAAGAGGGAAATCTAAAACTGTAAAAGGACCAAGAGATCCTGCTCTTGCAAGGGAAAGTAAGTCTACTTCTGGGACAGTGAGTAGGGTAGAAATAGGACATATGCTTAATTAATTCAAATCTAACATTTTAGGGAGTCTTAGTGATCAAATAGACACCCTTAAGTTACAAAACAAGCAAAAAACTGAATTTGATGCCTTAGCAATCTTTTGTCCCAAATGTAGAAAGAAGCATGCCTTGAGAGAGTGCCCTTTGGATGCAAAAGTAGTAGAGACCTGTGTAATTTGTTCAGAAAAACATGAGACCAAGAGTTGTCCTTCACTTCCTAGTCTTAAAGCTGTATTTCAAGAAGAAACCCCTACAAGTTCCACATAATCTCTCAATTTTGTCTCTAGGAGGCCTTGGAAAGGACCTCAAACACAAGGATTCCATGATCAGCTGTATAATCAACCCCCACCAAATTGGAATTCTTGGCAGCAACCTTGGCCTCAATTCCAAAATCAATCTCAAACTTGGGCACAAGGAGCACAAAATCCCTATGGAAGATACTCTCAGTACTATCAATATCCACCATCCTATCCACCATATCCACATTTCCCTCCTCAACAGAATCCTCAACAAAATCTTCAAAATCCACAACATCAAAATTCACCACTTTTATTACCACTTCCTCAGAAAACAAATCAGTTACCTTCCCAACCCATACCAAACCCCAACAATAAAAATTCTCATAACACATACATGATAGAAGGCCAACAGTTTCCAACCTATTTGATCACTCCTTTAGACCTTAATGGTGTTCAAATTAGGTCTGGAAGAATACTTGAAAAGAGGAAACCTTCTGTAATCATACAAGAGCAAAACAATTCTGAGGAAGATTCTCTACGGGTAAATAAAAGTCTTGCAAAGAACACATCTTTTCAAGACCCAAATAGTGAAAAATCAAAACAAAAAGAACCAATAATTTCAACTGCTATATTAGAGCAGCAATCAACATCCACCTCTACACCTCCCTTTCCAGAAAGATTACAAATTGATAGGGGTGTAGAAAAACAAATTATGGTGCCTAATTATGATTTCCTAGATGAACTGAGAAATGTTTGTATTAAGATCCCATTATTACAAGCTATGAAAGAAATTCCAATCTTAGAAAAGACAATAAAGGAGCTGAGCATGAAGAAAACATGAAAAATAATAAGAGAGACAAAGAAAATTCAACTGGCAGGAAAAATAGCAGATATCATGATGGGTAAGATTGCTATTCCAAAGTATCTAGACCCAGGAAATCCAGTTGTTAAAATACACATCAATAGAACCGAGATCCAAAACACACTTATTGATTTAGGAACAGCAATCAATATCATGAGTAGAAAAATCATGGATAAACTAAAGCTTCCTAATCTTCTTTTTACACCCACATTATTACAATTAGCAGAAATATCTGTGATCAAACCTGATGGGGTAATAGAAGACATTCCAGTGTCCCTAGATTCTTGGGAGTATCCTGTGGATTTTATGATACTAACTCCTAAGAATAATCTAGGAGGACATCCTATTATATTAGGAAGACCTTGGTTAGCTACAGCTGATGCTTTCATTAGTTGTAGATCCGGTGATATGTACATCTCTTATGGTAGTTCAACCAAGAAATTTACCTTATATCCTCCAACAAAAACAATTACAGAATTAGATGATACTCAATGGATTGAGGATGAAGAAGACATACAACCTCTCTTCACAATTTCAGAAATTATTGAAGACAACCAGATCCTGAATACCTTAGAAAATTTTGAATCCTCTTCGAAATACAAACATGAACAATTTCAAGAAGAATCCAACATTGAGTTTTTATCATCAAGACAAATGTCTCTTTATTCCATGGATAAATTTGGTAGCTCTACAATTGAGATATTTCCAGGCAAAACTTTAAACATAAACAAGAACCTAGAGAAATCTCAACAAGAAGAGCTAGTCAAGATATTACAGAGACATTCTTCCGCATATGCATGGGAGTACACTGATATGAAAGGGATAAGCCCCAAGACTTGCACTCATCACATCTACATAGAGGAAAATTGTAAACCAATCAGACAACCTCAGAGAAGGATGAATCCAAATCTTAGGGAGATTGTTAAAGAAGAATTGCAGAAATTGTTAAATGTCAACTTTATCTATCCCATTTCATATAGTCAGTGGGTTTCTCCTTTGGTAATTGTGCCAAAGAAAAATGGTAAATGGAGGGTATGTATTGACTACCGAGAATTAAAAAAAGCTACTCTTAAAGATCATTTTCCCTACCTTTCATAGATCAGGTGTTAGATACATTAGCTGGAAAAAGGTACTTCTCATTTTTAGATGGGTTTAGTGGTTATAATCAAATTCAAGTAGCACTTGAAGATCAAGACAAAACCACATTTACCTGTCCTTGGGGTACCTATGCTTACCGAGTATTTCCATTTGGACTATGCAATGCACCTGCAACATTTCAAAGGGAAGTACTAGGAATCTTTTCAGATCTAATACATGATTGTGTAAAGGTATATATGGATGATTTCACAGTCTATGGAAACACATTTGAAGAAGCCTTAACAAACTTGGAAAAAGTTTTAAAGAGATGTAAAGAAGAAAATCTTTCACTAAGTCACGAGAAGTGTTTTATGATGTTTACTGAAGGAATTGTTTTGGGGCATCACATTTTAGGGGATGGGATTAGAGTTGATGAGTAAAAAGTTGAAGTCATCTCTAAATTATCTCTTCCAAGTTGTCAAAAAGATAGGATTTTTCTAGGATTTACAGGATATTATCGAAGGTTTATAGAAAACTTCACCAAGATAGCATCTCCACTTTTCAAATTACTTACCAAGAACTGTGAATTCAAGTGGAATCATGATTGCTAGTTAGCCTTTGAGACCCTGAAAACAAAAACCTATGAAGCACCTATTTTAAGGGGACCTAACTGGAAATTACCTTTTCATATTTCAACAAATGCCTCAGATACAACTTTAGGAGTAGTATTGGGACAAAAAGACCTGATTCCTTATGCCATCTATTATACAAGTAAAAATTTGACTCCTTCAGAGTTAAATGATACTGTAACTGAAAAAGAGTTTTTAGCTATTGTTCATGCCATAAACAAATTCAGACACTATATAACAGGCTATGAAACTTTTGTTCACACAAATCACTCTGAAATTAGATATCTAATGAACAAATCAATTACTAATGGCAGAGTCATAAGATGGTTATTGCTTTTACAAGAATTCAGCATCACCATTCTAGATAGGCCTGGAAAAAAAAATATAGTAGCTGATTTCCCATCTAGACTCCAAAACATCTAAGATAATACTCCAGTTGAAGATCAATTCCCTGATGAATATCTTTTTGTAATTTCTACTCAAACTCCTTGGTTTGCTGACATTGCTAATTATTTAGTTTCAGGAAAATTTCCTTCAATAATGAATGCAAGAGACAAAAGAAAGATCATTTATGACAGTGCAAAATATTCATGGGTTGCTAATGAGTTATACAAAACAGGTCCAGATTTTATCATTCGGAGATGTGTTCGGGAAGATGAGATGCATGAAATCCTCAAGGAATGTCATGATGAACCTTGGGGCGGACACTTTGCTGATAAAAGGAAATCTTATAAAGTCCTTAATTTAGGATACTATTAGCCATCCCTTTTTAAAGATGCTAAAGAGTATGTCAAAAGGTGTGACAGTTTCCAAAGGGTAGGGAAACCTTCTCCTTCAGGTGAGATGCCATTGCAACCTCAGGTACATATTGAACCTTTTGAGAAATGGGCTTTAGATTTTGTAGGACCTATTAGTCCTCCATCAAGAAAAAAGAAATATATATTAGTTTGCACTGATTATGTTACCAAATGGGTAGAGGCCAAGCCATTACTTTCTGCTACTGAAGCATCTGTAGTTAATTTTCTTTTTGAGGATATTTTTACTCGTTTTGGTGTCCCAAGGGAAATTGTTACAGATCAAGGAACTCAATTCACATCAAGGCTAGTGGAACAAATGATGGAGAGGTACAAAATCAGACACAGAAAATCTACTCCCTATCATCCACAAGCAAATGGTCAAGTGGAATCTACTAATAAGATCATTGAAGGGATCCTAACAAAGACTGTTCATTTACATAGAAGAGATTGGGCAGATAGGCTTCCTGAAGCCTTGTGGGCCTATAGAACTACATGGAGAAGCACAACAGGTCATACTCCTTATGAACTTGTTTATGGAAAGCAAGTTTTGTTTCCCATAGAGTTCCAGATTCAAACTTTCAAAATGGAAGTTCAGCTAGGACTTGATCTAACAGAGGCACAAAAGCATAGATTGGAGCAGATTAATGAATTGGATGAGATCAGACAAGATGCAGTTCAGAAAACAAGTATAGTCCAGCAACAAAGGACTAGATGGCATGATAAGTACATCAAGGAAAATAAGTTCAAAGAAGGTGACTGGGCTCTCTTGTTTGATTCAAAGTTCAAAGATTTTCAAGATAAATTCCAAACACATTGGCTTGGGCCATATGAAATTATGAGAATTTTTGACAATGGAGCAATAAAAATCAGGACAATAGATGAAGAGAAGGTCACTTTTCTTGTAAATGGTCATAGATTGAAGCTGTATCACAAGCCACTTTCAAGAGAAGAATTTGTCAAGAGATTCCAGGAAAACAGTGATGTGAAGTCAATGAAGAAGAATCCTTCTTCTTCATCAACTTAATTGAATTTTCTGAATTCAAATGCATGAAAAAAAAAAGTATAAACACGAAAACTAATCACTGATTAGCATGTTTATACAGAAAAGATAAAGTGAAAATCAGAATCCTTCTTACACTTTAGCTTTTCAAATTTGTTCTTTTCCTGCAAGAAGCTATCACAAAATCATAAGTGTAGACCCATTTTATATATCATATTCCACTTATGATCCATTTCACTCCATCATATTTAACTTAATTCATATTTCATTCACTCCATTCATCCATACTTCATTCACTCCATTCCATGGTCCACCTCATTTTCATCTCAGATTTTTAAATTTGATCTCTTTCTGCAATTGAGTATTACAAATCATAAGTTGCAGACCACTTTTTATGTTTCATTCCACTTCACATTTGTGATTCATCCCATTCCATTATATTTCACTTCACTCATGCTCCATTCCACCATATTTCATGATACATTTTAATTCATTCCATACAACATTCCATCCATGTTTCAAATCATTTCATTTCATGTTTCAAAGTTTCTATAGGTATATTCTGTAGCTAGACATTTTGTAGCCAGCCAGACATTCTGCAGCCAGATATCCTAAGGGAAACTATCCAGTAATCACTTGTTCAGCAGCAAATTGATCCTGCACACCTATGTCAATAAGAAAAATCAAAAGGATTATGAAGACTGAAGGATCAAGGATTTTAAAAGGAAGACAAAGCATATAAAAACCACAAAAATCAAAGGAAAGGCTAAGGTAAAATTGTGAAATTATTATGATAACAGGTTATGAAAATTATAGTATGCTTAAGTCATGTATGTTTCATAAAGTTATTTTGATTATTCATGTTGATCAAGCCTATTAAGCCCATCATACAATCCTTGGACAAAATCCCTTCCATTCTGCCATATCAAGTCATCATTTATTAAAACTTAATGGTTAGTACTGAAGTGACCTATTAGGTCATGTCACTAATCCGAAATATTCAGTGATTATTTTAAAATCCTCATGAGATTTTTTTCCGCGACCTTTTCCTCCATGACAACTCTCAACTCATTAATTCGTGTGAATCACCCTCACCGTATTTCACTCATCCCATAACCACTTCATGTCATCTTTCCGTAGCCAATTCCTGCTGCATAAACAGAGAAGTCATCTTTGGGGTGAAAACAACTCTCTATAGCCATTTCTACCGAGAATAGGGAAGTAGTAACAGAACTGTAAACTAAAGTTAAGGAGGAGAAGCCATGGGTATCATTGTAAGGTCTGAACCGGTCGGAACCAAATACTTAGAGGGTTACCCACAGATTAGAGAAATGCTACAGCAGGTTGGGTGGTTACAGTTTTTGGAAAAGCTCAATGGTTTTCATAAGGAGGTAACCAAAACATTTGCACGGTCATTCAATGGAGCAGAAGTTGAAATAGGAAATGTCAAGTTCACTATTATAGAATCCTTCATTGCAGAGGCAGCAGAATTACCAAGTCAAGGTGAACGATGGTTCAAAAACAAGGAATTTCACAATGAGGCATGGAGACAAATGCTCAAAACACCAGGTATGGATATCTCATTTTTTAAGAGGGGCATTCCTAGCTCAGCACTCAAGAATAAATGGAAAAATATGTTGCTCATTTTGCAAAATTTTATAACTTGTGAGGGAAGGTTTGGTACCCTATATGTTTATCATATTCAAATTATGATGCATTTCTTAGATGAAGAAATAAATTTACCATTTTTCTTACTTCATAGCCTAAAGAGAATGGCTTCTAATGTCCAAAAGAGGGTTCAATTCTTGGAAACCACCTTGTATCACCATGGCCTAGTTAAAATCCTAATTAAACATCATTTGAGAAAGGTGGGAGACAATTGGGATGATTTCCTAGTGAGGAATCACAGAAAAAATCACATTGGTGAGGGTCATGCTTGTGACGGACTTTTAAGGTCCGTCACCAGTGTCACATATGGTGACGGCCTTTAAAAAACCGTCACTGTAAGTGTATATAGTGATGGTCCTTTATGGTCCGTCACCAAAGACATTTTCAATGACACTTTTGGTGAGGGTTGTTAAAGGCCCGTCACTAATTCTCTCTTTGGTGACACTTCTAGTGACGAATTTTTAATGACCCTCACCAATGCTCTTTTTGTTACTTTTGGTGACGGTCAAAAAATGTTCGTCATCATTGATCATTAAAAAACCGTCACTGTAAGTGTATATAGTGATGGTCCTTTATGGTCCGTCACCAAATACATTTTGAATGACACTTTTGGTGAGGGTCGTTAAAGGCCCATCACTAATTCTCTCTTTGGTGACACTTCTAGTGACGAATTTTTAATGACCCTCACCAATGCTCGTTTTGTTACTTTTGGTGACGGTCAAAAAATGGCCGTCATCATTGATCATTCGAATGAGTTTTTGATGATGCTATGTGCCTGTTAATATATTTTTTTGTCAAAATTTAACGATTTAATACCATTATTGTGGAGTATTTTTTATAATATGTCCAAAGCCATAGTGGTTAGGGTCAGTGAATTTTTTAGAAGTAATTAGTGTGTATCATTTCCCTTAAGTAATAACTAGTCAAATAGAGATTTTCTATGAGTCAACAAATGATTCATATATATTAAGTTTATTATCTAGAAAATTCCCTTTAGATAAAGTTCCACTATTGTGTGTAGGAAATATATTATTGAATACATAATCAAGCTTTGACAATTCTATTAATGAGAAAGACCTAACGATCCTCACCAATCTGGGCATGCCTTAAATTAATGCTTTGGCACACACTAACATTTCTTAGCACCCCACATGTATTGGAACATCTTTGTACCTATAACATCTTGTGATGACACTTACGCCCAAGCACATGGTGACATGCGCTAGCACAACATCGAACTCTGCTAACATGTGTTGGCATGCTGCATATAGTCCCTAGCATGCCCCGGAACACCTTGGTTGAATGCATTGACATACATTAGCACTTGGCACACAATGCCACTTGGCATGTATTGGGACCTATTATTAGTGTGCCTAGCATGCCCCTTTTCAAAAAGATAAAGTCTCGACTTATTAACCCTCTTATTGGTTCTTCCTTTTGTTGCCTTGACACATATTGACATACCCTGGTCCCCTGCACCACATCCTTAGCACCCAGCATGTATTGGCATATCTTGGCACTATTAATTGGCACATGATATAATTAGCACACCCTGGAACTCCCAAACACACTTTGGGAATTCTTGACATGCTTTGATATTCCCTAGCATGCCTTACCAATGCTTAGCATACCTTGTTAGTCCCTCCTTGGCATGACAACTAACACTCATTAACACTAGTCTTTGGCGCACGTTCCTCATATTCATTAACTTTCATGAATTTTTACTTAGTGCTCCCTTAATGTTTTTTCCTAGTAATCCTTAACACTCATGAACATGCATTATCACTCTCTAGCACACTTTAGCACTCTTCAACATTCCCTTCCACTTCATAACATGCATAACACTAGTTCTTGACACATATTGGCGCTTGGTACGTGTTGGTGCTTGGAAAGTCTTAGCATGTGTGGAATACGTTGAGATGCCTTGGTATGATTTGGCATGGTTTAATATTAAATTTATTTGTGATTATCAGTTGTTGGAAAGTAGATGAGAAGCAACAAAGGAATACTTGGCACTTAGAATGCACTATGACTTTGCACTTGGCACCTATTGTTGCCTAGTGTTGGTGTGCCTAGCATGCCCCTCTTGGAAAAGGTAAATTGATGACTTATTAACCCTCTTATGTGTTCATTTCCTTGTAGTTTAACTTTTTTCTCCCTTTTGTTGTCTTGACATTCCCTGACACACATTGACACACCCTTGCACATCTTGGC
The DNA here is from genome assembly GCA_034641835.2 of Pinus albicaulis. NCBI lineage: Eukaryota > Viridiplantae > Streptophyta > Pinopsida > Pinales > Pinaceae > Pinus > Pinus albicaulis. The sequence continues at coordinate 1,412,914,995 of CM076570.1, read as the reverse complement.
ATGCCTTATCACTTGGCACATATTAGCATGTTTGACATGTATTCCCACTATCCGGCACATCAAGGGGGTGAAGAGAGATGTAGTCCTAAAGTAGGTCGAGTACGAGGGCGAGTAAGGGTTGCTAAAGGGAGGTCATGATCATCCTCCAAGAGCAAGATCATCATGTGAGTGTTCAGAAGAATGTTGCATACCTTAAGGGTCAGTTTGCGCTAGGAAGTAGGATGGCATCTTGTTGGTTCTCTTCTGGCAAATCGAGCTTAAGAGAGGTTTCTCATGAGAATCTGGGCATGTGATTTCAATGGTGTCTTTGTGTGAAGGACGCATCAAATTCTAAAATGTTGAAATTTGCAACAAGAAACAGTGAGATTGGAAACCAGAAAGGACAAAAAAAAATGCACCCACACCGGTGAGGAATTTTGATGCACCAGGAGTGAGGAATGTGGGGCGTCTAATTTATTTTTCCCTTAAATAAATTGGACAATAAATTGTAATTTCATCTCATAACAACTTGTGTTAGTTAATTAAGTCATGATGACCGAGTTAGCTCAAGAAATTCAAGTACTTGAGGGTCTAAGATGAAGAATCTAGAGGGATTCTAATATTTTTTGGGTCCAGTTGAAATTGTTGCATTAGTGGGGTGCAAGTGTAATTAACTCAATTAAATGCGTTAAAATCAGTTTAACTGGTTCTAACTAAGTTATGAGCTAGCAAGAGGTCCAATGAATTAAATTAGATTTAATTCACAATGAGTGATCAATCATATAACTGATAATTCACTTTAATAGTTGTATGCATGTCAGTTTCGAGGAATACCTAGTTGAGACAGAGGTTAAAGGGAACATAACTATCAGTTGTATTCAGAGAAAATTTCCCATGTGAAATTATAAAGTCATTGGGATTCCATAATGGATTGTGCAATCAAGGAAGATTGATTTTCCTAATTAATAAGCAGTTAATTCCCTAGCTAGGATTGTATGAGAAAGGCAGGCTGAAGTAAGGATCAGAATTGGCTAAGTACTAGACCGAGTTTTCCTAGATCAATGGGAGACAATTGACAGAGTGTTGGATAATTTCATGAGAGATTAAGCATTAATGTATTGTTTCATGATTCCTTGACTTAATACACAATAGAGATAGAGGGCCTTTGAGCAGTTTCTTTCCCCAAACACATCATGTTGTTGTGCGATTGATAATTTATTTCTCTTACTTATATGTGATTGTGCGATCTTGTTTTGTTTCCGCAAATTGTAGGAAGGATTCAATATCTTGTTTTAGTAGATTACAAGATTAGATTGAATCTCGTTGGTTAGATTTTCTACATGGTATTAGAGCAGAAATTTTTTGGGCGGCGAGTTTGCATAGAATATTTGAATATTTTGGTGTAAAATTTTCAAAAAAAAATAGGCTATTTGGATTCCTTGCGAAAATCTACCGAAATAGAAAAAAAAAATCGGTCGAATCGGAGCTCGGATGAGGGAGATATCATCAATTTAAAATCAACTCTTTTTTAGAAACTTTTTGTAACGTCGGGACAATTACACTGTGCACGAGTCAAGAACCTATATGTAATTGAGGTACCAGATGCATGCAAATCTTTGAGGAGAAAGGCAGAAGTTAGAGACTTGGTGGTTTAAAGGGAGCATAAATACCTCTTAACATGAATCTTCATGAGAAGCGGTCTCAGAAGGTTGTGGAGTAGTTGCCACAATTGGAGAAGCAGAGAGGAGACTGAGTGGAAACATCCACTCAAGCAGAGACCTCCACGAGGGGGAAATTTCGAGCCAGATGGGAAGACGGAGCAGCCATACCTGGAGGTGTAAGCTAGTGGGGTGATGTGTAGACATAATCCCAAGATAAGAAATTTGGGCAAGGTCCATTGAGATGGCGTGTGATCTCATGGATCGAACCTGGCTACGAGGAGCCACAGTACAATAGTAGTAGGAAGGATCATTTAAATTGATGTAGTCAGATGTCAGCAAGACAGAAATCAGAGTCAGATGTCAAATACTGGATCACAAATTAGAGTTAGCAATAGTTCAAAGGGCACGGATGCAGATGTCAGCAGCAGCGCAGAGAATCCAGTACTAGACAGATGCAGTAGCTAGTAGCAATCAGAAGATTCTGATGACAGATGCATTATACTAAGTAAGTTGTTCGGAGGCTATTCAGTTTTAGGACTTGCAGGTGCAAACAACACTAGAGAAGTGTAGCATGCAAAACATTCCAAAAGTACCGAATGGAGATAGATTGAATTCCTTTCTTGTTGAGAGGGAGTATTGAAATTTGCAACAAGAAATAGTGAAATTGGAAACTAGAAAGGACAAAAAAAAATGCACCCACACTAGTGAGGAATTTTGATGTAGCAGGAGTGAGGAATGTGAGGCGTCTAATTTATTTTTCCTTTAAATAAATTGGACAATATATTGTAATTTCGTCTCATAACAACTTGTGTCAGTTAACTAAGTCATGATGATTGAGTTAGCTCAAGAAATTCGATTTAAGGTGATCGAGGTGGATATTGGTAGCCACCCGCCTATTCCACTTGGGCCCTCGCCATTGTCTCTTTCAATTTTTCAGTTTCCTTAATTATAGCACAGTTTACTTTTTTTGCAGTTTTTTAGGTCCTGAACTTCCGGAGCCATTTTGAGGCCCCAAACAACGTTTTTTGGGCAAGAAATGTTTAGCAATTTCATAGAAATCGCATTAGCATTTGTAGTCCTCGAAGAGATCTTTCTAACAAGGTATCATGTGCGTCAAACGAAGATCATATGACCAAGTTACGACCCCGGAAAGTTGGCTGCCAAACTAACCCCAACGGGGCCCATAAACTCTTGGTGTTACATCTCCTCGAGTTAGGGTTTTGATTGTTTAGGATTTTATCTTATTTTTAAATAATAAAAAAGACCCTTCATCCTTATTGTAACACAGTTCAGAGGAACATAACTATCAGTTGTATTCATAGAAAATTTCCCATGTGCAATTATAAAGTCATTGGGATGCCATGATGGATTGTGAAATCAAGGAAGGTTGATTTTCCTAATTAATATGGAGATAATTCCATAGGAATTGCGTGAGCAAGGCAGGCTGAGAATTGGCTAAGTATTAGACCGATTTTTCCTAGATCAACAGGAGACAATTGGCAGAGTGTTTGAGAATCTCAAGAGAGATTAAGCATTGTATTGTTTCATGATTCCTTGACTTAATACAAAATAGAGATAGAGGGTTTTGAGCAGTTGCTTCCCCAGATACATCTTGTTTTGTGCGATTGATAACTTGTTTCTCTTACTTATATGTGATTGTGCGATCGTGTGTTGTTTCCACAAATTGTAGGAAGGATTCAATATCTTGTTTTAGTACATTACAAGATTAGATTGAATCCCGTTGGTTAGATTTTCTACATGAAATAGAAGAGAGGGTTGATACCATCTTGCCTTGTGGTGGTTAGTAGGTCGCAAGGTCTGTGATAAAGACCAACATAAATGGAGGAGGGCTTGCACCGTAATTAGAGCCATAACAGAAGTCGACACAGGTGTAATATTGACTTATTTAACCCTAGTTTGAGGGTCGACATTGAGATCTGAAGTTCATGTCAAGATTCAGTCAAAGAAATGCCCAGAATCTATGGATCCATATGAGCTAGGTCGAGTCTCTTATGGATGCAAGAGTCGTGTTTTTTCTATGTGTGGATAGGGTTTGTTCTACAACAATTAGAAGTACATAAGTAGAATGCCCTGGTTAGGACAGTTTCCTAGCATGTTTAGTTCATAAGGTATGACCTTAAGACTGTGACAAATTTGCGTAGAAGAATATGGGTTGTGACCCTTAGAGCGAGGTTTATTTATGCAATAAAGACCACAGATCTGGAAGATGGTTTGCAGATTCAGTATCTGTGGAGACAACAGATCCAAAGGAGGGTGGAACTTGAGCAGAAGATTGAGCATGCAGAAGAAATGTGCCATATGAAGAATGGATTGACATGCAGAGGAGTTGATTTTGGTGGACTTTCCATAGAGTTTTAGACAAAGATCTGAAGAAACCTATAAAAAATTAGTGAATGGACTGTTAGTGGTTGATTTGTGACCCTAGTTCCGTCATCTACAGATTGTTAGAAGTATGATATGAGGAGTAGTTCATATTTGTTCATAGATTGGACAACAAAGATCAAATTGTCAATACACAAGAACAATGATCTTGAGAGGACTCAAACCATTGTTAGGTGGCAGATTTGAAGAGCCCTAGAAGAAGACAATATTGTGGGCCCTAGATCAGTAAAAGGAATTGACTGTGGTTGGGTAGATTGATGGTAGGCCAAGTATAGTTGGAGGGTTGTTAGGTTACTATCAAATAAGAGCCCTGACTCTTGTTCTGGTGAAGGACAAAAAAATTGGTAGAAGGGCAGGTGTATAGGGCCTAAGGATTTGCAGACTTTGAAGGACTAAAGTAACAGTCAAGTGGGCCAACCAACTAGCCCTAGTTCACTATATTGTAGAGGATTGATTCAGTGAGAAGAAGGGCAACCTCCGCAGCCCTGGACATCTCATCTTGGAGCTGTAGTATGGAAAAAGTGGGCATACCAAAGAGTTGTTCACAAATGGAATTGTGAACAACATGTTACCACTCAAACTAGTAGTGGATCTAAAAGGGGTTCCTAAGAGGGCAACTACTAGGATAAGGGAAACGATGGAGGCTTAGCCCATTGTCACCATAGCTAAGGCTCCTTTCTCTTCATATACTTTCACCGATGGGTGGAGTCCCAATAGTCTAGGAAGTCACTTGTAGACTATAGGTCAATGAATAGGTGGGAAGCGAATAGGTGGGAAGTGACCCTCGAAACCCTTTCCCTAAGATAAAATAAAGAGTGGGACTTGCTTTCCTTTTAAGCAAGGGAATTATCTTCTAGGGAGAGAGGAGGGGGATTGAAGGGTTGAGGGAGAAGAATAAGACTTATGAAGGAGGTTGGGATCCCTCATATGGTGGAAGGGAGGTCTTATCCTTTGGGAGGTTGCTCAAATGTAGGAAATAAAAATCCAAAGGAATATTTTCAATGTTATTCAGTCGAACAACCCATGCTGACTACACTCACAAAGTGGTTGGAAATGGAAAATTTGCTTCTATTTTTATAAAAAAAAAATTCTTCTTCTATGAGCCAAAGGTGATTTAAAAAATATGGTCTATTTGGTAATTTGGGCAAAGAGTGGTATCAATTAGTGGTATATGCTCTACCAAAATCATCAAAAAAGTACATCGAGCCTCATCTTGTGAAGTTCATGGCATGTAGGGGAGGAATGAAACAAAAAGGATGCAATTTCTGTATATTTTCCTATCTCTATGCTATTGCCTTATGACGTTTCCTTTGCAACATGCGGTGCAATTGCTAGTTTTAAAACACTACAAAATAAGATGTATATCATTATTATTTCATATACACAAAATCACAAAATTCAAAATATATTTTATTGTAAAGGAGAATGTCAAGAAAAGAAACATATTTATTTGGGAATTTATTTATTTTTATTTTCAAATTTAACGAACAAAATTATTATTTGTTTGTTTGTTAAGTTATGTGAGTTCTGGCATGTTTAATCTATGGTTTGAGTCTCCATGATCTAAGGGTATTTAAGCTCTCTAAATTAGGAAGAATTGCATCCTACGTGAGCCACACTAGCCTTTAGTATGGTTGGATTTTTGCCCACAAAGTTTCAAACTAATGATACAAATCACCTTTACATCACAGAGTGCATTAAAAAAACACTCTATCACCATCTACTAGGTTCAATAAAATTAATTACACTGAAGGTGTTATATTGTGGAGTTTTTGTTTGCGACACTGTTCAGAGTCATCATTCTTGACAGAATCTGAACAGTGTCCTTTTTAATGGAAAATATAACTTTTAATCCTTTGCCTATACGACAGCTCGCCTCTTTACAGCGGCTCACCTCTTTGCAGTGCACGACGCCCAGGTTTTGATAGCAGATGTGCAAGACGGCCAGAATTTGGCAGAGAAATTAGGCAATGGATCTCAGTTTATCTTCTGCGATGTGAAGAAAGAAGATGAAGTAGCGGCCACAGTGGAGAAGGGGGTTTCAGTGGGGGAAGGCAAAGTGGACATCTTCCACCACAACGCAGTCATTTTGGGTGTGGTCGGCCCTATTGACAAAACGCGCATGCCTGAGTTTGATTACAAGATGGCCGTCAATCTCAGGGGAGCACTTCTGGGCATCAAATATGCAGCCCGCATTGTGAAGACTGCGAAGAAAGGGTCCATCATTTTCACGGGCAGCATGGGTGGCATCGTGGGAGGGATGGGTCCCCATGCCTATACTGTCAGCAAGACGGGTCTGGTTGGGATCATGAGGTCGGCGGCACTGGAGCTCCGAGGGTTTGGGATTCGCGTTAACATGATCAGTTCCAATAGTGTTCCCTCCCAGATTCTAGCACAAGCATGCCAAATTCACGATTGCGAACCATTCTCCATGGAATTGGCGGAGAAAAAGGCAAAAGAGAATTTAGTCATGCCAGAACGTTGGCTAAATACTCTGGAAGTGGTTCAAGCGGCACTGTTTCTTGCGACAGAGCAGGGTTCCGGCTTTGCTTTCTTTTCTTTATGAATGAATCGGTATATATATGAAATGCAACACAAATAACGGGTACCTTTCCATATGTTCTAGCTCAGTTCATCGTAGTTTTTTACTTTACAGTTTGTTCTCAGCTGTGTGTTTTTGCTCTTTATAATAAGGATTTCATGCATATATTCATTTAATAGTCCAAAATCCTATGCCAAGTTGGCCAGAAAGTTGATCTAGTTATTCAATGTCTTTTCCTCAGTATTTTGGTCCAGCTTAATGCAAGTCTTGTTTTTCACTGGCCCTAACCCTGGGACGAGGAAAAAAAAAAAAGCTAATTGTTCAGGAGAGAGTCAAAACAAGATTGAAACTCATCCGATATCTAATATAGTGGAAACTATTTTCCCTTTTCTGATGGTTTTTCAAGGATTTGCTTCCATTTAGTATGTATACAGGTAAAATTCATAGACTCGACATAATTCCATGTATGGTTTAAGAGATGTACATTCAGTTTCATATTCTACTTATAGGTTTCTTCCGAATGGTCTATAATATTCAGATTTCCTTTACAATAATTAGCAGAAGACCTAAGAAACATTAATTAGAAACAATAATTAACAAGCATAAAGCGTAAGAATGTATATATTTAATAGGCAATTTATTGAGCATCAGTATGAGATAAATGGTATTCAAATTGTATATTTTGTTTTAATTAAATTTGGCTATAAATATAGTTGAAACTATATTGTTGTCTCACACAATTTGGTTGTATTAAAAGTCAAGATTCAAATATGTGATGAGAATTTTGTCTCAACAAATTTGGCCATAAATCTAAAACAATATTGAAAGTTAAAATTTGGCCATAAATCTAAAACAATATTGGACCTTTCTAATAACAACCGAAGTGGAGATATTCTTACTGAAATCAGTTCATGCAAGCAACTGTACGAGATCAATCTTGCAAAAAACTAGTTCTCCGGCTCGATCCCTGCAGGTCTCGGTACTTTGCTAGTGTGTTGCAATCTTCTTTTCCAGCCAATGCCAGCGAATTTTTCTGTGTTTCAGGAAGAAATATTTTCGCTGTTTGAGGTAGTATCTCACGAATTCGCAATTTAAGATCTTCTAGCCCTGTAGGTCTTAGTACTTTGCCACTGTGTTGCAAACTTCTTTGCTAGCCAATTCCAGCAAATTTTTTTGTGTTTCAGGAAGAAATATTTTCGCTGTTTGAAGTAGTATCTCACGAATTCGCAATTTAATATCTTCTAGTCCATCGAGCTGTGGCCTGCTTTCAATCAAAGTTCAAAGTTCAAGTTCAAAGTAAATGTCAGTTGTTGATCTCGATCAAAGCGCACATGGCGAGACCGACTGTGGGGGCATCATTTGGTTTAAACAGCTGGCTTGTTTGTGCCCGTGTGTCACCATTGATCTGAGATTGATGGAAACCGTACCCTTTGATCTGCATAGGATTTAACACAAAGCTTGCTCCTTCGGTGTACCTTTGAACCCTTAGGGGCAGATGCTAGTTATAAATATATTAAAAATAAAAATAAAAAATATCATATAACCTACTAATTCTCATGAATATTTCTAAGGGTTTAAACCCTTCTTTCCACTTCCAAACCTCATTTCATGTGTTAAACCCCCCATTAGCCATCTTAGGCATTTTTCTTCCCTCTACGCCGCAAATTAATTCTTTTTAATTAAAATTATGGCATGGATAATTTAGTTGCATGGATGGGAGTATGGTAGATAGATCATAGGATAGGTAGAGTGCATTTAGCCATTTGGCCAAGTTAAGTGTGGTTTAGAATTAATTTCCTTTCTGCTATCAGTTTTCTGCAAATTAAATTAGTTTCATTCTTGGCATTCCTTTCCAACAATTTAGTTCAATTTCCTTTCTGTCATTTCCTTCCAGCAATTTACTTTCCAGTTTTTCTCATAATTTAAGAAATAACACCTTTTCGTGAAGCAGAAGAGGATGACAGGAAAAAAATGCATCTTTTGTGTATATAGCACTGCCACCTCAAAGTTTGTATGAACCCCTAGGTTGATAAAGTAAAGTAGGGAAACCCCTGGGAGTTGCAGCACCCTCGGTGCAATACCAGGGCTCACCACTTTGATGTTGCATCTGTGATGCTGCTGACAATGCCATACTGCTACCAAATCTACATTAGAACTCCCTCTCATCTGTTGTTGTTGCAACTGGAACAACTGAAAATGAGAAGCATCCGAAGTACTGAATAAATTATGTTCAGTATGATGCATCTATCTCCTGAGTCGTGACTGATACTAGATTATGTGTTGTCACTAAAGAATCTGCGTTGTTGTTGAATCTGCACTATGCCACTCTCCACTGCTGTCAACTTTGTACTATGCTTCCCAATGTCTGATTGCTACTAGTATACAACTGTCGTTCTTGAATTTTGACTGCACCTCTGACACTGATCCATTCTGCTACTGAATATTATGGGCCCTGGTAGCTAGGTAATGATCCAAGAGGTGGAATCCTCTATGAACCATGCCCATCTTTGTATCTCTCTTGGGCTGCAACACCAAATAAACCGATATCACTCCTAGAGGGATATTTGCGAACATAGAAAACTCTTCCTCTATCCTAGAGGAAATCTTGTCTATTTCCGCGAATCCTGCCTGCTAGTCCTACTTCTCTTGCTTTTCCTTCTTCCTATGAGGACATTGGGTAGTGTAGTGACCAAAATCACCACGCCTGAAGCACTTGACCTTTGACAGGTCCTCCTCCTCCTTCTTCTACTCCCCCCTCCCCTTACTCGGACCCTTCGATGCTAGGGCCACATTCTCCTCCTCCTTCACACCCTTCTATCAGCTGTTGCTACTGCCACTGATGGAGCTCTTAAGAAAATTTCACCTTAATTCCTCCTGCTGCAAATCATCCCACATCTTGTCCCATATTGGTAACGTGTCTCTACCAAATATACTTTGGACGAATACTTTCCAATATTCGAAGACAATGTTTAGTGCCAATCGTACCAGCTTTGATGGTTGAGGTGTTGCCCCAACAACTACAAGCTAATCTCGGACTTCTTGAATCCTAGTGAGGAAGGGATCTATGCCTTCTCCCTTATGCATCTTGATGCACCTCAGCTTTTCTTCGAGGAAAATCTTCTCTTGCTCGGAAGTACCCTGATATTGTGTGGAGAGAGCATACCACATCTCTTTGGTTATTACCTTGACCGCTATATGTGAGACTATATGATCTCGAAATCAATCCAAGATCAACCACTTCACCCTCACCATCTCCTTCCTATATTCTTTAAGTTGATCTGCACCTTGGGGAACTGCCACCACATTATCTATGTAGGATTTTAGGCCATATTTATCCAGAAGTAAGGACATCCTAGCCTTCCAGATGACATAGTTGGAAGCTTCGTACAACCTATCCTGATCTCTAAGCCTTGTTGTGGCCATATCTGAATCTGATCAGGAAATTAACTCCCTCTTTCCTTTGCTCGACTGCTGCTTTTCTGGTCGCACTCCCTCCTGGAATGTGCAGTTATGCTAGCTGCTACTACCACCTACAATTGGGAAAATCATATTTCTTGACTAGAAACTCTCTGAGAGAAATCTCCCTCTGCGTGTGCAATTTATCTTCCATCTGACACTAATTTTGCTGCTACAAAACCCTCTGCATCCAACCAGAAATATGCTCAATGAAAATATGAGCTGTTGCTACTCCCTATGAATGATGGAATGACTATCCCAAGAATTTTGAATTTTCTGCAACCTTGCAACTGAAAATCGAACTTCTGCCCCAGCAATTCGGCTTGCCTATCAAGGAATTGTGCAACCTCTACAAATTTTGTCTTGCTGCTCCCTTCGAGCAACAAATTTATTTCCTTCACTTCTGAGCTTCCTAGATGATCACTTACACTCTGATACCACGTGAAAATTTCATCTATCACAACAACTGGAAATTATTCTCCTAATTGAAAATTTATTTAACAATTTATTTGTGGTTTGCCACAAAAAATAATTCACACTATTATTTTCATAAATAAATACTGCGAAAGAAAAGTAACATTAGAAACTGAGAAAATATAGCACACACAGATAAAAATAACACTGTTATTTTTGGAAAAATGTCTCAGGAAAAACCCAACTTGGGAAAACCGATGCAACAACTGAGAGTTTTATTATTATGCAACAATGAGAAATTGCGAGTACAATAATTTGGATGCTGAAATCTGGCTATCCTACAGAGAAAATACTAGAAAAAATATCTAGAGGGAAATTAGCCTCACTTCGAGTGATTTCGACACTAGATTGCCTCTGAAAAGCAAGCTTTCCAACTAGGTTTGTGCAGGGCCTATGTAAACCTAAAGCTTTATGCTGCAACTACTGCCCAAATCATCTGCTAGTCAAACCGTCCTTCCTGCTGCTGAGTGGGAAAAAGTCTCTCCCACACTCTAGAACCTCTTCCCGACCTCTGGAACTAAAAACGTCTACCCTCTTTAGCAAATCGAACTACCCTCTGAGAATTTTGTGCTAGGAATATGCAACCTCCTAGAGAAACTTCAACCCCTCTGCAAATGCACTCGTTCGATTTGGAAAACTTCCTCCAGCCTCACTATCTCTACTTCGATCCCTGGGTCTCCAATAATTGTTTTTTCTCTCTCTAAATCAATTTTCCAAGGAAATCAGACTGCTCAAGTGTCTCTAGTGTATTGATCTCCAAGTGCCCATCGAATTCTTCTTATAATCCTCTGTTGGGACTCCAACGACCAAGATTAAATCTTAATCAAGGGCTAGGATAATCTTGAAATCAATCCGTGTGAGTTTTTAGATAATTCTCACCTTGAATTAATTAATTCTGATTAATTAACCAGTTTTCCTAAGTTTAGACTTAGGAAACATTGAAAAAATAGGTTAATAATCTAATTAATTCATCTATATGTGGAATTTCTAGAAACAATTTATTGGTTTTGGAGATCTCATGTATTCTAGCCTCTCCACCAAGTTTCATTACTAGAACACATCGATGCTACAAACACTAAGAGGGTATTTTTTGAAATAAATTCATATCTAAATCTAGTTTCTTCAGATTTTGTACTCGAGTTTCAAAAATTTATCTGAATTTCATCACCCTATCTTTCTCTAGACAAAATTGGAGAGAGAGAGAGAGAGAGAGATATTTTCTTCCACTTATTGGCGCCCCAAAAGTTGACATACTACTTGTAGTGATCCTTAACTCTAGAAATTGAATCACAAACCAAATATTAAAAGGAATGCAAGCGTAGAAAAACGAATGAAAGAGACAATGATCGAAAGATAACCTTTGTATTGGTGATTTCCAAAAGAGAAAGCAATGTTCACGGGCACTTTAGGTAGGCAACCTCTTAATGATCAAGGCTTCAACTACAACAACAATACTTAACAAACATTTGATATCCTTCTAACTTTATAGATGGATTATTGATAACAACACTTTGACTACTTGTGGTCACATCATTAATGAGTACCAACTACTAGTGGGCCTTATTTTATAAAGAGGAACCTTTTACATTAAATAACTATCCAGAACTATCTACATGACCCTATTAAAAAAAGATGGCCACATACATCAATTGATTAACTCCTAACAATTCTAAAGTAGGGAGATTAGTGTAGGACCGTAACAAAGTATATGTCAATTCCATAGGAGAAAGCTATGATTACAAAGGCTATGAAATGCATGGTATAGGAGTACACAACTTGTATTAGACAACATGTCGTAATACATGCTTGCACGAGTAAAAAAATTAACTTATTTAATGTTGCCCTTAAATTTAATTATGACTAATTACTAAATTGATTTTAATATCAAAATTAAATTCTTTATTGAATTCATCAAAATAAATACATATTATAAGAACATAAAAAAAATATGAATTCACCCAAAATCATATTTCAAAACACAAAAAAAAAAATAGGATTAGGAAGTGTGTTGGATTGGGTGGAAAAGTTATACAAATGAGGAAAACAAAGAATCCTAAATTATCTTGGCCATGTATCTATTTTTTGCCAAATTTAGCTTTGCGTGTTGTCATGCACATAGTCTAACTTATGTACAAATGATTGCGTTGAGAGGCATATTATACAACCCAACATGAGGGGATGTGTAAGTATATCAAGTCTCCAATAAAAAATATAAACAATGTTAGATCTAAGACTTTTGTGATCCACAATGTAGATAAAATGTCTTTCCGATTAATAACATCATTTTTATTTGGTCGATGTTTTGAACCAACTAATGTGGTTCATCCTCAGGACAAGGAGGAGAAACTAATCGATCTTGATGAATAAATAGTGGAGATGCATCATTGCCCGGAAATAGCCATTAAGAACTAGTTGTTAAGAACTAGCCATTAATAATAGTTGTTAAGAACTAGCTGTTAGAAAATTAGTTAAGAATAAAAATTAAATAAAAAATAATTAATTAAATTAAATTTTTTTATTAAAAATGGGTTAAGATTTTTTTATGATGATGATGATGGCTAACATCCACTGAGACCAATCTTTGGTCTATCATACCTAAAGAAAAGAGTTATTTAGTTTGATTTAAGATTTTATTCCTATGCTTAAAAAGCTTGGAGAGAAGCCTCCCGAGCTCACTATGATTTTGACATCTTAAAAGGTTTGGAAGATTAGTATTGCAACAAAGATTATGAAATTGAGCTCTAATGTGGTTGTACGTGGGGCACTCTAAGAGGAAGTGATTTTCATCCTCGATGTTCATATTCTAACAGAGATGGCAGATCCTTTCCATCCATGGTGTTTTAGGAACTGTCCAACGACCTGTTTCACTATGGAGCTCATGAGAGTTCATTCTAATCTTGGCTATATTAATTTTCTTCTTTGAGCTAGTTAAAACAGAGAGATACATTTGATCTTCTAGGGTGGGGTTGATGACCTCCTTATTATATCTTAATTTCTTTTAGCTGCTAGATCTTTCTCACACCACATTTTTTCTTTGAACTTAGAAGTAACAATTTTTTTAATGTTATTAATGTTTTTCAATGAAAAATTCTCATCGATCTCCCAATATTTTAACCAGGCCTTGGTGTCTTTCATTTTATTTATTTATTTATTAAATTAAAATTTTGTACCCCTCCCTATGTCCTATTATATTTAATTTAATTAAATAATAATTTATATAAAAAATTCTTAACCCATTTTTAATATATATATATATATATATATATATATATATATATATATATATATATTTAATTTAATTAATTAATTTGTATTTAATTTTAATACTTAACTAACTTTCTAACGACTAGTTCTTAATAGCTAGCCTTAATGACTATTTTCGGGCAATGATGCATCTCCATTATTTATTCATCAAGATCAATTAGTTTCTCCACCTTGTCCTGATGATGAATCACATTCGCTGGTTTGCAACGTCAACCAAATCATAATGATGTGATTAAACTGAAAGAAATTTTATCTAAGATAAACAATGTTGGCCCAAAACAAAAAATGAAAATAACCATATAGAGAAAACTACAATACAATTCAACACAAAGAATTGAAAATCATGTTCCAAAATCTTTTAATATTTCTTTTAATTAAATAGTTATAAAATGAATCTTTAAAAGGAAAAATACATCCTATGAATATATTAATATCTTCAAAGACAAAGTGATAATATTTGAAAATATTATTTTGATGCAGTTTTATTATAAATTTTGTTATCATGTCATGTAAAATACATCATTAAATCTATTATTAATATTAAAAGATTAAGATTAATATTAATATTAATATATTACAATATAAATATTATTATATTTAATAATTTGAGGAAAAGATTGATCTCTCAACACATGATAGATCAAGAGTTAGATGAATCCAAGGTGATATAAATAAAAATAAAATCCAACAAAACTTTAAAACCTTTTATATTTTTGAAAGCTTACAAATTAATTACAACCACTAAATTCAATATCATTATTATTATTATTATTAATATTTTTTATTTTTATTTTTTATTCGATCATCATTACCACATAGAACATCCAAAAACAACACAAACTCCTCATTTGCTTTTTGAAGTATGTATTTTTTTGTAAGTTAGGCTAAATTATATTAGATCAAAAGAACACTTTACATAGGCGTCGGGCTAAGATGGTAAGCAGTGATTAACCAATCCCAGCCTTAGAGGATATCGAAATAGCGCAGGTTTAGGGCTACCTCTTAGGAGGAAACCAACACCTTAAAAGCATCAAACAGTCAATATTTACAAAATGTGTCGTGACACATATAAAAACAAAATATCTATAGTACATGTTGAAATAACAAAAAACAAAAAAGAGCCGAGCAACTGCGCATTCATGGTGTTTCTTCATCATCCTCTGTAGAAGGGTCCTCCTCCTTAATGCAGCATCCATATTCCTGTGCAATAGCCTCCTCCTCAATGGAAGGCACACGCGGGGGCTTTGTTGTGGGTGTGCAAAATATGGGAGCGATTGGGTACTCAGCGTCAGGAAGTCGCATCCAGACTTCGTCCGAGTCCATGATCCACACATCTGTGTCCTCCCCAGAGGCCTCTTGAACTGGGAGAGGCTTGAATTTTCGAGGAGTAGGCTACTTAGAGTGCGAAATGGTGGACTTCCTGGGTCCTCTTCTGCCCCTCTGATTCTCCTGAGCTAAGGCAATATACTCCTGGGTGCGCTTAGACCGTGATGGTGCTTCCCTATCATGGTTGCTAGAAGAGGAGCCTTCAATGGATTCCAAACGGTGGTCTAGGCCGCGTTGATGGCGACCCGAGAATGCACCTCTTTGGCTACCCCTGATGGTCTTTTGGCGCAGACTCAGAGCCATGGGGGGGCTAACAAACAAAGAGGGAGAGGCCGATATAAAAGCAGTGATGTACTCAATAGGGGAGTGCGAAACAGAGAAGCACATTAGGGGGTGCACAACAAAGAGTTATGCAGTAGAGGGCACGCAACGAGGGAGCCTGCATCAGAAAGCGCATAGTGGGATGAATTTGAAGAAGTGGGGAGCTTCAGAGGGAGGCGCACAACCAGGGGGACACCGCAGGGAGCGCGCAGCCTGAAGGGAAACAACGGGAGAGGCTCCTGGAATGCTAGCTCCAGTAGGGTGGTGCATAAGAGGGAGAGCGCGCAGCTCATGGGCACGCGGGGAAACTGAGGCAACAACAAAATGGTAAGGGAGGGGATGAAGAAGGCTCTGGAGGCCAACTGGAGCAACATGGGGATGAAAAAATGAGGAGAGACAGTGCCTTTTAAAGACCTGTGGCACAAGCGCAGATGCAGTGTGATTTTGTGGCACGCTCGCATATGCGAGTTGGGCATAGTTCACTTAGGGTTGCATGTGATTCAATGTATGGTAGAATATCAAGTGCATCAGAGTGCTCATGTGAATGATTTCTATGAGGAGGTTCCGCATCATGTTAAAGCCGGCGGTGCAGGACTTTATCAACCTGTGCATGGGATGAACTGGCTCCGCACATTCACATCATGTCACCCGCATCCGAGGAGCTTTTTGAGGTATGTTAATAAATTTAAAATCACATTTTAATGAAGATAAATAGATATATGGTTGTTTTAAAAATAATTTTAAAACACTACAAAATAAGATGTATCTCATTATTATTTCATATACACAAAATCACAAAATTCAAAATATATTTTATAGTAAAGGAGAATATCAAGCAAAGAAGCAACATATTTATTTTGGGAATTTTAATTTTAATTTTTTTATTTTTAAAATTTAATGAATAAAATTATTGTTTGTTTGTTTGTTAAGTTATGCGAGTTTTGTCATGTTTAATCTGTGGTTTGAGTCTCCATGATCTAAGGGTATTTAAGTTATCAAAATCAGGCAAGGATTGCATCCAGTGTGGGCCACACTAGCCTTTAGTATGGTTGGATTTTTTCCCACGGAGTTTTGAACCAATGATACAAGTGACCTTTACACCACAGAGTGCGTTAACAAAACACTCTATCACCATTTTCTAGGCTCAATAAAATTAATTATAAATATATTAAAAAATAAAATTAGAAAATGTCATATAACCTAAATTGAATTGAGGCTTCGGTGATCCATAGGAATTTTCAGAAAACTTTTGGTTAAAATCACATGGGAATGAACTTTGTTAATGTGTTTCAAACTAGCAAGTGTGGTTCATCTCGAGGAAGAGATGAAGATGAGCCACACTTGCTGGTTCGAAACGCCTCGACAAAGTTCATTCTCATGTGATTTTAACTGAATGTTTTTTGAAAAAATCATATAACCTACTAATTTTGGTGAAGAGGAACTATATTAGCTGGTTCAAAACTCATTAAGAATCTATAAGATTTATGTGATGGATTCAGAAGACAAATCTCTACATAATTTTAATCACATAAGCCTCCATTCAAATATCATATAACCCATTAAACTATTTGTATAGTGATTTTAAAATTGGATATCATCCTTTCTTCTTCAAATAAATTTATTATAAATATTACTTAAAGAACAAAATTAAAACCCTTGATGGGGTGATCATTTAAGGGGCCATTTGGCAGTGCATTGGATTGTGGAGCTGAAGGGGCCTCCATGCACCACAAAAATGCAATAAATGGGCTTTGCAACCCACACCTTGCTCCCCGCGAGTTGAGTTTAATATCGCACAGGGACCAATAGGAAATCATTCGCAAATCATTCGTAGATGTTGGGTGATGAGGAGAGAGTGCTGGGAGAGAACAATGTGTGGTTTGTTTGTGTCCTGGCTCAAGCTGTGGCTAGGGGCAGCAGAACAAGACGAGGCTGTTGAATTTCGAATGCAGAAGGGAGGGGAATTGGCACCTGCATCCAACATGCCCTTGTGATCGAGGGACATTTTCTTTCTCCAGTGTAACGATTTATTTGGTCTCTAGCTTGGACTGTGTGGGTCAGGTGCAGACACATATTTTTCCTCAACTTGACTCATTCTTTTGTTAGTGCACACTTCACTAGATCGCCAGTCGGATGGAGGGAGCAGCTTCAAGTGCCTTTCCTGGGGATGTATGAGCTCTGTGGGCCCTGGGGCCTGTGGGGTGTCTTCCTACGTCTTCACTACTCATCATTGTGGTGCTAGTGCTTAGGAATTTGGGCTCCTTATCAGTTGGGTAATGATGTTCAACAACTCTGGAATTGTAAATGGCGTGTTATTTCAATATTGTTAATTCAGTGTCTTGTGGGGTGTTTCTTAGGTCAAGCAGTACACAACTCGTGGCGGTGCTGGTGGTGGTGGTGGAGTTGGTAGTATGCCTCGATAGAGAGGGCATGCCCACAGGGGGGTGATGGGCCACACATGGATGAATGCCAACAGCATGGGGAGCCTAGCTCAGACTCTGAGTCGATTGAGAGTCACCACTCCGCTACGGATATGGCCTTGTCTCCAACCCCCTCACTGGGCCACGTAGAAGCTCCAGTCACCTTGGAGTCCATCAAGACCTAGCTGGACCACATACATATCAACATTGATATGTTTAGGGAACATAAGTACGAGGACATGAACAAATTGGTTGCCTATATCAACGACCTCTAGCATGTGACGAATGAGACCTTGGACTCTGTTGAAGGACTCTAGTACCAGCAACAATGAACAGATGACCATCTTTACACCTTGGAGAGTCGAGTGGAACACATTGATTACCATATGCATGAATGCATTTCTCTCTTTGCCACACTTCGAGCATTTCCTCCCAATCTCCCTCCTTAATGTGTAATTTTTCTCTTTTTGTACCGCCAATAACCAGAAACACCAACTTTCTTAGCTCCTCTTTAGGCTTCTTACTGTTCAGAGCAAGACTTGTGCCAAATCTTAAACCTGTATTACTATATTTTATTGCAGTGAGCAAAGCTTATGCCAACTCTTACCCTGTATTACTATATTTTATTGCAGTGGTAATGTATTTTATTAACACTATGATACGATAATAATTTTTTTTAACCAAAAATACAAAATTAAAAAATATCATACAACCAATAAACTATTATATATGAAACACTTCCTTTTTTTTCCACTAACATCATTGTGAAGCTATGGAATGGAAGAAAAAAGAAAAAAAAAATAAAGGGGAAAATTTTGGTCTCACCACATCATTTGACATGTGACCTTTCCCACTAATAAATGTAGCTTATCGATTACGAATGTCAAATTAGGATCTCCTAAGTATCATGGTAAAGATCCGTCCCTATAACCGTCATTGGAAACCAGAAACCACATCCCAAAACCACTTATTGTGAGACTTATGGCTCAACTTTGATAACATCCCTATAAATTAAAAAGGCCAACAATAAAACCTTAAATCTGTGTTGTATCTGCGAGCTACTAGGCTTTAAGGGTTTTAGTGGAAGGATTTTGTGGGTTCATTTTATTCTATTACATAATTCTTTGGTTTTAGGTAATGGCAACGACGGAAAATTCATCGAAGATCACAAAAGAATGGAAGAAATTGAAGATCCAGGAGCTGCGCGATGAAATTTCTAAGAGGGATTCGAACCCCAGCACTCCCGGTCCTGCGCCGACTGAATGCCTGGGAATTTCTTCAGATCTGGCGGAAAATGCCAGAGGAAAGGGCCCTGAGTTGGACGTAAAACAGGCGGTTCCTCCGTCAGAAGATGCACCAGAAAAATCTGAGGCAGTTAACGTGGAACCACCTTCTGTAGATGAAACATCCCAACTCAAGACTGTCACCAAGAAGTGCGAAGATTCGATAATGGCAGAGTCGGTGGACCCTGTCGCTGCCGTCACGGCAGTCGTGGCATCCGTGGAGAAGCCGTCAAATGAGAGGGCAGATAACGGATTCGCTGGCGTTGCAGGGCCGTTACAGTTGTCGGACTTGGAAAAGAAGCACCGGCATGCCTAGAGGTTTGGCTTGGCGTTACAGTTGTCAAAGGAAGAGAAGGGTAATTCGAGAGAAGCAAGGTGAGGGTAAATATTTTGAAGGCAACTGCTGCTTAATTTTATGTTTGGGTTTTTCTAGTGAACGAAGGGTATGCATTTATGTTTTCTTCAGTATTCATCTTCTATTTCTGTTCGCTTTATTTAGGATTTCAAGGGCTTGGATGTTGAATTTACTGTTGAAAATTTACTTTTCTGAATCTGGGTAGTACGATGTGTGTGTAAAGTACTATAAAAGTGAATTCTCAAAATAAAGGTTTCAGGGAATACGTTTTTCCTCCTTTTCAAATAAATGAGAATTAATCCTGAAATTTTCAGGGCTTTATATGTGGTCTTCTATGGTTTCTTGGAAAATTTTAGCCTTATATTATTAGAAATATAATCATCTACTTTCCGCACGACTTTGCTTCCACTGGTGATGGCGTTGTGGCCAAGAAAATTTGTTTTTTTTATCATCTAATGATATTTTTACAAAATGGACAGTTAAGATATGCTTTTATCCAACAATATTTAATATGTTATCATTTTTGCGAACTCTCTTTTTTCGATTTTTCCATAGTTAATGACTTTATTGAATTTATCCCAGTAAATTTTGAATATTTCAGTCGGAGATATTGTTGTTTGCTTTGTCACTAAATATGCACATTTATTGATTTATGTCTGCTTATATTATGATACATTTTCTCCAAACTTGCTATATAAGTAAATAATTTTGAATATTTTAGCCAAAGATATTGCTGTTTGCTTTGTCACTAAATATGCACATTTATAGCTTTCTGTTGACTTCTATTATGTCACATTTTCTCCAAACTTGTTGTAAAAGTAAATAAGTTTATAATGAAGTCTCTATCCATAAACTTCTTATCATTCAAATTTCTAGAGGATTATTCAATGGCTACATACGCCAGTAGGGAAAGTTTCACTTGCTCGGATACGCAGAATATGTTAAGACTCACAAAAACTAAAGTGTCCCACAATGTGAAACATTTGTTGTGAAGTCATAGCATTAACTTCTTGCAACAGATATAACTTTTGCATGAATTTTAAACTTATTTCTTCGTAGTTTCTTAGTGAGAGTGTCTGCTGTCGTATTGCTAGTTTTAACATAGAGGGCAATATTTTTAATTGAGTGAATTTTTTAGCCGATATGCATATGCTAGAATAAGCCTTTTCTTGGACAAATACTGCCGTCAGGGACGAATCCAAACATGTTTTTGATGATTCCTTCCAACCCACATATGTTCTTATGCCAACTTTTTTAGGTGAAATGTACATCCTGGAGAAACCTGCCTTTATCACATTCCAAGGGTAGTCTCTTACAGGAATTGGACTTGGTTGGAGAGGATAACACTTCTCTCAATCTTTTTGGCTAGAGCAGTCCAGACCCAAGTGCAACCTATTAGTTAAATTCTACTGTTGCCATCAATAGTGAATGATTTCTTCGTTACAAAGAGAGAACGTTATCATTGTAGTTAATCTGTTTATCCTGGGTGTAACTCTTTTGTTTCTGAACAGGCTTGGTACCATCTATTTTGAATTTCAATTTAAATAGTGTTTCCATCTAGCTTTCTTGCCATATGGAAGTGTGGTTAAGGGCCACATACCTTTTGGCATCAGTTAGTTATACTTCATTCAACTGCATGATGGTTTTTAAGGGCTTGCATCCATGACTAAGGGTTGTGATATGTAGAATGCATGCCCATAATATTTCAAGGCTTTCTGGCTAGAGGTTTACACATTCAAATAGAACTTCAAATTGATTGTGATCGGTCACTATTGGTTGATATACTATTTTGTTGATCCTGTTGATTTTTACATTGTAATACATGGCTTCTTGTTGCTTGGTATTTGATCTTTCAGGGCTCATTTACTAAACCTGGACCATCATTCATTTTGATTTTCCTTGATTTCATGTTTTCAACTCCTATGGACGTATTTACCTGATTAACTTTTCATCCTTCATTTCATTTTAGAGCCTCCATTTCTTGGAATCAACTTGGCGTTGTTCATGCTTGATGGCATTTTAGAGCCTCCATTTCTTGGAATTGTCTCATAACATAAGAATTCTTTACTTTTGGATAGCTTTACATGCTTTACTTGACTTACAAAGTGGAGAATGGTCAACCACTTTTGGGTTATCTACAACTTGTTCATCCCATAGTGTTATTGTTATTGTCTCTGAGCGCTTTAAGCCACATTTAGTAGACTTGGATTTTCATTTCATGTGTCTCATGTCTTCCAACTTCCATTGACTCATTTACCTGTCAAAGTGACATCCCCATTGACAATCAATTCAAGTTTGATATGCTTATAAGGAATTATTTCCATTCAAATTCTAAGTTGTAATTTTGTAACCAATCATGATACGTTTGACAACTTTGTCATCAAGTGTGTGCCTCATTTACTGGTGTTTAGCCACATCTATGCGGACATTTGAAGATCCTCAAGATATCATTTGTTTCCATTCCATACGATGTATTCAACTTCCATTGATTTATTCACCTATGAATATCCATCGAAAGTCACACCCCCCTTGACAATCAATTCAAGTTTGATTTGATTATAAGATATTATATCCCTTTAAATTCTAAGTTGTAACCAGTCATGATACGTTGGACAACTTTGTCATCAAGTGCATGCCCTCTTTTACTGGTATGTAGCCACACCTGTGTGAACATTCTAATATGCTTAAGAGATCATTTATTGTCATTCCATACTAAATGTAGTGTCTTTTGATGTAGGGAATTGGTTGGTAATCTAGTTTTGTCATTCCATACTTATCTCACTACTTATGATTGCTATTGTTACTCAAGATAAAAACTCTTTGGAACTTTAGTGAATGAAATGAATTGCTTTGTTCACAGGGACATTTGTTAAGTAGCAGCCCTGAAGCCTAGGAACCTCTAGAAGAATCTGAAATAGTGGAAACAAATGAAATTGCCAGATTTTCTTTATCCTCTTTTTCAACTGAAATCCTTTTCCAATGCTCCTGTGGTGGTGCCCTTGCTTTCTACATTAAATGCATCTATACCTTGTTATTTTAGCAAAAAAAAGTCTAATTGCAAGTGAATCTCATTTTTGTATCAGATCAGCAAACTTTTTCTTGAACTTTTTGTTCCCACCTGCTGAAAGAAAACTCTATTTTTTTGTTATCAACTTTGAATATTTCTTTCATGTCTTCTCTTGTAGTAGTATGGAGATTATGCAAGGTTAATCTGGGCCCTCTGTCAAGTGAAGTGACCAGACTGTCATAAGATTAGACTAGTAAAGCAATCAAGGTGATGACTATATGTACATTGGTGCCTCTACTGGTGCCTGCCTCATTGATCACATCTTATGTTGTCATATTTATTTGGGAAAATTTCCTTAGATATATCTTAGGATGGCAGCTTGATATTCATAAATGTTAAATATCTTGAATTCCAAGTGATTATTGTGCTTGGTTACATATTAGGAACCTCCTCTTTATTTGGTGAAATTCCTTCAGACAAATCTCACAGTTACAACTTTATTTTCACACACATGTGCCCCATTATTCTGTTCGTGTTTTGGCACTACTGGTGTGAGTCGTTTGATCATTAATGCTCAAAATGCTACAAGTAAGATCCCTGTGATTATTAGTTTCCCATTTGTTGATTCTTGTACTTCCTATGGTATGTTTGACTTCATCTTCTTCCAGAATGTTAAATGATCTTGTTCAATAACGGAATTCCATTTGCAGCCTCTAGATGAAAACCCATGCTGTGAAAATTTTCAAACAGATCCATTTTAGACAAAGAAGAAAGTCACACTAGCTACAGCCATGGCTCTGGTGTACTTGGAGCCTTCTAATTTGCATGGGTGTTTGTTGTGTATTCCTTTGTCTTTTCCAATTAGGTAACCAACCTGCAAATTAAAATAATATTGGAAAAAATTTCAGTGCTCTAAGAGAGATATTGAGCTTGTGTTTGCAACACTAGAGTGCTCAGCAATTGGAATCAAACTTATAGATTAAGGCATGAATGTACCGCAAATAAAAGACATACCATCCACTGAAATATTTTAATTTTAGCAGAAATAATGATGTATTCACAGCGGGAAAATATTGGCGAGTAAAATATATGATAGAGAATTGCAGTGCTTTGGAAATAAAATGCACGAGTCAACCTTACATAATCTGGAATTACCCAACACTTCTAGACTGTGACTACAATTTACCTATGCAACTTTCCTGATTATCATGCTGTCTTCTCTGTTGCATTTTACTCTGTCTGTCTTTTTGTGACAATTTTTGTTGTCTCATTCTATATTTTTATATTATTATGACAATTTTTGTTGTCTCATTATATATTTTTATATTATTTAATAAAATGTATTAAAGACTTCTCTATAGATAAAGGCTAAAGGGCTATTCATAAAGTAAAGGTCAGTTAAGCTTCCTAAAGTAATATTACATAGACAGTAAGACAACCTTGCTTTCTAGGAGATGCAGGTCTACAGGATATGTGAAGATTAACAAAAAATCTAACATTCAGTATATTTACCTTGCATGTTTTAGTTGATGTATTTCTTATGTTTTCCTCTTGTTAGAAAGGGGTAATTTGGGGATAATTGATGCACAAGGCCTTAGGATAACTTGGAATGTGTATTACTTGTTTGTGAGCAAAATTTTGAAGTTTCTCAATTTAAAATTTTGCTGTTGTCTTGTCAACTCAATGTAACTTAGTGTTACTGCTACCTGATTCAAGAAAAAAATCAATTTGGATAAATAAGCTTATAGTGCATTGTATGAAGCTTTAAGACCCAAAGTATTTGTTGAAGCCTAAATTTTATATTACCATGTTTGATTGAAAATCTAGAAATATATGGTAGCATTTTTTTACTTGAGCTTTACTGTGTTATAAAAAGCCTTTTGATGATTTCTATTTTGAATCATTATGTTTCTGCAGTACAAGAAATGCTATAAAAGCACCTGATTGACATGATAGCATGGTTGAAACTGGAAAATGGTCTTGTTGAACCTCATTTAGAGATTATGTTTACACGGAATTTACTGGTCCAGTTTAAGTAGCTTCTCTTGATTCAGAGCTGTGGTAACCCTTTTTTGAATAGTTATGTTGGTGCAGTATAGCTAAATAAGAAAATGCTATAAAATCACCTGATTGGCATGATAGCATTGTTGAAATTTGAAAATGGTCTTGTTAAACCTCCATCATAGGTTATATGGTTATATAAGTTTACTGGTCAGTTCAAGTTAGATTCACTTGACCCACACCTATGATAACCATCGTAAATAGTCAGTGCACAAATTTTGGAAGCAAATCAATTATTTACACACAGCAGAAATTTAAATAACACAGAAGCCATAATGCCACTACACAACATAAGCTTTATTTTCATTCATCTACAATCTTTGAAATTAAATCTCCATGCACAGACTTGAGGGCCAAGAGCCAGTAAGACATGTTTCCTTTCAAATTTATGCCCAACTATACTTTTGGAACTATTGAAACTGTAGAAAACTTTGGAACGTTAAGAAGGCATTAAACAGTTAAATAAGCCACCTTTGATGCTATACATGACCTACCAGTTTTAGTTTTGGTTGGCATTTTGACTTCTATATAATCTTAGAAAAAACAACTTTGAGGCTATTTATGAGCTTCCATTTTTGGTTGGTAGTTTGACTTCCATATTTTCCTTCTCTAGCAAATGTGAATAAATGTTTCAGATCTTGACTCCATGTTGACCTATTTCAGTTCCCAAATAAAAATGTATTACATATCCTGGTAGCCCAAATTAACTTTGGCATTGGTTATGAAGGCACCATGCGATGATTGTGAATCCAACTTCCACTTCAATGACTTATCAGGAATACCAAGTGTTGGAGTTGATATTCCTTTGAGAGGTCCCAACATGAATCCTGGACTGTTTATCTCTCTCTAAAGTAATGGTTATCGGACTCTAGTAACTATCAAGCATACAAAGTGTTGGAGTTGATATTCCCTTGAGAGGTCCCAACATGAATCCTGGACCATTTATCTTCCTCCAAGGTAATGGTTATCAGAGCCAATCTTGCCTCTGCAAGTGCCACACACTACCTCCCAACTATGAGGACACATGTGGATCTTCAACCCAACAGGAAAGGTTACAAATCACAATCGTTGAAATAATTTAACCCATTCAAAATGTGATGCGACCACTGGTAGTGTTGAACAAAACCAGAATTCTATATAGCATATGATCTCTATAACTAAATCCTGATCACAATGTAAAAATTTTGAGCTCAGTTAATATCATTGGAAAATCTATCAAAATTTGTTTTTGGCCGTGAGGATTATCCATGAACCAGTGAGGCTCCTGTAACGTTTTGGATACTATGACAACCCTATTTATTGATTCTTCAGTCAGAGGGCAACACCTCATGCGTGACAGATCATGACAGATCATTCTCAAGACACATACTGATATTGTAGCTAGCAGAAATGGTTGGTCCTCGAAGGCATGGAGTGCAGTGGATAATATTTGTATAGTATATATGATTAGCTTTTTGTTCTAGCACTAATTACTGCTGCAGACCTGGAATGCCACCCTTCGGATTGGTGGAAAAATCTTGTTGTATGATTTAGGTTCTAGGGATTCCGGAATTTTCAAGGCTTATGTTTGTTTAACTTAAATGTTCATCATCTCTGTTAAATATATGATGTATTTCATTTTAAACAATGTTTGTTCATAATGGTGTTTTAAGTTTGGTGGACTGTCAGTTCTGGTGCTAATATTTAAAGTGATTAATAGCCATGGAAGTAATTTTTGTATTGAATGGTCAGTGCACATGGTCCCCAATCTTATCAGTCAATATGTTTAATCTCTTAATTGACAGGAATTACCTTCGGGTATGTTTTATTGACAGATTTGGTGAGTCGGCAAATGGTACTCCAAAACCTACCTCTCCTGGAATAGGAGAAGAAAAAATATCGAAAGAAGAAAAGAGGAAAGAGAGGGCTGAGAGGTTTGTTCTTCCAAAATTTAGTAATTTCTTTTCTGTCTTCAGATTCCTAAGATTATGATGATGCTATTTTCCTTATCTTGTGTGTCTAATTTACCATCAGCGTAATTTGCTTAATATTTTTTTCCAAAATTATGATATGCATTTGTTTTACTCCAGAATAATTGGAATCTGATAATGCCCAAATTATTAAATAGGTTTGGACTTGCTCTGCGCTCATCTGCTGATGATGAAGCAAAGAAAGCACGTTTGGCTAGATTTGGAGTAGATGTGAAATCTGCTTCCTTGGAAGATGACAAGAAAAAAGCAAGGGCTGCAAGGTAAACTCTATTTCAATGATTGTCCCTGAAACTATTTATTTTTTACTTTGTATGTTATGATCAAGATCATATATGTTTCTTGCCTTTGTGCTTTTCATAAATCAAGTCTTAATTGGAACTTTATTATATATGGAAGCATACCTGAGGGCAATTCCTTGTGTAAAATTGAAAAATGATTGTAAATTGTCTGTTTATCTCAGGTTTGCCTCAGAATTGGATGGAATCACTTCAGAGGTAAACAAAAAGCTAAAACTAGACCTGGTAGGGACTGTGGCATCAACATGAATGGTGAGTGTAAGTTCCTTGATCCATAAATCCTAATTTAGTTCGATTTTTGTTGCATGATACAAAGAAACACAACTGATTACTTTATTTATGATTCAGGTTTGGGATTCCAAGGCAAAGATGCTCTTCCTGTTGCAGCACAGCACAATCAGGAAACGTTAGATAATGGATATGATAAAAAATAGGCTAGTGGGGCTACAAATTGCATTAAATTTTGGTTGAGGATGAATGCCATTTTGGTAAAATCATTAATTAGTTTTGCTTTTATGTTTTGGTTAGCTTTCTTGTTTCTGGTGTCTTTCTTTGCTACATTTTGATTTGTTGTTAGCCTTCCCATTTACCCTTTTTATAGCTTTCTCATTTAGCTTTACTCTTTTCTGCCCCCTTTTAATTTAATATTTGCAGTGCTTACATTTACATCGAATCTTATTTGTGTTTGAAACTTTTTTTGTTATTGTTGTGATCGCTTAGGTTTTAACCATCTATTTTACATTTTTAAAATTTTTCTTATCTGCAAGGTCATATTGTCTTTGGTTTTGCTTTGAATTGCTCATCTATCTACCTTCTGTTGGACTTTCTTGAAATTCCCTAACCAGATTGGGAATGTCAATTGACAAGCAAAAGTAATATGATATAGAGGATTTGAACCAGTGTGTGAACTTCAAAATTGATGTTTTTCTAGTCACTTAATTTCTGTGGTGCTTCACATTCTTTGACTGGTGCTTCTAATTTTTTCTATTGAAATCTGTTGAAATTTTATTATCGGTTATTTCACTTTTCATCAATTATACTCAGTTTTTCCTTGTCTTATTTTTCTTTTCCTCTATTTCTGTTAGGTTCCCCGGCTTTTCTTTGTCTCTCTTTTGTAACATTTTTTATTTTTTTCTTTTAATTGCCTTTTTTATTTAAAGAGTAACCAGTGCCTTCATGTCTTTTTGGTCATTTTAACCCCAAAGCATTTCATTGTGGTTGCTGCTTTTTCTTGGCTGATGGTAGGATTTTGGGATCAGTTTAATGTTTTACTAGGCTTGCTAGTAGTATTTTAGGAATGAAGCTCATTTGACCCACATAGACATGCAGTTTTGTGTCTTACTTAAAATGGCAGGGATGCAAATTCCTCATCATACGATCTAGTTGGACAGCTTATTTGGTCAGGGGGCCAAGCAAATGGCAACTATATTTGGTCTTCGTTTTGCTTGGAAAATGAAAAAATGCAATTTACTTTTTTGACCTAGGTGAATGATTCATTTGCTCAAGATGGCCATGTGCTGTATAGATTTACAATTGTAAATGGGCAACTTAATTTTATATGATATTTTGATAAAGCTTAGGTTCATCTAGACTGTGATGCAGTATATTTTTCCTTTTTTTCTGAAACTTTAAAATGTGGATTAGCTATCAACTTTGACCTGAATATAGTTGTCCAAATCTATTTAGTGTATACAACATACTATGTTGACTATATTTCCAAGGTCGTATTTTAATATTTTGTGAATATTGCAGGTTTGGCGTGTTTCGTAGGGAATTTTCAAATGTGACAGTTTTGAATGGTCATTATAAGTGTGTTCCACTGCACATTTAATTTTAAGCTCGGATAGATTCCTAAAACATAGAATTTGACATTTGTGGGTGAAAAAAATAGGATTTCAATTACTAAGCGTGCAATTGTGTGTCACTTTCAATTTTTGCCGAACCTGAAACTTCAGGTTTGGAATTTGGCAAACCTAAAAAAAATTGAAATTTGCCGAGGTTCGGCGAATGTCAAAGTTGAACCTCAAACTTGAGCCCAAACCTGATCCAAATCTAATCACAAGTTTAACCTCAAGCCGAAACGGATCAAACCCGAACCCAAACGAAAACACAAATTTCAAAGAAAAATATTTTCTGCAATATTTATGTTGAAATATGACCTTGGTAATTTTAGTCTCTTTTCATATGTTTGAGAGAATACGTAAAATGCTTTAAATTCTGAAACAACCAATCAACAATTCTGCCATATCTGTAAATATAATAGTTGGTTAACGAGAATCTTATCATTTTCTTTCTTGGATTCATGTTTTTCGTCTTTTCAAGGATTAAATTAGTAAGGCATTAATAATTTAATTATGCTTTTCATTGTTGGCTCATGTTATTTGGGACATGCAGGTCACATTGTACCATCGTACTCAGAATAAATCTTGAATGATGAAGTGGCTGAGCAAGCCTTTTAAAGGTTCAAGTCACAAAGTGTTAGATGGACACTACGTAGGGGTGCATTTGGAGATGATAATGTATTTTGGCATGTGCCCTCTAATGCCACGGTAATCCCTAATTCATCAGAGTGTATTGTCTTTTAAACTTCAATCTTATGTTTTTTAACTTTAACAAAGTTGATTAATTTGAAACTGTATTTTAGTGGAAAAATTCACTGCTTTTTGGTGGAATAGTTCATAAATTATTCTGATATTTTTTTGCAAGTGTATTGGTCACGATGATAAATGTGTGGTTTACTTCAGAGGGTTCTAGTTATTTCTAGATATGTTTTTCATCATTTTCTTTGAATACTTCTCTAGTGCTTTACCTTCATATTTTATCCCCTGCACAATTTCTCCTGAGGTCCATGTTGTTATGTTTATTCGTTGTTTCTGTGGAAACTTTTTCCTGAGGTTCTGCAAGGTAAATCCAAATGCAAAAAATACTATTTTAAATATTGAGATTTGTTCAAGACATTGTTGTGTGACACTTGAATTTCATAAATCTAGTTTTCTATTTCGTTATCTATATCAATATATAAGAATAGGTTCATGGATTGTTCATATTTCTCAAATTGTGGATTTCTTCATTTACTGTTGCATGTTGTTTTATATTGTTATGTTGTGATTCAAATTTCTAGTTGTGCTTTCCAGTTATTCTCACACATAGTACATGCTTTGATAGATTATATCAAAAGTCTTACCAATACAATAACATTGATTGTTGTATGTGTAAATTTTTGTTCAGGATGGTCCATTACATAATCAAGATGAGGAGCTGGATCATGGAATTGCGCTATCTCTTTCTGAAGAACTAACCAAACCAGATGGTATATGATGGCAATTTCATTTTTTTACAGTTACTTTTAGTTTAATTATATCATTTAGCTCGATGTTTTTCATATATTCAACTAAAATTTTGTTTCTTAACCAGACTTTGTCATTTCCTTGTTTTAGTGAACCTTTTTATGGTTTGATACTCTCATACAACCTTGATCAAGTTACATGCACCCTCATTAGAAAAAACAAGAGAATTTTTCTTGCCATGATTGTCTTTTTTTGTCATTGTTGACTTAAGAAAGTCTTTTAGGTAAAAAATTAGTTTCAAGGTTATGGCATAACTTGTCATATAAATTGAACAGAGGCTATATCCAAAATGTTAACTTGTAAACTACTTAGCTGGTTTTAGGCTTTCCATTTAAAATCTACTTCAGTTTGAAATTTGAACAAGTTGTTCCATAGACTTGAATATTAAGAGATTTTAGTGTAAGGATTAAAAATTAGCCGCAAGGCCTCTCAGTTATTCATTTATTTATCTAAATAAAATTTACCATTAAATTAGAACCACTTGGCACAAATACATCATAGATCAAGATCATACTTTGTAGAGTGTTGTATAATAAAAATAGGAGCAAGGACACAAAATTCTTTCAGTTATTTTGGTTCTTATTCCTTTGGTGTATCTTTGCACCCTTAGGGGAAATTTCTAGTTTAAAGTCTAATTCTTTAAAGGGTGCTAGCTCAATGGAAGAGCACCTGCTTTACAAGTAGGAGGTTGGTGGTTCGATTCCATCGTGCCCTGATATTCATATATAGGAAATGATCAAGACTGTTATTGGTGATCTGGGATGCCCTTTTGACCATCAACACCCTCTGCAGAGAGATATTTCTGGATCCACCAAATATGAAACAGACTTACTAACGAATGCCACCCATATATATCAAGACTGATAATGACGAATTCATTAAAGGTCCAGTCACCATAAATCGTTATAGATATGAAATGGTGAGGGTCATTGTTTGTCATTATAGTCAATATTTGTGACAGACCTTGATGTCACTCAATGAGTTTATGGTGACTAACACAATGAACGTCACTCATATATGCACCAATAGTGACGTGCCATGAAAGGTCCATCACAAAAATCATTGTTGTTCATATGAAATGGTGACGGTCACTATCTGTCATTATAATCAATATTCGTGATGGACCTTGAATGTCACCACAACACATACTTTCGGCGACGCCACCTTTGGTGACGTTTAGTTTTTTGGTGATGGAGGCTATTTTCTGTCACCATTTCTCATATGAAATGGTGACGGTCACTATTCGTCACTATAAATCATTATTTGTGACGGACCTTGAATGTCACCACAACACTATACTTTCAGCGACGCCACCTTTGGTGAAGTTCATTTTTTTGGTGATGGAGGCTATTGTCCATCACCATTACTCATATGAAATGGTGACGGTCACTATTCGTCACTATAAATCATTATTGGTGACGGACCTTGAATGACACCACAACACCTATACTTTCGGCGACGCCACTTCTGGTGACGTTCAATTTTTGGTGACGAAGGCTCTTTTGACTCTCACCAATGAGCTTATGGTGACAATTTTCGCCCCTCAACAATGTGATTTTTGCTTGTAGTGTTAACCCAAGGAACCTCCACCTGAAGAAAAACCTACAAAAAGAAGCAGAAGATGGAAAACCTCCAAAACTAAAACTGGTAAAACAATACAAGAAAGAGAAATGATTTCTAAGAAATAGGCTCAGATTAGGAAGCAACTTAAGAAAAAGAGGATAATAAGAAAATTTTCCATAGAGAAAGGAGAAGGACCATCTCAACCAAGAAGGAGCCACAGACTTAGAGGGATACTAAAGAAAACAAAGGTTAAACAAACTGGAGTCATAAACATAGAGGACGAAGAAACACCTACTGAGGAGGATTTTGATGAAGGAGCTCCTGAAATAGACCCAGCACAACAAGAAATTTACAACTATGTTGAAACATTAGAGAAAAGAGCTTCAGAAGGAAGAGACAGAACTCCGAGTCCACCAAAATATGCAGTTGATATCATAAGGAGAGATAAATATGAGTTGGAAATACTCAACAGGAATATCAAGAATGAGAATGAAATTCTGAGAGAGAAGGTTAAACTGAAAACTAATATGAATTCAACTCTGTCTCTACAAATGCAAAAGTTACACAAGGCCAGTGAAAAATTGAAGAAGAGAAATAAAAAGTTAACCAGGGCACTCACAAATTTGAGATTCAAGTTAGTCATAAGGAAGCCCATAAGACCTTTGACTGCCAGGAAAAGCAAAAGAAGAGGGTTGGATGTCCTTGCAGAGGTCTCAGAGTTCATGGAATAGTTGCATGATGACATGCAAGAACCTAGTAGTGGGTGTATGTTGAGCTCCAAAGATGTTCTTTCTTCCACCACATTCCACTCCATTTCCTTTGTCCATTATTAATTACAGGCTCAAATGATCAATAGAATTAATTTAAATTGCTTTAAGAATGAATATCATGACTAACTTGCTATGTTTTTATGATTTTGTCATTGTAGTAATTTTTGAACTAGATCTAGCTACAGACATTCTGTAGCTAGTTGCCGATTCTGTAGCTGTCTTCATGTCTACGCAGGTTCCAGGTGTCATCTCAGAGAAAAACACATATGGCTATATTCCACATCACTCCCTCATCATTTTTTGCTCTCCATGAAGTTTGAATGGAATTTTGTAGGTGGTTATGCACATGTGAACTCAAACTAGAGGATAGACTCCTAGTAGGACAAGGACAGTCCAGATGTCCTTAATAATATTATGAGACCACCATCAGAGTCCTAGTTTGATTTTTATTTGGAAAGACAATTATCCCTAGGTTATCTCAAGACAGTTATGTAATGTTGTTATAAATATGGCTCGAGAAATCGAGGGACAAGGTTAGATTTTGTGTTTGATTGCTAGATTTCAGAAGTCCGAAAACACTATGTTTTGAAGTAATTTCTATTTTAATGAAAGAAGCACCATTTTATTGAAAGGCTGAGTCAATCTTGAAGTAGATTTTGCATGCTACTCCGGTGGTAGAGGGCCCCTGCTACCTGAGCATCTTTTTTCATATGGCTTAGATAAGTATTTTAGTCTCGTTTTCATTTCTAGCTTAAGTAGGTTTCTGAAGTTATGTTTCATACTTGTTTAAATTAATCATCACAGCTAGAATTACTCTTATAAACTCTTCCAAAATATCATCATGATGAATAAGTCATAGTTGTGGTGTTGTAGATTTTAGTCGCATTTCCTTTCAAATTTTATGATTTATGCTTGTTTACACTAAGTGTCATAGCCGGTCTTACTCCTACAAACTCTTCCAAAACATCATTAACAATGAATAAGAAACAACTGTGGTATCTTAGATCCTAGTTGTATTTTCTTTCAAATCTTATGTTTATGTTCAATTGCATTGAATAATATAGCAAGACCTGTTTTTACAAAACTCTTCCAAAATATCATTCATATTGAAACGAGATGGGCTGTAGAATTTCATAGACTAGCTGCATGTTAATTTAATTACAACACTTTGGAGGTTGATTGCATTTAGTTCAGCTCTGTCACTACATTTCCAGTTTGATAATGGCATTCTAGTTTAACTCTGTTCACTGTACTTCAAGTAGATTAGTAGCACTTTAGTTCAATCTCAGTTCATTTTGTTCAAGAAAAGATTAATGGCATTTTAGTTTAGTTGTAGTTGTTAAACACCATGTTGAAACACACACATGGTGTATGAGGAAGATAACACACACACAAGAGACTCAACACACAATGAAGGATAAGCGTGAGACTTTCTTATTTTCCATTATACAAAGATGTACATTTATAGTACAATGGTGTGACTCTTGGTTTCACATTCCAAGGTCACTTGGACTCCATTGTGACTTTTCGTATTCCACACCTACCCATGTAGGATTAGGTGTTCCAACATCCCCCCTTAATCCGAAGGGGTATGTGTGAGTCCAAGAAAAAGAGTTGTAATACAAATCTGCAAAGTATGCATGGCAGCACTTGGCTGAATCAACTCTCTGAAATGTTGGAAAAAAGAGGTGGTTTTAGGATGAACACAAACACTGGAACGCAATATGCAGAGGGCTCTTGACCCTTCTGAATCCAAAAGGAAGGAAAGCTTCAAGCATAGAGGAATTGTCCTCTAGCAAAAAGGAGACCTTCAACTTGGCAAGGAGGTCACTACTCAGTAGGTGGTTTTAGGTTGTCCACCAACCAAAGATGATGGTTTTAGGTTATCCACCAACCGAAAATGATGGTTTTAGGTTATCCACCAACCAAAGATGATGGTTTTAGGTTATCCACCAACCGAAAATGACGGTTTTAGGTTATCCACCAACCAAAGGTATGCTCATGGGCATCTATGTCTCTGGCTACATATCTGAATATGGAATGACTAATTGTGGCTCAGGCTCGCTTGAACTGCTGGCTACAACTCTGAACATGGAATGAGAGATTGTGGCTTAGGCTCGCTTGATCTGTCGTCGAAGTTTGTACATGACCACCATTTCCCCCCCTGTCAGGGACAAGGTGAGATGATGGTGAAAACTCAATTGCAAGTTTTTTCAATATCCATGAACAAGTTCTAACATGTGTCGTAAACATCTTCTTAGCTGTTGATGCCCATTGCCAAGAAGCGATCCATTCAAGATGAATTCGTTCTCATGCAGAGGTTTCCCAGTCTTGAAGGATCATTAAGAATAAGGGTCAACACAAGGTTTTTGCATATTCGAAGACCAAAATGACATCTTTCATATGACCAACTCGATCACAGTGTTGGCATTTTTCAATCTGTTGTTGTTGTGGAAGAAAACAGGACTGAACAAATGGCAGTGAGAACTCACATACAGAATCCGAGACTTTGTACAGATGGACTGGTAGTCTGAATGGAAAGGATTGGTGATCTTGAGTAGAGATCCAGTTACCGCCTCATGTTTGTTGTGGACAAGCTCTTCCCGTCCGATGATACGAGGGAAGTGTGGCCGAGTGGCTGCATCTAAGGCACCCGCTCTAGTACAAGGAACCAATGGAACGAATCAGAACTGTTGACTTGCTTTCTGATGGAGTCTTTCAGACAAAATTCTTAGCAGCCAGGTCTGTAATGGTGACTCTTTTGCTGAAGTTCGTCTTGTTGGAGCTGAGATTCCAACTGCAAAAACTCGATCTTTTCATGTGCATCTTGCAAACAACTTTGAATTCTACAAAGAGCATCCTTGCTCATTTTTATCATATCATCAACATTTGAATGAATGAGGTCATTCAACAAATCTAATGCCTCATTTATTTTAGCCATTTCAACAACTTAGGCTCAAAAAATGAAAGGGTTTCGGCTTCAACCAAAAATGCACCCGTTTACAATGTGATTCAACAAGAAATACAAATGACTCAAGAAATTCTCAAAGTACAAAGTGTGCTCCTCAAATGATGGAGGGCAATCAATAATCCAACAACTCAAATACTAATTATGAATGAAGATGCAAATTCCACTCAAAATACCAAGCCTAGCCTAATACATATGTCGCAAAATAGGCAACAAAGACGAAAATTTGAATTTTCCCTTCAAAGAGCCGTTTTCAATGATGGCAACCGTCTTCAAATGTGAAATTTTTCATCCTACCACCTCAGGCTAATGCTACATATCATTATAAAAACTACAAATTTCAAGTTTATGTGCCTCCTCATATGCCAGTGAACTCCATTTTCTCGCTGTTCATGTCGATTACTTTCCTCTCTCTCAAGATGTCTTTTTTTTTTTTTTAACAAAAATTAATTAAAAAAAAATAATGTTTGAAATGGGAAATAATTGCAAGGGAGGGGATAAATTAAGGGAAAATGTGTAGAGAGTAATTAAAAATTGGTGTTATAGGGGAGTTAAAGTTAGAATTTTTTTTTTTATTTTTTATTTTTTGTTTTAATGTTATTATTATTATTTTGTTTTTTGCTGAATTTCTACAATGAAATGGAACAAATAGAATGAAACTGAATACTTAGAGAAAGGGAGGGATTCTAATTTAAAAGGGGAATGGGAGTATTATTAATGGAGTGGGGATGGTAATTAAAATGGGGGAAGGGGAATTAAAAAAATATTTACAAATTTTAATACAAATTTAAAAGGGCGTAAGGTATGAGTGTGGAGTGCTGTAGAAATGAGGGCACAAGTCGATGAGGGAGCACAACCGTGTGAGGGGGTGTGGGAGCGTTTGGTGAGTGGTCAGGTTTGGGAAGAAGAGGGTGAGGTGAAGGGGAGGGCGTAAGGCGGAGTTGGGTATGGGAGCAGTGTAAGGAATGGAGGCCGAAAGGGCGTGAGTCAGATGGAGTGCCAGTGAGAGATTGCGTGGTAAGGGAGGTTTATTGAAAAGGGAGGAGGAGATTAATTACAATTTTGAGAGGACGAGTAATTATATAGAAGTGGAGGCAAATATTAAAAAAATTTAAAAATATGAAAATCGATTTAAAGTATGGGCAGTATTATTTTTAGGCGGGTTGTATTAGAGATGGAGGGGCGGTATACATATATGGGAGAGCGGTATTCGGTGTGAACGGTGAGGGGGAGGCCGTAAGTCGGGGTTAGGGAGTGTGCGGGTAGGAGCGTAGGTTGGGGTTTGCAGAAGGAGAGGGGGCCGATCGATATAGTGTGGATAGGAGGGTAAAGCAGCCGGGGTAGGTGTAGATGGCAAGTGGGAAGAGGCCGGCTGTGTGGAGAGACCGCGTGAGAGGCGCTGTCGTGGGAATGGAGAGGGGTGTTAGTAGATGCGTTGGGTGGGGGGAGCAGATTGGTGTGGCGAAGGGGAGGTTAGGCGCAGGGATAGGGAGGGCGTGTATGCAGAAGGGGAGGGCGTTAAATAAATTAAAAAGGGAATTTCAATTGAAAGGCTGAGGAGAAGCGGCGTTTGGGAGAATTGGCCAAGAGGAACGCCGATGTTGGAGAGGCCGCAAGGGAGGACGACTTGTGAGTTAGTAGGTATGGGAACGGCTATGCCATGGGGAGTAATAGTAGAGTGTAAGGCGTATAACAGTGGAGCTGTAGGGACGTGGGGAAGAATATTGTTATGTAAAAAAATGCAGGGGGAGGAGGGTCGAAAGGCCTAGAATGGCAAAGATTTTTATTTTTTTTATTTTTATTTATTTTATTTTTTTTAAATGTTAAAACAGCAGAGAATAGAGAGTAGAGTATTTTTTTTTCTTCCAGCAGCAGAGGAGCAAAAATGAGACTTCAGACTTTAAAGCAGCAGCAGGAAATTTCTTCAGAAATGCAGGATTTCAAGTAGTAATACACCGCAGAAAAATTTGCAGAGATTGCCAATAAAACTTTGAAATTCACTGTATTTTAAGATTGATATACCACATTCTAGCCTAGTGTTATCCATTGTATTTCAAGTAGTACTAGTTGACAAAATTAGTCTCTCGGCCTTCATTATTTACAACTTACTTTTGTTCTGAATTTATATTGATACATCATCACATGAACAGGGGTCAGTAATATCAGTTTAAGGCTTTGATCACTCTGCAAATCTTTTACAAATTCACCTATAGCCTTTTTCCCAAGCATTATTCTAGAAAATCTCAAAACTTATGAATAAGGCCTAGAAGTGATAAGTCAAGTTGCAGAATAGGGTAACTTCAGCATCATAGGTTAAGCTAGAATAGAAACCTTACTGTGTTACAAATAATCATTTTGTAATATTGTGAGTTGATTATTTATTTAGGAGAACTTCATTTACACTTAACTTGTCCATTTCTCAAGCTCTTCCAACACACCTTTAATGAATGAATTGGATAAGTTCAAGCTCATGTTGTGGTTTATTTCCTTGCAATGAAGTCATTATCAAGCTTTGCATTTGATGTTTGCCATCCATAGTTTAGGCTTTGTTCTGTTTTAAATAACCAATAGCTTCTTTTCACCAGCACTTAGTTCTTTCCCTTTTCAAACATAAAACCATAAAAATAAAAACATCATAAAACACTAAACACAACGTAGTGAGAAACAAATACCTAGGCACATATAGTGCACCACACTTTAGCAGTTTACTAACCCTGGTTGACAATTAATGAACTCAATTTAGGGACACTAAGTTGAGCACAAACAAGAAGCACAAAATTTTTACTTGCATCAACTAGTCTCTTCATTTTCCCTGCATTAACTAAAGAAATATTCATCTTTTTGCGATGAGCTCTCACAATATACTCCACCCCGTACTTGAGAAAATGATATTTTTTTCTCATGTCGATAAAATACCACTTTCTTGTCAGAAAAATATGAAATTCCCAGGATAATTTTTGAAATGTTAAGTGGAACCACTTCTAACTAAACTTCATCAACAAATTTTTCAGTAATGGCAAACCGGAATATGCATTTTCTTGTAACCTATAAATTGGAATTCTTGACTATCCAACCCAACGGATATGGCTTATGAAGTGGTACAGTTTCAAGGTCAATCTTTTTTACCTAGTCTTCTGAAATCAAATTTTCTTGTAACCCACTATCAAATAATGCATCAATATTTGTATGATTTGAAATGACCATTACATGGAACAACTCTATCCTTGTTTCTTCATTTGGAGTGTTGTTGTGACAATTTGAGGAACTAGTGCTTGCTATGGATTATTTTTCCTTATTGACCTCTTGGTCTCATCACCGGAATCGGATCCAAGATCATGTTGTGTGGTGGCAGTCATCTTTTGTTTCCCCTTGCTGTTTGGTTTCTCAGGCCTTAGTTTCGAATGTAATTTCCAGCAGTGGGCTTCATTATGCCTTTCTTTGGAACAATGTTTGCATGTAGTTTTGTCCCCTTCTTTTTTAACACATGCATTATTATTTCCCTTCCATTTTCCTCCCTTCTCTTTTACCTCACCCTTGAATGGCTTCTTCTTACTACCCTATTCCTGAATGTTCTTTCCCCTTGCTTCAAGATGTGTGTCTTTCACACAAACTTCATATAAATATCTCGTGTTAAACATAAGGATAGTATGTTTAAAATAGGAATGTAAACACCCAATGTATTTCAAGAGTGTGTCTTGGGAATTCAAGTTTATTCCTAACAACAAATCCCTATTCCTAAACTCCTTGGTATATTCTTGAACTGCTTGACCCTTGAGTTGCCTAAATTTTTGACAACTCATAATGGATTTTTTCATGTAAGATAAAGGATAAAAATGTATTTTAATTGAAGAAATAAACTCAACCCAAGAAATGGATATCTTACCATGGATTCACATTTCCTCTTGAGTCTTTTATTCCCACCAGACTAGTGTTTCTCCTTCTAGCCTCAATGAAGCCAACTGAACCTTTATGTCATGTTATTGTAGGTTTTTAATTCTGCAATAAACCTCCAAATAACAAATCCAATTATCCAAATTCTCTACATTTACATCGCTATTGTACATGGGAAGTTTAAACCTAATGTCCAATTTGAGAAATGGAGTTTTTCCTTTTGGGATTATTGAGTGAGTATGGGTTGTTTTTGTGGTGGAAGTGGAAGATGATATTAATGGAGATGATGAGGAGGACATGAGGATGGTGGAGATGGAGGAGGAAACTTTCTGTTGGGTACCAAATTTGTATACTTTCCTCTCCCATTTTACCCTATTTTTCTATCTCTTTCTACCATTATTATTCTTAAAATGAATGAGGTAAAACCCTTATTCCTATATTTCATGGGATATTTGATTAATGATGTATTTGTCATGGAGGTTTTACGTTTCTACATATTAACTCCAATATTTCTTCATATCTGGCGAAAATAAGAGCATTGCGGCTGTGAGTCAAGGCACATCCCATCATCTCCAGCGTCTTCCTTATTAGTTGTTACAGCGTGATAGCCATGGATGTATCAGTGTTATCTTAGGTATTTTTACGGTTTCTTGCTGGGAAATTTGGTTGTCGTTGTAACAAAATGTATTTTTCTAACAATGAAGTTTTTGAGAGGGATCGGGGGTTTCAGGATAATTGTATAAAGAAGCCTGCGGGCTGTGAATCGGGGTTAAGCTCTTGGACATACAAACTTTGTAATGAATTTATTTTATCACTAATTGAATGCACAACAACTTGATGTTTCCCCTGTAATTTGTGAGTTCACCGCGGCCCTTATCAGAGAGTTGGGCCCACTCTTCTGATCAAGTACTCCATTCTCTTTTCATTTCCTTGCAGTGTTGTGTTTTAGTGTGATTCTTTATTGCTGTTATAGTCGTGTTTAATTGCTATAGATGCCTTTTATTTCTGTAGTTCATTTCATAGTTGTTACAATAACTTGTGTGTTATAGATTAAACCTATGGTTTACAGCAGACCATGTGCTTCTATCTACATATACCTTGCCGTTAGTCTTGAAATAACTAACGTCCCAGGTTGATAATTTATGTGGAAGAAAGGGTTGAATTTTTTTCATATCCGGACACCAACATTTTGGTGTCGTTTCCATGGAAGGGCAAAAGGTGCAAAAATAGGATCTGCAACAGATCTCAGGGTCGATATCTCATCTTGTGGTGTGAATTTATTACCTAGCTTCAAGTCCCGAGCGTAAGTGCTTTGTGTTTTATTTATTTTTATTTCTTTCCCGTTTCTTTTTATTATTTGGTTTTCTGTAAAAAATTCTTAATCCCTCGTCTCGGGGAAGGTGTTTTGTAAAAGTTGCCCTAAGTCTTGGGTGTAGTGTAGTATTTCTATTTTTATTTCCTGTTTTTTTCTTCTAGGGGCCAATTTCTAGTCCTAGGGAGGGTATGTTATTACTCTGTTTGAGGTCCTGAACTTCGATTTTTCTTTTTCTTTTTGTCTTGTTTCTTGTGAATATTTACTCTCATCCTAGGGAGGAAGTTATATGTCCTACTTTGGGTCTTGAACAATTGAATAATTTTCTTTGATGAACCCCCTTCACAATTTGTATGAACAAAGATCCAAATAAGAGGGGCAGAGGAAGACCCCCAAAGAAAGGGAAGGATCTGGGAAGGAAGATGTACATTCAGGAAATTATTGAAAAATCAAGATGTTAGGCATCATCCCATGCTTCTGTTAGGGTTAGGTTTCAAAAAAAGTCTAAAGGGCAGTCTATGGAGCAACCAGTGCCATCCACGATACCACAAGGTGTTCTTTCTACAGTAGAAGATTTAATAAACAGGGTATCAGTGGAGGAGATATCCTTATTAGCAGAAGAAGGGGAAGAAGTGGCAAGCAAGGGATCAAAAAAATTGAGAAACTCTAACTAGGATGAAGAACCTCAAAAATGGTTTTCGTCACCAAGAAACCAAGGCAGAACTGTAAAAATTCCCATTGCTGAATTAAGTAATTCTGATCCGGTAAAGGAATTTTTGAAGCACTTTCAGTCACCAAGGGACCAGGGGAGTGTGGTGCGACCTTATTTGGTTGAATAATTCCAGGTACCAATCTTGAAACCAATCTAAATTCCAAGTGAGTATTGGAAATTATTTATGGCACCTGTAAGTTCCTCCATTGATTTTCCCGTAGGAAATGTTACAGGTGATGCACCAATGAGACCCATACCTTTGACAACCTTGCCTAGTTTTCATGGGCTCTCTTCGGAAGACCCTGATACATTCCTTTTTTAGTTTTATATTGTTTTCCGCGGATATGACTATATTTCCGATGCCTAGAAATTAAAGATATTTCTTTCCACCCTAAAGGGAACAACCTTGAGGTGGTTTATGGGTCTAGGAGGGAGTACGATTACCTCATGGGAAGGAATGAAAGAAGATTTCTTAGAGAAGTACCAAGATTATTGTAAGTCCTATGACATTAAGGAAGAAATTTTTATATTTGCACATAAAGAGGATGAAAATATGGAGGACTGTGTAGAGGGATTTAAATACATATTACAGAGGTCTCGACACAATGACCTGGACAAGGACACTTTAAAGATCATTCTTCTCAGAGCACTCAGGGAAGACTCTTTGCAACTCCTGAATATAGCAAGCAAAGGGGATATTTCAAAGGAAAGCTTTGAAATTATCTGTGATTACTGTATCAAGTGTTTACGGGGGGCTACAAGAAGTGGACAGTGGATTCGGTCATCAAAGACTTTTGGTGGAGGGGTCACAAAAGCAGAGATTGGAAATCTACTAGACAATTTTAGGACTGATATTCTGAGCACACTATCAGCCCAAATGGACACTCTACAGGAAAAACTGAAGCAAATGGAGTTGGAAAAATCCATGTCCATATTCAGCCCTTAGTGCAGAAAGAAACACCCTATGAAGGAAT
Organism: Pinus albicaulis; assembly: GCA_034641835.2. Lineage (NCBI taxonomy): Eukaryota > Viridiplantae > Streptophyta > Pinopsida > Pinales > Pinaceae > Pinus > Pinus albicaulis. The sequence continues at coordinate 1,412,872,640 of CM076570.1, read as the reverse complement.
TCCCACTGAACATGGTGGAAGCTTGTGCGATTTGTGAATAGACTCACACGACTAGTGCATGTCCTTACTTATCGAGGCTAAAATTAGTTTTCCAAGGAGCAAGTGAAGAAAACACAGTGGACCAGCTATACTTTATGTGACAGAGGAAGCCATGGAAACCTCAACCACCGGCGGTGAATCTAGGTATGTTTCAAGACCCATCCCAGTACTTTAACAATTTTAGTATGGGCCCCCAATCTACAACATTTTAAGCCATGTGGCCTCAATATCAGTATCCCCCTTGGAAACAATGGGTTCCTCAAGCCAGTTCGAATCCTTCATGGAATCAGACCTGGTGTGGACCCCCTCCCACTGGGCATTTTCCTCAGCCTATTCCTCAATAAAAACTTCAGTTTCCTTCTAATGTACCCCCAGGAAACCTAGCCATTAAACCTCAGCTTATTATCCAGCCCAAACCAAGCCCGAATAAAAAAGGGGTTCGACAAACAGACACCTTAAACTTGTCATCTTAAAACATTTCTACCGCGGGGCTCAATGAAATAAATTTACGATTTGGCCGAATAGTAAATGCACCTACTTCACCCATTGTCATAGAACAATTTGATGGTGGAGATACATAACCATAACAAAAAATAGTTAGGGAGAATTCAGAACAAAACATAACCAATTAGACACCTTCCCAAGATGTCTCTAATCAAGGTCATTTAACTTGCCCTCCATATCCTAAAATATTGGCCTTGAGAAAACCAAACCCTCAAGCAGAATTTGACTTCCTAGGCGAATTGTAGAATCTCTTTGTTAAAATACCCCTGTTACAAGCTATGAGGGATGTACCTATATACGCAAAAACTTTGAAAGAATACTGCTCAAAGAATTTGGGGAGGAAACCTAAGGATCCATTGACCATTCATGTGGTGGGCAGACTATCTAATATCATGTTAGGAAAAATCAAGCCTGTAAAATACGAAGACCCAAGGAACCCAATTCTAACAGTACAGATTAATGGGGTGGAAATCCCAAACCTGATGGTGGATTTGGGAGCATCCATTAACATCATTAATGCTGAAACAATGAACACATTAGGACTTGCAAACATTAAACCAACCCCTACTATCCTAGAACTTGCAGACATATCCACAATTAAATCAATAAGGGAAATTAGAAGACGTAATAATTTCAATAGACTCATGGCACTACCTTATGGACCTCCTTATATTGCAGACTTGATCTTCAGTAGGTGGTCACCCATTGATCCTAGGAAGACCCTAGCTAGGAACTGCAGATGCCTACATAGGATGCTGCTCTAGCCATATGATCATATCAAATGGGACAGTTACAAAGAATCTCAAGCTTTATCCTCCTGCAGAACTGTTGTACTATACAACAACCCTCCCCATTTTTAATTTTTAGAATAAATCCCATTTAAAAATAAGTCCCCTTTTATATATATTTTTCCCTAAATAGAAATAAAAGATCCATGGATAAAAGGATGCATATACATTTTTATTCACAAAGTGTACAAACCTTAAAAAAAAATCCGATCCGATGAGTTAGAAGACCTTTTAACATATTTGAAAATATTAGAAAGATTTTATACTTAATAATTTGTTAAGATGAACAATAATCGCAATCGGAAATTCAGAGAAGTTCTTTTAAAGAGTTGTTTTTACTTTGAAAAGTTCTGATCTGATCGCGCTCGCATTTCGGATTAGTGTTAAGTATTGCATTTTTCTATCTATGATCGATACGATGTGATTTATCGCAATCGAATTTCAAAAGAAAGTTAAACGTTTCATTCCTTTCATTAAAATTTCCGATGCGATCGTGCTCAATCACAATCGCATTTTCGGAGATAGTATTAAATGGCCCATTTCATTTTAAATCTCTGATGCGATCAAGATTTGGTAGAAAGCATGTTCACATTTCCTTTCAAACAAATTGCGATGCGATTGTTGCAATTAGAAAATTGGCATGAATTATTTTGTATTGTTTTGTGCACCATTGAATACTTGCGATGCGATCATTACTTCACATTTATATTTATTCATCGCATCGCAAAGAATCAAAAGTGAATTTCAACATTTATTCCAATGATGTGCCTATCTCCGATTATACGTTACCATTAATTGAAAATAAAACAAAATATCATGAGTTATTTTGTTTTCAATGTGTGAATGTGACCCCTTGCAGAGCATTTATGTTGTAAATATGGGGAGATTAGATGGTAATAAAATAAACAGATCTCTGGATAGTTGTTCTCATTATTGTGTTTTATTTCAGTTGAAGGCATTCATTTGAAGTGCAGAGAAAAAATTTGAATCCTTTCATTTGCAGAACCAGAGAGAATTTTCCCGACACTGAAATGTTAAAGAGAAGTAGAAAATCTAAAGTTGCTTTTGTTGCAAAAGCCCTTGTATTAACCATGTCACCGAAGGAGAAACCGGCAAGGCTCAAGCTAGTCACAGACACCTCCTGTCAAGGACTGGGGAAGATGACATGGGAGAATGTATACAGTTTGATTGAAAAATAGAAACCTAGGGTTATTGTGCCTAAGGCAACTGTTCCTGGTGAAGAAGATTCCGATTTTGACTCTAAAAATCATCTTAGTGCATTGGAAAATTCAGTTTTACACCGAGTTGCTGCCCGGGAAAACATTTTTCCCTACTATGATGTTATCAGATGGGTTATTGACAATGTGACCATTCAAAATAGGACTTTTATTTCTACTTCTGGATCAGTGTTCGGGTCATTCAGAGCAGAAGATATTAAAGCAATGTACCACCTCCCCAACCCGCAACAGATTTACAACAAAGACTTCCTTAAGGAATATGCTGCAGAACATCCAAACCAGGTAGAGCATATTAAAGAATGGAGGAATAACCTTGAGAATCATAAGAAGGAGGCATCAGGTATGTACTCTGTGGAGTCTCTCTTGCCTCCATATTGTTATGCCGCAGCGATGATGTGTAGGTTGTTCGGAAACAATAACTCTGCTAGGTCTTCTATTCAAATGGCCCCATTAATTCATTATGCTGTTAGTTTTGAAATTATGGATTGGGCTGTCATTTTGTCTGATAAGATAGCCAATTGAATTCTTGAGTACATAAGAGACAAGAATTCATGGAATTCCACCCCTTTCCATTTTTTTTCTTATATCTTAGATGCCCTTTGTTTTAATTCTGAATTCCTGATGCTAGGTTGGAAATGGACTCCAAAAGAGCACGTCCCTATTCATGTGTATCACAAATTCTTATGGAAGGAACATTGCAAACATAATGTTTACAAAGTCTTCCATGGTTTTCTCATTCCAATTTACCAAACCATTTTTGGCCATTTCCCTCCTAGACTTTCCAATAAAGGCAAGATTGATTTGTCCTCTATCGGAGATTGGTTCAGGGAAGAAAAATACACTTATATCAGAATTTTTGGGAGTATATTTGAGCCACATATCCTGCCCCTATACGTTCCAGATAATTTGTTATCCTAGGAGATTTCTTACCAACTGACAGTAGAAGGAATGTATAGAATTTTGAAAATCAATAAAAATCTTATGTGGCCTACCTTCCCTTTTAAGTGTGGTGACTATACTCTTAATAGTTTCACTCATGCTGAGAAATAAGTTGGTAAGATTTCTCATCTTAAGCTTTCAACTATTCCTAGAAGGGAATACGACCCAAGGCAAGTGGCGTATGATTTTACTACCTCTGTTTCGATTGCTCGGTTCGAACATGAATCAGAAATTTTTGATGATTTATTTGTTTTCGTGGATGATATATCCCAAGTTTTTTGATTTAGCCAAGTCCAAGTTGCAGGCCGAGGACATGAAAATTTTTTGTTGTTTAGAAGTCAGAGGTTACTTAAAATGCCTCTTGATTAGTTGAGAGCTCCCATACAAGAGAAAGCATCACAACAAAAATAAGTAGGAAGTACTTCTGCTAAAGAAGTAACAAGAGCTGATCCTGTTCTAGGGAAAAAGGATGATAGCAACAAAGCTGACACTGCCAAGACATAAATAGCTGCTCAAAAGATGCACAGAAGTCTTTAGTTCAAACAGAAAAAGAGAGCATGGGTACTGATGCCCATGTACATATTGAGAAAGGAAGCACAGAAAGTAAAAACACTGAACAGGCACTCAAGAAAGAGATAAAAAATAATGTAGGAGGACAAGTAGATACTGAACTGATTGTTTCTCCTCATTTGCTAAGCCAATATCAACAATTTTCACTCCAGATAGGACAGCAAAACACTTCTCAAGTTGATAATCCCAAAGATTAGGATGTAGAAATCATTCCTGAAAACCCCATAGGATAAATTATGCTAAAGATAGAATAAATCCCTGCTTTATATATATTCTATAGTCCCAAACATAGGGCTGTAGTTAGAAAGCAAAGGAAAAGGAGGAGAACGTATCAAGATGCACTTTTGGCATCACAAGGGGAATTTCTAAATATTGTTTATAAAAATGCTAAGGTGGATCCATCTGAGGATCTCACTAAATTGTCTCAATATGCCGGTGTCTGTAGTGTTGCCACTATAGATAAAGCTTCCGAAGTTACACAGCTGGTAAAACAAATGGATGTGCAAATTGCTATTTTTGGAGAACAAGTTGTAGGAAATCAACAAAAGATTATTCAGTTGGAACAACGAGTATAGGATGAAGAACTCAAAACTAAACAACTAGAAGAGCATCTCAGCTTTGAAAATAAGAATATTTATGAACAAGCCTCGGACAAACAACAACAGTTGAATCAAGAGGTAGAAAAGCTACAAAATTTTCTGCAAAGTGAGAGAAATTCAAAAATTGAACAAGAAAAAATTTTCCAATCAGCATTAGACAAGTTCAAGGATTATCCTAAGTTAGCTCAATTCATAACTAAAGCTCTTGAAATAAACAAATTGCTATCTCAACAGTTAAATGAATTTTGTCTAAAGTTGACACAAATTAATCCTTTGTGTGAAATAACATCATCTTTGATAGATAAATCAGTCACTCTTAGGCAAGAAATTGACGATGCTAATGATAAAATTTCCGAGTTCCTTTCATGGCAAGATACAGAGCAGGGAAGAAAAGCTAATCTTCCTACAATTGAAGAGAGACATAAGAAAATTTTATTTATGGAATGGGAACAATAGTTGATGAAATTAGAAAGAGCCATATCAAGGGCTAAAGGTTTAATGAATAATACAACACAATTGATTAATGACAGCTTGTACGCTACCAATTTGATCTCAAATTTTACCCCAGGAAAGTTACCTAAAGTAAAAGAAGCCGATTCTAGGTGGAAGGAAGAGATAATCAATAAAAATCAATAGGTTAGCAAACTTCAAGGAATTTCATGGGATATTATGTGGACTTATCTGATCAAGCCAGACATCCAACAGATGGCCATCAAATTCCTTTTGAATGCTATTCATTGTATAATTCCTGAATTCTCTGATGCTACACACACTGGGTAGTTACATTAAAAAATGAGTCGGCCAATAGAATCACATTGTAAAATGAGGGGTCCTTAATTTGTAATATTTCTTACTTGGGGATTACGTTTCTGTACTCCATTTAATCCTATATTCTTTTATAAAGGATCACATCTGGTGATTCTGTGTTGAATTATCTTTAAGAATTTCATTTCTGTACCTTGAAGTTGATTTTACATCGGAATTGCTGGATTAGAGTATCAGATTGCATTTGAAAGTCTCAAGATGGATATGGTATTTATATCTATTCATTGTTAATTTCTTTTGTTATATGATATTCTCTTTTAAATTTTCTATCATTTATATTTACTTCATTTCACAATATTTCTTTATATATATCATTTCTGAGGATATTGGAAATATTTATCTTTCATAGTATATGCAAACGATATACAATGATGAATAGAATATGTTAATATAACTCTGTTTAATTTCTTAAAAAGAGTTATCTTTATTTGTTGCTGCACATTTCAATTAAGATGTAATACATTTTTATGGTTATTGTTCAATTGAAATAATTTAAAGTTGTATTCACATATGATACCCAGGTTAGTTTTATAATTTCTTTATCAGTATTTAGATTAGATTAGTTGGTATTTTCATTTCAATAATTTAGTCCCACTTTCCCTTAATCCAACCATTCCATTACCAATCCGTTCAAATTAGTAGGAAACTGGTCCTATAAATCCATTTGGAGCCACCATCCCAAACGGAAAAGGAGTTTTCTTAAGGTCCCAACCGGGTGGTTATCCCCCGATGTTTGAAGTAGCGATTTTCAAGGCTTCAATATTTTTTGTGCTAGAAGGAGGGGCAAAGCTATGAATGGAAGATAAATCTAAAGCTGAAAGACATTCTAAGAGCACAAAACCCTCATCACCTTCAATTTCTTCCACATCTCAAATCACAAGAGAAGAAATTGAGAAAAGTATTCAAACACCCACTACCAAATTTTTAGATCAATCAGATAATCCAACTCCTGAGTCCCCTGAAGTTGAGGCCTTGACCCATAAAATTCAAGGGTTCTCATTATCATTAGAAGAATCAGAATTATCCAAAGGTAGTGTCTCTTCGTAGTTTTTTTCTTCAAGAACTCTTACTAGATCACAAAGTGAAAACTTGGAATTTCCCCAAATGAATTTCCTACACCTAGTAGAGTCAAAGAAATAAAAACTCCATCGAAAACAGAAAGTAGTACTAGTTCTTCATCGCATATTCAACCATCTATTTCCCAAGCTCCAAATTAGGAAATTACAGTAGTCTCATCTACATCTGCTCAATCTTCCTCCTCTGTTCAAACTTCATCTTCTCAATCTTCATCTCCTCAAATTACATCTACTCAAACATTAATCGTCTCTTCCGGTACTTCAATAGTTACTACTCATATACCAGTTATCCCTTCTAGTTCATCTACCATCGTTACAAGAATGGTACAACCAACACAAAGACCATGGACCAGACCAGGAGCTGTGAATATGGCTGCACCTTTGCATGATCTACCTGATCATCCTGAAAAAATGGCTCCCAAATTTTAGTCTAGATAGTGGTATATCAGCAGAAGAACATATCAATAACTTCATTCTTGCTATAAATCTGAATCAAGTAGTGCATGCAGATGTTGTAGTCTAATTATTGCCCTATACTTTACAAGGAACAACAGGATCCTAGTACTTTTCCTTACCTGCTGATTCTATCACTGATCGGGATATGTTTGAGGAACAATTTTTAACTAAATATGGAGATGATAGATCATTTTCTACCCTAATTAAAGATCTCTCCAGTTTAAATACTCAATCAAAGGAACCCATTAAATACTTTAACTCATGATTTAATAAACTCTTGAACAAGATTCCTGCAACATCTAAACCTAGTGAACAAGTTAGAAGTGAATGGTACATTAATGCTTTACCCTCAAATATAGCAATTTTTGTAGATAGAGCTGCAAAGCTAACTTTAGTTGAAAATATGAAGGAAGCTATTTCAGTGGAAAAGCGAATGATTTCTCTAGATAAGAAAAACGCTATTGATGAAATAAAATCAAAGAAAGTCACTTCTAAAGATGATTCCAAGAAAAAGACAACAAGAGATCCATATGACATGGAAGGTTTACGAAAATTTCTTAAAACCATGTCTAATGAGATGATTGAGATCAAAAAGAAAGTAGCATAAACTCCTACAAAGAGACCATTTAGAAATTTCAAGAGAAATAAAACTGAATCAAAACCTCCCAATGCAATTTCCAATGCAGAATTAGAAGATGATGAAGAAGAAGAGAATCCTCTAATATCAGATGAAGAAGATGAAAGGGAAGAAGTTGTTGAACTAAATGGAATGTGGGATTTCATTCTCCCTAATTCAGATATTGACATGGAACAGGAAGCTATGCCTGTAAGTACAAGGAGAAAATCTACATCGAAACCTGTTCAAACTATTCCAAAGAAGAAAAATACAACTCCAAGTACCAAAGACAAAAATCCTGCAAAAAATTCTTCTTCATTACCCACTCAGAATCAGCCATCATCTCCCAATCCTCCCACATCATCATCCAAAACTCTGGTAGTATCAGATACAATGGATTATAATATCATTAACGACATGAAAAATACAAGATAGAATATTTCATTACATGAACTCAGCAAACTCAAACATCAACAAAAGCTGTTATTAAAAGAGTTAAATGCTACACCTATTGCTCCTCTACCAAGTGGTATGGTAGCTAAAGTAGCTAAAGGGACTGGTAAGCCACCAGAAAAAGTAGATGCATCCAAAACTGTTCTTATTGGAGAAAGATCAGGTTCCCATACACCTCCATTTCTGCTAACCTATGAAATCTACAATAAGAACTTACATAATTGTTTAATTGATTCTGGAGGATCCTCTAATATAATGCCTTCTTCAGTTTGTGCTAAGTTGAATATCGAACCTCAGAAGTCTATTGCTCACATTGTACAATTGGATTGCTCCAAGGTTCAAGTTATTGGAGAAATCAATTCAGTTACCATTAGACTAGCTTTTGACCCTAGGATTTTCCAAAGAATCGATATTCTGATTGCAGATATTCTAGAATTCTATGGGTTAGTCTTAAGCATGGACCGGTCTACGAAAATTAATGGTTACATCGCTACTGATTATTCACATATGTGGCTTCCCTACAAGGGAGAACCAAATCAAATTAAAATCGAGTGAGAAAAACATATGATGCACATTGTGACTGAATTTGAACAACCTAATGAACCTGTAGCTTTCAACAATAATATTCTTGGAGGTTATTTTGCCGAGTATTTTCTTGGAAATTTTACTACACCACAATCACCATTCTCTGTAAATACTTTTGTTTCTCAAATTGAAAATTTTTCACAATCTGATTCTTTAGAATTGTTAATTTTTCTGATTCTTTTGTAGATAAACCTGTTGATAAAACTTTATTTTGGTCATTATATTTTGATGGATCAAAATCTAGTGACGGGGCAGGAGCAAGATCCATCCTAATTGATCCAAAGGGAGAGAATACTATGCTATCATGTAGATTAGAATTTGAGTGCACTAATAATACTGTTGAATATGAGGCCTTGATTCAAGGGCTTTATAAGGCCATATGCTTAAATGTAAAATACCTGAAAGTATATGGAGATTCCAAAATTGTCATAAGACAAGTAAGGAATACCATCCATTGTCTTTCAGGACATATCAAACATTATCAAACTCTAGTACAAGTGTTGGAAATATTGTCATTGATGGAAAAGGAATTGGCAAAGACAGGAGCAGCACCTAAACTATCCATAAGGCAAAAGAGACAGAAAGGTAGCAGAGGCAGCAGATGAGATAGAATAGTAGAGTTGAATTAGGGGTTTAATACAGTTTGCAAAGGAGATGAAAAAAGGGAGAGCTGCTAGGAAGAGACAAGGTAATAGATTGAAGGACAAATTGAATATCTGGCTAAGATTTGTATATGTTAATGAAGAACTGTGGAATTGTGTTAAGTATGAGTAAATCTAGAATATATATGACCTGTGTGATCAATTTCATAATGGGCAGAGGACGCCTACGGTGCCCAGAGAAGAATGAAATCATTGTTAAGGATATGTGTATTATATGTGTATTGACTGATGTAATTCTTGTGTGGAATCCCCTGAATCTCTGTATGAGTCTCTGCGAATGGAGTTAAAAGTGAAACCCTGTTGAGGGATCATGGTGGTAGGATTCGAATTCCAGGATGCGACCTTCTTGTAATGAAGATCTGGCTTAGCTTAATATTTGCAGTGGTGGAATTACTTGCTTGAATATATAGGGGGCTCTCGAGGCATTTAGTATATCCATTGAAGAACTTAATGGTGGCAGAGATATGATGTTTTTGAATGTACAGGTAGAAGCGGAACTGTGACAGGATAGAACTCTGAAATGGAAGGTTGACATGTTATATATATCATAGCAGAATTTAGGAATGACATTGAATTGTCACGAGTCAATGTTTCTAAGGAAATCCCGTCGGAAGAGAACTACATTTGTTCATTGGTTATTGGAAATTCTGCCAAAGATAGACCAGAGTTATAGCGCAAACCCAGACTAACCCTTTGGAATCATGAATAGAACCTTGAGCGAAGGGTGGAACCATGAAGGAAGAACAGTGAAGGCGGTTTATGGTTTTCATCGCACTACTCTCAACGGGCAAGCGATATTCAAGAGGTGGGGAGCGATTCCATAGAACGGGCGACACGCGTCCCTGTACAATTCTACAAAACCACTTTTTATTGTGTGCCATCGCGCGTTATAGTTCAACCTAGGACACCCAGTGATATCATTGAGCGTCGTTGATCTGGGAAGGGGTCATCGGATGGTCGTCATTTGTTGAAGGTGCGTGAATATTAACACAGGTACGGCGGGCCATCGCTCGTTAACGATTAGTATCGGAGGTCAAGCGATATGCATATACGTTGTTGATCTGGAAGCTTGCTAATCTAACGGTGATCGGACGCTGGACTTGTGCGAAGTTTACCTATGGTACCTTGCACATATTTGATTGGCTATTGACTATATTTGTGGGCCTGGGGTCAAAGGTTTACCATATTATTTGGAAGGGTTAAAATGCGAAGGGTTAACTTTAATCCTAAAGTTCTGTTCAAAATTGTAAATATATTTATTTATCAATTTCTTTAAATTGATAAATAAAAATTAAAAAGAGATCAAAAAGCCCCGTGGGATAAACTAAAAGGAATACTGTCAAAGGAATACCATTAGCAGTTCGTGGTTTTGACTCATGGTTTTAATAAAGGGAAAACTATATAAGGAGAAGAAAAATAAAGAACAATGTGTGCATTGTAAGGGTGGTGAATAAAAAATTTCTAAAAAGAATATCTGTATGGGCGAGCTCTGTTCATAACGGATAAATCTGAAACTACGATGCACCCATGAATATAATGATGAATCTATGGTGTGAAAGACGGATGAAATCATGACGAACTAGTGTGAGTATACAGAAAATAAATAAATCTGGTGACTAGTAAGGTATGTCGTATGGAAACTGGTGGATCCAGTATGAAAGTTGATGAAACGTGGTCCGCAGTGGTGCTAAGGGTCGAAGCCTTCAGAGAGGGGGTTGTAGCTCCCTTCCAGTGGTAGCTAGTAAACGAGAGCAGGGGGTAGTAGCTCCCTTCCAGGAGAGGCTGGTAAACGAGAGAAGGTTGAAGCCTTCTGCAGGTGGGTGCCTGCGTGCTGGTATAAGTCTGCACCAGCATATATTGTAAGAATTTTTCTCTACAATAAATATTGAAGACTGAGATTACAGCAGTGGTGGTTTTCTCCCGAATTGGGTTTCCACCTTAAATCTTGGTGTTCATATGTGTTGTTTTGTGTGATGGTTTGTTCTGTTATTTCTGTTCATGCTTAATGCTTATCTGATGCAATACTCTAAGTAAAGACATAATAAGATATCTGGACATACATATTGGATGCAGTACTGTAACATATGGTTTTAAGAGAAAGCAAAGAAAAAATTTTCAGTCCTAGATACTGATTCACCCCCCCCTCTTAGTATTTTTCCCAACAATTGGTATCAGAGTAGGTCCTTATAAAAAATCTTAGCCGCTAGAAGGAAGATCAAGCAAGATGAGAAATCAAGATGGAACAACATCTATCAGGCCTCCGCTCTTTAACGGAAACAATTTAATCTTCTGGAAAACAAGGATGAGATCCTATCTTCAGTCTCTGGGAGCAGAGGTATGGGAAATTGTTGAACAAGGTTATCAATATCCAGCTGCAGTACCAACAGATCCAATGGAAAGAAAGAATTATGAAACAAATGCAAAGGCGGTCAATGCTCTATTGGGAAGTCTAACTGAATCAGAATTTGTCAAAGTCATGCAGCAGAATACAACAAAGACAATATGGGACAAAATCATTCTAAGTTATGAAGGTGATGCAAAGGTAAAAAGTGCTAAACTCCAAACTCTCAAAATTCAATATGAGAATCTAAAAATGGATAATGAGGAGAGCATTGCCAATTTCTTTTTACGTCTTGATGATATTGTAAATCGTATGAGAAATCTGGGAGAAACAATAACCGAATCTACCTTGGTTGAGAAAGTCTTAAGATCACTAACGACAAAATTTGAGTCAAAATTTTCTGCCCTTGAAGAAAAGCAGGATATTCAAAACCTTACTATGGTGCAACTTCATGGCATACTAACTGCATATGAAATGAGCGTAGGAGGATGGTTCAGAGGTAAGCTTCCTTTCAAATTCTTTGATTGTGGAAGAGTTGGTCATTATGCTGCTAAGTGTCCTTATAAAGAAACACATAAAAAGGGGAAGGAAGTAGCAAAAAGGAGTAAGAATCGTTTTAGCACTAGAAAGAGTTACTATACTCATGAAGATAGTGATGGGTTGTCTGATAGTGAAGAATAATGTGAACAAGATCTTAGACTTCTCATGGAATTTGAAAAAGAATCTAGAGAAGAAAAAGATACTTTTGTGGATGCTCTAGAAGACAGTGATTTTCTTGATGAAAACAATAAACTCAAAATTTGCTTAGAAGAAAGTAAAATAACCATAGAAACTCTGAAAAATCAGCTTGAAGAAAAAGAGAAACACAATGAGAAATTAGAGTGTGAAGTAGTAATTCTAAGAAAAGAACTTGAGAAAGGAAAAACTCTGAATCTTAGATTTGCTAAAGGATCTGAAAAATTAGATGAGATTATCAAGGTACAACGTTCTCCTCTTATAAAGACAAGTCTTGGATATATTGGAGAATCTTCTCAGGCTTCAGCACCCAATTATCTAAAAGCAGTTACAGCTGGTTTACAACATGCTGCCACTCAGCAAGGGAATAAAGAATCTTTACAGATAAAGCATGATCATCTCAATTCAAATAACACTAACAGGAATGTCTTTCGAAGAAACACCAATCAACAAGTAAATTCATATAGAAGATTTTATGATCGCAGAAATTTCTTCTTCAATGGACAATGTTTCTCATGTCACAATTTTGGTCATAAAGTTGTTCAATGTGTTGCATATAAAACCATCATGACAAGAGAATCAAGAAAGAAAAGGATTGATATTGAAACAAAGAAGAATACCTATAACAACTTTTCTCCTCTTCAAAATGAAGTTGAATGTGCTTATTGCAATAACTTTGGCCATGAAGAATCTGAATGCAGGAGCAAAGTTCAGCCAAAATAACATGTACCTTCAAGCTCCAAAGTATGGAAAAAGAAGGAATTACAAGTTGAAAATTGTGGCATAGCGTTATTTGTAGAAGATGAAGAAAACCAATGGTACATTGATAGTGGATGCTCAAGACACATGACAGGTGATAAAGACAAACTTCTTGCATATAGTGCTCTAGAAAAATAAAAAAATGTTACATTTGGAAATGACACTCCTGCGGTCATTAAGGGAAAAGGGTATGTTTTTCTAAAAGAAAAGGTGAAAGCTAATGAAGTCATGTATGTGGATGGATTAAAGCATAACCTGTTAAGTGTAAGTCAAATGTGTGATCAAGGAACTGAAGTTGTCTTTAGTTCAAAAGAATGTGTGGTACGTGATCTTGATACAGGTAAAGTAATTATAAAAGGAAAAAGAACTCCAAACAACCTGTATATATTGAAGAACCCCAAAGAACAATGTTATTTGAGTAAATCTTTAGAAAATTGGCTATGGCATAGAACGTTGGGGCATCTGAGCTTCTCTCAAATCAACAAATAAAGCAGACTTAAAGCTGCTCGTGATCTTCCCAATATTACCCTACCTGAAAATATCATATGCAAATCCTGCCAATTCGACAAGCAAACCAAGGTACAATTTAATGCCAAGGAAGGATCATCAAGTAAGCCTCTTGAACTCATTCATACTGACATATGTGGACCTATGAGGAAAAAGTCACCATGTGGTGAAGAATACTATATCTTATTCATTGATGATTTCTCTAGAATGTGTTGGATTGGGCTACTTAAACACAAAGATGAAGCATTTGAGAAATTTTAGATCTTCAAAGCACTAGTTGAGAATGAATTAGATCTAAAAATCAAGTGTCTCAGATCTGATCGAGGAGGAGAATATACATCCAATGAATTCCTTGAATTCTGTGAACAACATGGCATAAAAAGACAGTTCTCTGTAGCTGGCACTCCTCAAGAGAATGGCATTGCAGAAATAATGAACAGAACAGTTCAACAAATGGCTAGAGCTATGCTTGATGTCCGAAACACCTGACACATTTTGGGGAGAAGCAGCACATACAGCAGTAAACATTCTCAACAAAGCACATGTTCATGTAAATAGTGATAAAACTCCATATGAACTCTGGTATGGTAATCCTCCCACTATAAATCATTTTAGAATTTTTGGGAGCAAATGCTTTATCAAGAATAATGATGAAAAACTTGGCAAGTTTGAACCCAGAGTAGATGAAGGAATATTTCTTGGTTACTCCTCTAGGAGTAGGGCATATAAATTTTACAATAAAAGACTTCGGAAGATTGTTGAATGTATTGATGTTGTTATTGATGAGTCTCCTGCAGCTCCAAAAGAAGAAAAGCAAACAACAAATGAAGATGATGATGACACATATCCTTCTACATCAAATAGTAATGATACAAACAGTGAACCCAGTGAAGAACCCGAAGAGGATTTGTCTGAAAAGGCTCCATCTAGATATGTTCAAAAGAATCATCCAGAATCTCAAATTTTGGGAGAAAAGGAATCAGGTGTACAAACAAGAAGGACTCTTGTGGGATCTTCTAGCAATCTGGCATTTCCGTCCACTATTGAACCTCACAGTGTCAGTCAAGCTAGCAAAGATGAATGTTGGATTCAAGCCATGAATGAAGAGCTTGATCAAATTGAAAAGAATCACACTTGGGAATTAGTACCAAGACCTCATGACAAAAATTTCATTGGAACTAAATGGATATTCAAAAACAAGTTAAATGAGAATGGGGATGTTATAAGAAATAAAGCTAGACTTGTTTGCAAAGGGTATGCTCAACAAGAAGGTATAGACTTTGAAGAAACCTTTGCTCCTGTAGCCAGACTTGAAGCCATAAGAATGTTTCTTGCTTTTTCAAGTTTCCAACAAATCAAAGTCTATCAAATGGATGTTAAATCTATTTTTCTCAATGGTGATCTAGAAGAAGAAGTCTATATAGAACAACCAGAAGGATTCATATTGGAAAATGATGAAAAACTTGTTTGTAGACTTAAAAAGGCTCTATATGGTCTCAAACAAGCTCCAAGGGCATGGTACTATCGTCTTGACAAATATCTTCATCAACAAGGATTTTCAAAAGGGTCTGCTGATAACAACTTATACACAAAAACTGAAAATGACAAACTATTGATTGTGGTTGTATATGTTGATGATATCATTTTTGGAAGTAATAAAGAGTCTATGAGTCAGAAATTTGCTTCTGATATGCAGCAAGAATTTGAAATGTCTTTGCTTAGGGAACTAACATTCTTTCTTGGCTTGCAAGTGCAACAAGCAACAGATGGCATATTCTTATCACAAGCAAAATACCTCAAGCAAATCCTGAAGAAGTATGGCATGGAATATTGCAAACCTGTAAGTACACCAATGATAACCGGATGTAATCTCAGTTCTAATGATGATTCCCCCATGGTGAATCAACCAGAATACATATCTATGATAGGAAGTCTACTTTATCTCACTAGGACAAGACCAGATATTATGCATGCAGATGGGATTGTTGGATGATTCCAAGCTAATCCAAAAGAGTCTCACCTTCAGGCTATGAAAAGAATATTCAAATATCTACAAGGAACTCAAGACTTTGGACTATGGTATCCAAAGAATGTTGATCTTACTCTTCATGCATACACTGATGCAGATTGGGCTGGAAGTGTTGATGATCGGAAAAGAACTAGTGGTGGTGCATTCTATATGGGGCCCCGGTTAGTATCTTGGTTCAGCAAGAAGCAAAGCTCCATTGCCTTATCTACAGCAGAAGCAGAATATGTGGTTGTTGCATCATGTTGCACTCAACTTCTCTGGATGATGCAAACCCTACAAGACTTTCAAATCAAATGTTCACCTCCTATCTCCATTATGTGTGATAATACAAGTGCTATTAGTATCTCAAAGAATCCTGTTATGCATTCCAAGACCAAGCACATTCCCATCAAATATCACTTCTTACGTGAACAAGTGCTTGAACAAAAGGTGAAATTGGAGTATGTTTCCTCCAAAGAACAAGTTGCTGATATATTTACCAAACCTATACCCAGGTAAGCGTTCGAATATCTCAGAAAGAAACTGGGAGTAGTCTCTGCCATGCATAGGATCAGGTCTACTTAATTACAGAAGATTAAATTGGTTGTGAGGTGATGTTAGGCATCTCTGAATGCACAGGCTCAGGGGGAGCATTGGTCATATGAAAAGGATGAATTGTTGGTCATATTATGTTTGAAGATGCAACATGATCTCAGGGGGAGCATGGCATTATCAGTTCAAAGGATCTTGATCAAAATCTTTGCCATTGATGTCAAAGGGGGAGGAAAAGCAACAAAGGGCTTCTGTAAGGCCATCAGAGGAAGAGTATTGTCATCAATGCCAAAGGGGGAGATTGTTGGAAACATTGTAATTGATGGCAAAGGAATTGGCAAAGACAGGAGCAGCACCTAAACTATCCATAAGGCAAAAGAGACAGAGAGGTAGCAGAGGCAGCAGATGAGACAGAGCAGTAGAGTTGAATTAGGGGTTTAATACAGTTTGCAAAGGAGATGACAAAAGGGAGAGCTGCTAGGAAGAGACAAGGTAATAGATTGAAGGACAAATTGAATATCTGGCTAAGATTTGTATATGTTAATGAAGAACTGTGGAATTGTGTTAAGTATGAGTAAATCTGGAATATATATGACCTGTGTGATCAATTTCATAATGGGCAGAGGATACCTACGGTGCCCGGAGAAGAATGAAATCATTGTTAGGGATATGTGTATTATATGTGTATTGACTGATGTAATTCTTGTATGGAATCCCCTGAATCTCTGTATGAGTCTCTGCGAATGGAGTTAAAAGTGAAACCCTGTTGAGGAATCATGGTGGTAGGATTCGAATTCCAGGATGAGACCTTCTTGTAATGAATATCTGGCTTAGTTTGATATTTGCAGTCGTGGAACTACTTGGTTGAATATATAGGGGGCTCTCGAGGCATTCAGTGTATCCATTGAAGAACTTAATGGTGGCAGAGATATGATGTTTTTGAATGTACAAGTAGAAGCGGAACTGTGACAGGATAGAACTCTGAAATGGAAGGTTGACATGTTATATATATCATAGCAGAATTGAGGAATGACATTGAATTGTCACGAGTTAATGTTTGTAAGGAAATCCCGTCGGAAGAGAACTACATTTTTTCGTTGGTTATTGGAAATCTTGCCAAAGATAGACCAGAGTTATAGTGCAAACCCAGACTAACCCTTTGGAATCATGAACGGAACCTTGAGCGAAGGACGGAACCACGAAGGAGGAACAATGAAGGCGGTTTATGGTTTTCATCGCACTACCTTCAACGGGCAAGCGGTATTCAAGAGGTGGGGAGAAATTCCATAGAATGGGCGACACACGTCCCTGTACGATTCTACAAAACCACTTTTTATTGTGCGCCATCACGCGTTATAGTTCGACCCAGGACGCCCAGCGATATCGTTGAGCGTCGTTGATCTGGGAAGGGGTCATCGGACGGTCGTCATTTGTTGAAGGTGCGCGAATATTAACACAGGTACGGCGGGCCATCGCACGTTAACGATTGGTATCGGAGGTCGAGCGATATGTATATACGTCGTTGATCTGGAAGCTTGCTAATCTAACGGTGATCGAACGTTGGACTTGCGCGGATTTTTCTTATGGTACCATGCACGTATTTGATTGGCTATTTACTATATTTGTGGGCCCGGGGTCAAAGGTTTACCATATTATTTGGAAGGGTTAAAATGCGAAGGGTTAACTTTAATCCTAAAGTTCTGTTCAAAATTGTAAATATATTTATTTATCAATTTCTTTAAATTGATAAATAAAAATTAAAAAGAGATCAAAAAGCCCCGTGGGATAAACTAAAAGGAATAATGTCAGAGGAATACCATTAGTGGTTCGTGGTTTTGACTCATGGTTTTAATAAAGGGAAAACTATATAAGGAGAAGAAAAATAAAGAACGAGGGTGGCATTGTAAGGGTGGTGAATAAAAATTTCTAAAAAGAATATTTGTATGGGCGAGCTCTGTTCATAACTGATAAATATGAAACTACGATGCACCCATGAATATAATGATGAATCTCTGGTGTGAATGACGGATGAAATCATGAGGAACTGGTGTGAGTATACAGAAAATAAATAAATCTGGTGACTGGCAAGGTATGTCGTATGGAAACTGGTGGATCCAGTATGAAAGTTGATGAAACGTGGTCTGCAGTGGTGCTGAGGGTTGAAGCCTTTAGAGAGGGGGTTGTAGCTCCCTTCTAGTGGTAGCTGGTAAATGAGAGCAGGGGGTAGTAGCTCCCTTCCAGGAGAGGCTGGTAAACGAGAGAAGGTTGAAGCCTTCTGCAGGTGGGTGCCTGCGTGCTGGTATAAGTCTGCACCAACATATATTGTAAGAATTTTTCTCTATAAAAATATTGAAGACTGAGATTACAGCAGTGGTGGTTTTCTCCTGAATTGGGTTTCCACCTTAAATCTTGGTGTTCATATGTGTTGTTTTGTTTGATGGTTTGTTTTGTTATGTCTGTTCATGCTTAATCCTTATCTGATGCAATACTCTAAGTAAAGACATAATAAGATATTTGGACATACATATTGATGCAAGATCGTAACATATGGTTTTAAGAGAAAGCAAGGAAAATTGTCTTACCCCTAAATACCGATTCACCCTCCCCCTCTCAATATTTTTCCCAACACTAGGTCTCGAAAGTGTTCATTACTCCTTATTTTCCCCTTTTCGCTCATATTTTCTTTATCCTAAGTCTTATCTAAGCCCTGCTGAATCCCAATCGCGCATTGCAAATTAAAAATTCCAAATGATAAGCACGCAAGATTACAACAAAAGGGTCGAAGTGTGATTTTCGATGAGGGTGGGACCCGATCGCATATCGCAAATCACAAAGTTTAACCTTTCACCTCCCGCTGCTCATGAAAAAATCTGCAATCTACGAGCTGCGGGCTAGCCTAGCTTTTCCTTGCCACGTCATCCCTGCTCGTCGCACATCGCACATTGCCAGTCTTAATGTTTACCTCCACTTCCTCACCACAAAAAATCCCCGACCACGATCTGTGGGCGGCCGCCATATCCTTGCCACATCACCTCCTGCCATCGCCCTTCGCACATCGAAATATTTAACTTTAAACTTTCGCCACTTATAAACTAAAACTTCCAAACTGCGATTGTGATATAGCATTGGGACCCCACCTTTCTTACCACGTCTGCTCTCGCCTTCTCCCTTCATCCTATCCCATCACCCCTGCCAACACAGTCATTGCACCATAAAAGATTCGGGTCGTTATCCAACGGACCTGCGCCACCTCCACTCCACCAAATCGTTGTTTTAAAGCCAGAATTTGGCATAACTGCAAAGTTTGCTATGTTTGTTATTTTCAAAGTGTTGTAGGTGTGAAATTCGCAGGTATTATCAAAGAAAGTGCAAGCTATTGCCAAAGATCCATTTGTTTATCAATGAAGAGTTGTCAGCTCTCAGTGAATCGGATTACAGTGCTCCTTTAGACTGTTCAATCCCAGTCACGATTCCCCCCGGTCATATCCCTCCCCCAGTACTGATCCATAGAAATTTCCCTTTCTTTGTTCCCCCTTCTGTCATCCTATTCTTCATTACAGGTAGAGAAAGGAGATACATTGAAGAAGCATGCCTCCCAAGAAAGATGAAAAGGCACGGTGGACACATCAACACAACCACTGATTGATTAGAAGTGCCAACATCATATCATTTTTAATGATCCAGCAGAGGTGGCCCAAAGTAAAGCCAGATGTTAGAGCTACCCATTGTTGCCTCTTCGCAACCATCTCAGCGACCTCCAAGCCACTTTTTGGATTCACGAAGAGCCGCCTATGTTTTGCATTCATGAATAGCCGCTAAAATTAATTCTACATACGGATTTTTGTCAGATATTTTCTTTGTTCGGGCCTTGCATGGCCACACCTATCTGATTTTAGTTTGATTGTAATTAATGAAGACCGTCGAAGTAGATTAGGGAAACCAACATAATTGCAGTTAAATACTGCATGTATTTTCATTATCAAGGGTTGGACCTTGTTAGACTCTGCATTGTAAGAACCATTGTATTGGAGCACTATAGTTTGAGCTAGGCATCAATAAAAGAGACCATTCACATGATTCTTGAGCTATGTTAATGGTGATGTATTTCCTTAAGTGTTAATGTTTTCTCTGTCTTTCATGCTGTGCATCGATTTATCTGATTGTAAAACAGAAAATTTAGATTAAGATTTGCTGAGAGAGCACCTTAATTTTGTTTGTGTTTACTATCTTAATGTTTTCTTCTGAAGAATAGTTAAAGAATTCTTAATTTCCCTTTAGCTATTACTGAACTCCATGCTTTCTTTCATCTCATATTCACACTACCAGTAAGATCCAGTTTGCATAGTTAGCTTGCCCTGTGAATGCCCTCAAAAATTTGATGCATAATCCAGCCTTTAATGACTCAATAGCTCAATGGATTAAGTTTCATAGTTCAATCAATCCAACCACATAATCAATCAAAACAAACAACTGTCATAATTTCTATAACTAACATAATACCAACATTCATAATCATCAAGTTAAATCATAAAAAAACAGAGAGAGACCTCTCTGAGTCTAGGAAGGCTAGGTCCTGGATTCCAAAGTGGTTTGATGTTGTCCTCTATCGTTTATTCTTGCCAATCTTATAAATTATAGGGCCACAACATATTAGAAGCACCTACTTTATTACAAATATTTTATTATATTTATTCAAAATATCACTATCAAACAAAATTCAAATACTTGTGAATGTTATTCCAAAATTTATTTAAATAAAAGGCTCATTAATACTCACTTTATAGATGTGGATATGAATAATTTTAATAGGTGTTGCCTACCAAGGTGCCAGTTTTGTCCCAAAAGAAACTAAACCATTTTTTTTCCAAAAAATGTGACAAGAGTGCTTGAATCTTGTCTTTGATGGTGGAAATGACATTAACACCATTAAAAACCCCTAGGGCACTCAATATCTTGAAGCTTAACAAATGTAACCAGAATTTCCAAAAATTTCTACCCGACTTTATCCAAATCCGGCCAGAATTTCCATATTTCCATTGTTTTCCAAATGAAATTAACGTCTCTTTAGACTATATTCTTTTAATACAAGTATGTTTGTCTTAAAAATGAATATTAAAATTCTCATAATTTATTAAATTTTTTTATATAATAATTATTACAAATTAAAAAAATATATGTATATATTTTAAAAATTTTAATAAATTAATAATATAACAAAATTGTTCTAAATTTATCTATCATTATTTAGATTTGTTATATTGAATTTGTTATATATATATATATATATATTCAATTTAACATTTTCTTTCAAAAGTACTAACTATTCAAAACTGTATATCATATATATATATATGACATTTTCTTATATTTCAAAACTTGTAGTAATTCAAAATATTGGTATCACAACAATAATGTTTTTTTGCTGCAAAGAACTGAACGCCAAAGTTTTCTTGTTCCAATGTTGGGAAGAATGGATATATGGTTATACAACTCTATTTTTTTTGGGTGTGTTATCAATTTTTTATAATTAATTTTCTGATTTCGTTGGGTTCTGTGCTATATATATTTTTATATATTATATATTTGATCCATTAATAATTAACAAAATACTATTGCAAATATATATATATATATATATATATATATACCATAATATTTTATTAATACCATAATAAAAAAATATTGATAATTTTTATTTCTATTAAATTAAAATTATAAAACATATAATTAATTTTTGTTTACAATTCATTGAATTGGCCTCATACAACATTTAGTTAATTCGTGCAAACCACATTTTGAATAGGGAAGAAAAACCAATTTTAATTTTGGTTTTTGAAATTTAGTAAAAATGGCTTTGTCAAATTGGAAAATAAGTAATCACTGATTTCAATCAAAATCGTCAAAAATCTTTGTGCCTTAAACTAATAAATTTTGTTAATAGTAATTTAGTAAAACTGGCTTTGCCATGTTGAAAAAACAAAAACAAATAATGTGCGACTTCAATTAGATTTATCAAGTTTAGTCAAATTGGACAAATACTTAATCGGTGATTTCAATCAAAATCCTCAAAAATCTTTGTCCCTTGGCCAAAATTAATTAAGTTCTCAACGAGAGAAGGGACAATGGACATCTCATTGACCTTTTTCCAAAATTAGTTAGGTTCTCAACCAATTTTCTTGTAAACTTAATAAATTTCGTTAATAGTAATTTAGTAAAATTGGCTTTGCTAAATTGAAAGATAGTTGTTTATGGAGTAGGGGGAATTGTGCTTGATAGTCAAAAGTGGTTGGAATTTTTACCAGATTTGAATCATGTTTTTTTATGGTGAAAATAAATTTAGCACTATCAAAAACTTTTAAAACACTCAAAATATTAAAGTTTGATAACTATAACATGGATTTACAAAAATCACTGTCAAATTTTCTTAAAATTTTACAAAAATTCCCATAATTTTCAAAATTAAAAAACAATCTAATTAAAAAATTAAAAAAACAAATACCGAGTAGTGTCACAAAAACTGTACCAGACTCCCATAATAACAAAAAGGGAAAAGAGACAATTCATTGGCCCATTTCCATCAATTTACTCACGAAAATGGAAAACTGACAATTCGTTAAGAGTCTGTTATCTGAAAATTATGTTCACCCATTGTTCACAACTTTGCATGGAAGCAACGGCCCTGTTTGCTGCTAACTTCGCTAACATCATGACCACAGCAATGCCAGGCGCTGTACTTTTATTCAGAGGAGTTTAGTCTTAGTACAGGTGTAGAAAAATGGATGGGCAATTGTTTTTTTTCTCTTTTCCGGAAATTTTTTTGGCCAATTATGTCGATTTCTCGAAATTCTAAATTTCCAGAGAGTATAATATTCACGCAATTTGCTGTATCGCCACCATAATTGGGTGATTTTCTAGCCTACCCGGTCAGATTCCCTTCTTGAACACGACAGACTAACGTTTTATTCCATTTAATTTCCAAATCTCCCCTGAAACGATTGCGAGAATTATTGAATATTCACAAGCTGTCAAACATACATTTCATAATTCTTCATGGAATATTCGAAACTCTTCCGTCTGTCTTTCCTTCTCTGGCGTTCAACTTTACAACCTCCTGATACGACTTAACCCTCATTTTATCTCTTTGGTATAGCTAGTTTCTCCTATTTTACCCATGGAAACACTTGTTTTACCAATTTAGTTACAAGGCAATCTAATCTGGTTGCTAATAGTTAATTTGGTTTCATGTAAACCTTAAATAGTTTAGCCTATATTCCAAATTCACTTTTATATATGGAAAAAAAAGAAAAAAACATGTTTTTCTTTCTCCAATCTTGAAAAAGAAAGTGAATATTTACCTATATTAATTAGCATTCCCATTGCATCACAATTATGTTAGACACCTAATTCTTGGGAATTTCATGAATATCTTGTAAATATGTAAATGGGGAAATCTAAACAGTTAGAATATGAATTCGTTGTGGAAGATGAAGGACCATTTTTATAATGCTATATAAGTCTATACCTATTAATATAAATCAATTCATTTTTTGGGAGTTAACTAACTAAATATTTATATGACTCACATTTATAATCTGACTGATGGTCAAACTCTTCAACCTTGAGTTGAAATACGGTGACCCTTGGCCCTAGAATTTGAAATTAGATCCATCTTGGATGATGTAGTTGCCAATGGATTTAAAAAGGATATTCCTCTCATAGCCTTTGTGAAGGCCCTCTACCCTAGATACTCTCATTATGTTGAATCCCTCCAAGCTAGTGCAAAACTAAAAGTCATTACTTTTGACACCCAGCTTGCAAAATGAGAGAAAGCATTCAAGATGAGGAAGATAACAAATAAGTCCCCTAAAGAAATAGTGTACCATGCTGAGAAGGGGAAGAATTAGTCACATGATTTTCTGGCAAGGGGGGAAAACACCATCAAGGAGAAATATCTGATTCACTGCATTCGCTACAACAAAAGATAAATATGATGTGACAACATGTAGAATCTCATAGGAGAGAAAAAATAAGATAAGGATAAAAAATTAGATCCACCTAAAGGTAAAGCACCTAAATTTGCTCATTATATTGTTTCTCGTTGCTTGAAGATTTGTTTCATGCTACATTTGCTTCTTAGAGAGATGCATGGTTGGTTGATATAGGTGCAACCTACTATATGACATTTAGGGAAGAGTTCTTTGAATATCTCAATGAGAATGTAGATGGAGTTATGTATTTTGCAAACAAGAAAGGGATCAAGCCTTCGGGACTAGGCACCATCAAGATTAAACTACTTGGACTTCCTAATTTTCTTTTGCATGATGTAGTCTACCTGCCAAGACTTACAGAAATCTGTTGTCACTTGTTCACATTTTCCAGCGAGGCCACTCTATTTATATGTTTTATGGAAAATTAGAGATAAAGATAACATCTCACAACATAGTTGTCATGGCTGGAGTAGAGGAGGAAACTATGTTGAAGTTGCAAGGAATATCTGTTGGTGCACAAAACTTTGCATATATTTCTTAATACAATGAATGTACATTACCATCCAACTTCTATGACATACAAGATTTGGATATCTTAATAATGATAGTCTTCTCTTCTTGAAAAAGAATGGTGTTTCTAGTTTACCAACTATTCCTAGGAAATTAAAGCAATGTGAAGGTTGTATCCTAGGAAAACATAGAAAGCAACCATTTCATGATTATACTTCCAAAGCATGTAGAAAAATTGCATTAATTCATTCTGATTTGTGTGGCCTTATACTTGTTCATTCTACAATTGGAAATAGATATCTAATGACTATTATTGATGATTATGCTATGATGTGTTGGGTATACTTGTTGAAAATCAAATCAAAAGCTTTCGAAACTCTCATGCATGGATTGAAAATGATGCACAATCACATATTGGCTCCCTTTGTAATGATAATCTAAAACAATATACTTCTAATGAATTTGAAAACTACCTTTTCCAACATGGGATTCAACTTCAAACTATTATTCCATATAATCCTCAATAGAATTGTGTATCTAAAAGAATGAGCATGACTAATATGGTTGGCTAAATGATGTGTTTCAAAAATGTAAAGATGATATTTTGAATTGATGTAACTTTATTTACACAGACCTAAAAAATATGTTACAAATTGGAAGGTATTTATTACATCATTAAGAAACACTATAATCAATATATAATACTTTGTGTTTTCCTGTAATACCAACCTTCCTTGTGTTGTAAAATGTTGTTCATTTCAAGTATATGGTAAATGCAAATGTATATCATTAAAATTTAAATAAAAAGTTGATATCAAAAGAATGATGACTTACGAGATTCATTTTATAACGTTATAGCTCATATAAATATTATTTTGAATATATATATATATATATATATATATATATATATATATATTATTTTTAGTTTTAGTTGAGTATATTTATAATTTATTTTATTAAAAAATTAAAAAGATATAATAAAATTAATTTATATAATTTGAATTTTTAAATTATTTTTAACTCAAACTTAAATTCATTTATTCTTACATTAAATTGATTTATATATTTTAAATTAATAAAATTTATAATATCACTAAAATTATATTATTAAATTTGAAATAAAAATAGAACACCAAATAAATAAATACTTAAATTGTTCGAATGTAGACCCATTGAATTTGAAATTTCAACCTTTAATGTCATCTTCCTTGTGTTGTAAAATGTTGTTCGTTTCAAGTATATGGTAAATGCAAATGCATGTCATTAAAATTTAAATAAAAAGTTGATATCAAAGAAATGATGACTTATAAGATTCATTTTATAACGTTGTAGGTCATATAAATATTATTTTGAAAAAAAAAATATTTTTTTAATTTTTAGTTGAAAATATTTTTAATTTATTTTATTAAAAAATTAGAAAAATATAATAAAATTAATTTATATAATTTGAATTTTTAATCTTTTCACAATTTCCATTATTTTCTAATCTAATTTATATGTATTTTAATTGAAGACTAAAACATTGCAACCTCACTTCCATTGTCAGGTTTCATCAATGCAAAGTAAAGAAAGAAAATTCTGGAGGGTCTGATAATTCTCGGTATCCATCTGCTTCCTTAATGAATATTGGGCCCCCTGGTAAGTATAAGAAGTATAAAGTTTGTATGGGTATTTGTCACTTTCTAGCATTAAAGCTCTGACAGTGATTTGATATGTGAAACACTTATTATATTGAAAGTTGGTATTGGATTCTCATAAATGGTCTGCCCAAGGTTGACATGTGCACGTGTGTCGAGATTCAGAGAATAAAACTGAGCTTTCACAACAATGGTTTTGGTATAAGTTGCATTTGTATTAATTATGTTTTTTAATTAGGTTTGTTTAAATTTGAGAGGAAATTTTGTAATTATAAATTTTATTGGTTGTAAGTATTTTGAAGGTTTCTTTTTGGGATATTGAATTGATTTATATATTTGAAGTGTATATTTTATAAAAATTTAATTTAATTATTAATAATTATTAGGTGGATAGTGGAGATTTAATTTCTATTGATTTTTTTATAATATTTAAAGGTTGATATTTATTTTTAAAGTAGTTGTATTCTTTTTGTCTTTTTAATTAAATTGATTAAATGAAAAAATGTCATATGAACAAGTATCATATGAAGTGATTCATGTTTTTTTAGATTTGCTGTTTTGAAGCCATGGTATTGGTATATGGTATTGTAACAAAGCTTATTTGCAAATTAATAATCTCCATAATAAAGTGAGAGTAAATCTCCATGGAAGAATTATGTTCCATGTTTTTTTAAATGTATATATGTTTAATTTAAATATTTTTTTTTTAATTATCTAAATCTAGTAAGCTCTTTGATCCTTATTATGGATTGATGTCTATTGACATTTCCCAACAAGGTATAAATTTGAACTCCTACTTGTCAAGTACATTTTTTATGACTGGTTTCCTTTTAAATTTTCCCTTCACATGATGTTTGATTTTTATCTTTACCTGTCATTTAAATATCATGTATTATGTGTTTTGTTAATTTTTTTATTGTGAATATAAAAACATTTTTTTGTTAATATAAATTTACTTTTTTGTGTTAGTAATTTTTGTTAATATAAATTTAGTTTTTTGTGCTAGTAATTTTTTAAATTGTAGGTTGACCATAAAATAAGTTTAGACCAAGTAATATCATATATGTATATGTTTTATGTTTCTTTAGAAAGATCAAACATATTCAACTATGTTCATTTATAATGCTAAACTAGTCAATGATTTTGTGCAATTATGTATAGTCACTATTTATATAATTGCAGAAGTTTTACAAATTATGTTAAACCATTCTTGAATTTTTTTTTCAGGTAGCTTGGTTGAACACATTCATTATAATGTATTTTGAAGAGGAACAACCAATCTTAGATTTCAATTTGATTAGTTGGACTTAAGGAGGATCTTATAAATATTAATACGTATTTGAAGCCACTTTTAAATAAGAATTTGGGAGGATTCTAAGATTTCAAGCAATAATAATATGTGGGTATAGATTTTGAACAAATTCATAATCCTCTGACTAGGCTAACACCTAAAATGCACAAACCAAATTATGTTTAGATTCAAGTGTGAATGTATCGAAAGCATCATAGCCTTGGTAACCACACATTTGAGATTTCCATATCTAGCCACAAAATATATTTATTTTCTAATCAAACTAATAAATAGGCCCATTTTATAAAAACTAAGATATATCACCAATGTTCCAACACTAAAGAAACTGCATAAAACTCTCAAAATCAAATGAAAAACAAAATTTTCACCTATATAAACAAGAAAAGTGAGTTAGTGTTTTATATAGAATACCAATGACCCATGGTGTGGACATGTCATGTGAGTTTTAACCTTTAAGCTTTAGGCTTCGATGTCCATGATTTATGCTGAAGTGTGTACACATGGTGTGGCTAAAGACAGAGAAAAGTTTTTTCTAGTAAGACCAAAGATCCACTATGAATGAATCTATGCTTGTCTTGAAGTCTAATCTTAAAGTCTTAATATTGTGGGTGTCACATAATCTGATACTTATCTTGGAGTCTCAACCAAAAAAATAACTTACTTCTTTTGTTATATATATATAAAAGTCACCCATCAAATTGATGGTTTGAAAACTTAGGTAACCATCATTAGTGATGTGCAAATTTTAAAAGAGTCAATATTTGAAGGTTAAAAAGGAAAATATTAGTAAATACATGCCAAGTTCAACCCCTATTTACCAACCATTTATTTATATAACTAAGCTAATTTAAATAATGCAAAACTGTATTCCACCGACAATTATTTTATTAAATTCCTAAATTTCTATATTATTACTAAAAGAAATAATAATAATAATAATAACCTGTGGGGTTTAGCTCAATAGGTGATCGCCTTGTTATGAAGTAATGTGTACAACATGAAATTCAAAGTTCAAATCCTCGTGGGTTAAACCAAAATAATAATAATAATGATAATTTATCTATTTTGATTTTTTTTTTCAAATTAAAAAAAAACATAGATTTACAACTTCAAGAATAACATAGATACACAAAGAAGAATGGTAAGACATTTTTCTTGTCTAGTAATTAAGAGAATAAAAATATTATAAAATATTATTTTGTATTTCCCATTCAAGATGAGACTTTGTCACAAATGTTGTCATATATAATTTTATCTCATTTAAGCTTGGTATTGTTTAATTATATTTTCCTAAAATGTGTTTTTGTTGGTTTTTGATAGTTTTTAATGTTTACCTTTTAATTGTGAATTGGTATATATTTTTTCTAATGAACTAATAACAACCACATCAATAAAACTGCATTAATAGAAGGGGTTAACATATATTGATCAATATCATTTGTTTTTTATAAGAATGGAAAATGATGTTGATAGGTGTATATCAATTACTTGTACTTATGTGATTGTTATTAGTTGATGTTTGACACACATAAGGATGATAGGTAAAATTAATCAGGGTTAACCATATTAGACTCATGGTCGACTATTGTTGACCTTGTTAACTATGATTGAATATGGTCAATGATGGTTGACCAAAGTTAGCTATAATTAACTATGGTTAAACTTGGTTGACGATGGTTAACATATGGTTGACTATCGATAGCCATGGTTGAATATAGTCGGTCATTGTTATCCAGATTTAGCTATAATTTGCTAAGAAAGACTTTGGTTGACCATGTTGAATTTAGTTGACCATGGTTGAGTATAGCTAACTATGAAACACTATGTGTTTGACTATAGTTTCCTATATTTGACTATTGTTGACAATAGTTCACCATGGTTGATTACAATTGACTATGTTAACCATATTAACCATGTAAAGAATGGGTACACATGGTTATCTATGATTGAACATGGTTGAATTTGATGATCATGGTTGATTATGGTCAACTCTAGTTGACTATTGTTGAATATGGCGAATATATGGTTCATCTTGTTTTATCATGGTACACATATGAATAAATATGGGTTATTATGGATAAATTTTTTTGACTATGGTTGATTATAATTTCCCATGAAAGATTGTAGTTGACTATGGTTGACCATGGTTGACAAAATTTGACAATGGTGACCATCTTACCCATGTTGACCATGATTGACTATAGTTAACGATGATTAAATATGGTTGCATAAGGTTGACTATGGTTGTCTAAGTATGACCATAGTTAATTATGGTTATCCAAGGGTGACCATATTTGACTATAGTTGATCTTTGGTCATGTTTACCATGGTTAAGCATGTTTAAATATGTTTGACCATGTAGACTATGTATGGCCATATTTGAGCATGTGTTGACCATGGTTTGATATGGATACCTATGTTTGCCCATAAAAGACTATAGGCGACCATAGTTGACAATATTTGATAGTGATTACCATATTTCCCTCGTTGATTATGATTGACCATGGTTGACTATTGTTTCTTAAGATTGGATATGAATAACCATGGTCGACTATGGTTGAGAATGGTTGATTAAAGTGGACCATAGTCAACTAAGGAAGACCATGTTGACCATGGTTAACTGTATAAACATGGTTGATTACAATTAATAAAAGTGACCATGTTTAACTATGATTGCCCATGAAATACTATATTTGACTATGGTTGACCATGGTTAATTAAGGTTAACCAAGGGTGAGAATGTGTTGACCATGGTCGAACAAATTTAATGATGTAGTTAAATATAGTTGATCATGTATATTGGTAAGAGTGAGACAAGACAAGCAAGTGGTTGAAAAGTCCTAAAGGCCATGTATGTTATTATGTATTGATCTCAAAATGTGAATTTATAATACATCAATTAACCTTCTAGATATATATCTAGATGTAGAAATATATAAATATATTCAACTGATCTTGTAATATGCTAAAAAAACATACTGAATCAATTCTACAAATTGCGGAAACCACTTACGATCGAGCAATCACATGAACAAGAAAGAGAAAGAATTCAGTTGAACAACACAAAGATGTATATGGGGAAAGACTCGGCTAAAAACCTTGCTATCTATATATTGCAT
The DNA here is from genome assembly GCA_034641835.2 of Pinus albicaulis. NCBI lineage: Eukaryota > Viridiplantae > Streptophyta > Pinopsida > Pinales > Pinaceae > Pinus > Pinus albicaulis. Next base: position 1,412,841,819 of record CM076570.1, on the reverse strand, counting down.
AAAGTCAAGAACTTGAAACAATATAATGTTATTTCCCTTCCTGAGAAACCTTTGCACTCTGCTAATTATCTCACTCTGATCCTGGAAAGTTTGGTCCAATACTTAACCCAAAAATTGCACCTGATTGACCAGCCTGGCTTATGCATCCCTGAGGGAATTGAGCCCCTCTTAAATAGGAAATTCCCACTAATTTATTGTTCAATACATCCAAGGCGTCTTGATGAGCTCATTTATGTCCTGCGCAATTTTCTAATTATACAACTGATAGTCTACGTCGCTTTAACTCCAATCTCAACTGGGCCTTCCTTATAACTAACATGCAAAACCTATTTATAGTGAATTATTAATTATCTGATTGGTCACTGCATGTGAATTAAATTATATTTAATTCACCGGACCTCTCACTAGCTCATCTCTCAGTTAAAACTATTTAAACTGATTGTAACTCAAATAATCAAGTTAAACAATTACAACTCAAAATAAACTGTAACTGGACCCTCTAAAACTTATATTCAACTATACATGCCTCTATTTTTACCCCAAACTCGAATTGACTGAGCTAACTAAGTCTTCCCAACTTAGTTAACTCATACAAGTTGTCATAAGATGTGAAATTACAATTTACTTATAATTTAATTAAGGGAAAATTAAACTAGAATACTTTTGGGTGTCATTTTCAATATTTATTGTTTCCATTTTCAACACTAGATCACAATAAAAGATCATCAATGGATCATCACAAAACCTCATTAAGATAAGGATTACAATTGATGTTCTCGAGCTTTGCGATTTTCTAGAGACTCAATCTACAATTCCCCCCATCAATCACAAGTCTGAATAATTGTACCAATAAGCTTTGTTATATTCAATCTAATTTTAACATTTGAACTAAGTTTCGATGAATATATGCTTGAAAAAATGCCAATATTTGAATGTGTGGAAGTGAACAACTACTATGTATGAACATTTCCATTAAATAATTAAAATGAGTTTTGGTTGAGGAGACCAGTTGCTATCTTGGAATTCTCAAATTTTATCTAAATGTTGATTGAAATGATTGATAAGACTTCAAAAATTTAAGCCTGATAGTTGATATTCCCCATATGAGGAGCAAGGTGAGAAGATTTTTTATATTTCATGTTTAGAAAGGATCCAAGCTGGGGTTATGGATTCTTTAGATGATGGTTTTTCTAGTTAACCATTAACCTTCTTCCACAAAAATTGGTGGTTTATGGTTTACCACTAACCAATCTACTTTGAATAAAGTGGTGGTTTTTGGATGACCACTAACCAATCAACTTTCAATAAACGGTGGTGGTTTTGGATGGCCACTAACTAATTTTACTTCATCAATTTACTCCTCCCCTTAAAGGTGCAGGAGATTTTACTTTATCAATGTGACCCTCCCGCCACCCCACCCCTTTAGGTGTGGAGTGTACCATAATTGAGTTTGTGTCTTTAGCTCTATTTGACTGGGCGGTAAGATTGATGCAATTTCTTAACTTATTGATTCCATCTCCATGAATTTATCCATCCATATTTAATTAATTTCTTAACATTCTTCTACTTTCAATGTCTTTTTAATACATGATTTGTCTTCCCACAATGAAGACAATGATAAAGATCAAAACATTAACCCTTCGTGTGACCATTTCTATGACAATGTTAGCACTTTTTATCAATACTCTCAACCTCATCGAGAAATATTGCACTCACAAACTATATTGGTTTGAAGTAACCTAGAATATAAAATTTGTTACCTTTGTTGTATCCCAATCCATACTATGTTTTTATTACTGAGGTTTCTTCCCAAGGTCTGATAACCATCTTGGAAACACCACAACCAATTTCTTTTTCTACTACTATTGTTGTTATTTTGTGCTCCATTCATTGATTCCATAAAGTCATCTATATCATACTAAGCATCAATCACCTATATTATATCATGGGTTGTATTTACAAAGTTTGTTATTAGTTTAGTTGTATCACATGCGACATGAAAATTTTGAATATGGTCTTTAAAATAATTTTTTGCATCAATTTTATTTAATATATTCATTGTGTCACAACTTTCATCAACATGCTAGATGAGTTCATTTGTTTCACCAATTTCATTCACTATTTGGATGAGATATTTAGTGTCAAATTTTGCATCTATTTTTGATGTAGATATTGCATCATTCATATAATCAAGTTGATATTGATTTTTCCTCAATTTTATCTAGAGTGCATCAATCAATTGTTCTTTCATATATATTTATATTTGAATATATTTTGTGGTTGTGTGAGCCATTTGATCAATTATGGTTTGACTTTGTTTTAATTTCCATTCAGTTACTTTAATTTTATTGTGCAATTCATGGTTACACTCTTGAAAATATTTAATTTCCTGAGAGGCATTTAGTAGATGCTTTCTACCTTTACCCATTTTCACTTGACACACTCACTTGCTCACTTTTACTCGCTCACTTGTACTTGGTCCCTAGATCACATTTTCCTGATTTTTTTTATCACCTTAGGGTGTTGGGTACTACTAATCATGCACCCTAAAGTGTGATTACAATATTGTGTGATTTAAAGTAGTTACATTTACAATTTACGTTTGTCTTGAAGACACCATTTGACTTGAATGAGTTTCAAGCACAAACTCACAAATACCGATAGGCCCCCTTATTCCATTTCGGGGTGGTCTAAGAATTTTACAAAACAAGTATCACTTCTTTGAATAAATTGTTTTTCCCTTCTTAAATTCTTGACTAAAAGGAAATTTTTATACAACAACTTAATTCATCACTATCTTTTAAAGACCTAATAATACACTTTCCAAAACTCCAAAAATTCATTATTTACATATGCTAATTGAAAATGCAAAATCCTACTCAAAATAAATTTTGAGAATTCAATTCCAAATTTCATTTGTTAGCATTGCAAGGTTTGGAGAATCATAATCTATATTGGGGTTGTGCAATGCCATATTCATAAACATGAAACTTAACCTTCCCAAATTATTAGATCATGTGGTAGGGATAACTTGAGACCTCTTAACAAAAAGGGTTCAACTGTGTCATACATAGAAAATGAACTTAAAAAGAAGATTGACTTATCACTACTCATGTCCTTAGAAATGTCTTCTTACCTTAAATTTGTTCCAATCCCAGCACCATTCTTAGACATATAAAACTTCATGGTGGTTCCATGTCCACCTCACATGCCTAAAAATGCCACACATACTCCATTTCTTTCTTCTAGTTGTCCATATAGTATCACGACCACCGATCCAACGAGTTTTTAGAAACATATGGAGTATAGCCATAACTTTCTTCTTATTCAACCAATGTAGTTTCATTCTAGATCCTTGTAACAAAATCATCCAAAACTGAAAATTGGTTGACAACTACCACTATTCATAATAAAAAACAATAAGATAGTTGCCCCATTCAACAATAAATGATCGAAAATTTTTATAGTGGTCTTTCCCCAATGCTGCTTGAATATGTAGGTCTATTTTCCTTGTAGATAAGCTACCAATAATGATATTTAATGAATAATGCACTTGCCCTTTTCAACCCAATATCCCCTTTCCCTGTAATGGATTTAGACAAGATAAGCGAAAGTGGTGGTGTTGTCATGATGCCTTAGATACCTTGCTATTGCAAAATTCACACACGACTCACGTGAGGAAATGACAAGGTGCAACTAATGGCTCAACTATCATGAAGTTTCATCATGATCCGTAAATGCCTCTTGGTGAATTGAAACCTCTCTTATCCTAAAAATGTGGGGCGAATGTTGCTCATTCTAGTTCAATTTTTGAAATATTCTCCAATCTAAAATTTGCATGTACATGCTCCTAGTTGTTTAAAATAAATTATTTTTTTATTTATGAACTCTGCAAATAGGTTCACGAGCTGAGCCAAGCCACAAATGCAAATCAATGAAAACCATTCTACACCTAAGAAATTCACAGAGATATTGGATGGATCTCATGCAAATCCAATTGATAAGGTAGAGTTAGCATGGGCTTCCACTGTGGGAAGAAAAAATTGAACTCAGAGTTCTAATCAACTAAAAGATCCAATTAACATACCATGTTAAATGATAAAATTGCATTGCTAAGGGTTACATTCCAACGACCTCAAGTTAGGGAGAAGCGCATTTTGCATTTTGCTGATAGTGTATAAAAATGCATATAATAAGGAACCTTACACAAAATAATTTTACATCAAAATCAGTGATAGGATTGCTTTTGTAGAAGCACAAATTCTGTTAGTGACTTTCACAGGTAAATACATGGATTCTTTTCTCTACTATGCCAGCACCTCCACTTATCTAGTTCAAATCTCCAACAAAAACGCTCCATAATTAACTGTATATCACCTTCCTCCATGCCTATATGGCTCAAGATTTTCTCACTCTCAAGTTAGATCCACTAAAAACTTGGTTGGATCTATTGTTCAAGCAAGTGAATGACCATCGAATCCTGGTCAATACATATGGTTCATATGACTGCAAACTTAAACTTGAGAGCACGAAGTAGGTTTAAATCTTCATAGATTTAGCTAGTCCATAACATAGTTTTTTGCAAAAATCCAAAGAAGGAAACACATTTATTTTCTATTTTTGAAATCCTTGGCCTATGAATTAAACAAAAATGATACGACATTGACATGCTTCATACAAATTTTCACAAATAATTTAGATTTGAGATCTGAGACATGATTCCATGAATCTAAATTATGGACTTGGTTGAAATTCACATAGTAGATTCATATATAATCTTATAGATTGAGATTGTTGAGGTTATAAAATGAATGAAAGAGTGATGACCTTATTATGTTATTGTAGCCCCAAATGGATATCGATCTATGTTTTTTCTAGTGTAGAGAACATCGTTGTTGCTGTCTAATAAACATACTACAAATTTTCTACATTGATTTGATTTGCAACAACAACTACTTCTGAAATAAATTGATCTCTAGATCAAAAAATCTTCTTTATTATAAACTAAAACAAAAACAAATCCATTTGTTTTTACAAATCAAGTTAGTTTCCATGGTACCTGATTAATTGTCATAGGGGCTTCACTACGGAAGCAATACCATACCACGTGCGTTCATATTGGGGCATATATATTGAAGAAAAAATGAAATAATATATTAAGCATATAATAGGGGGTAAAGGGTTTTTATATTGGCGGGTATAAAAAATGGGGCTCAAAGTTAATGAAAAAATATAAAGGGGTATAAACAATTTTAATACAAAAATGGATACCTACAATATCTAGTGAAAGTAGGGGTTTTTTATGTTGGGAAGGGGTATTGGGTTCATATTGGTAGGGGGTTAAATAATGTGATTTTTAGAGGTATTTTCCAATATGTAGTCAAATTAAGGGTATTGTTTAGTATGCCACGGACACATATGAGATGTCAGAGGTTCATTGAGTGAAGCCCCTGTGTTAATTTCCTGAAGCTAATATTTACGAGATCAATTTTCATTATCTTTGATAATCTTTTGAATTTGGACCGAAGGTCGTGTTAAGAATTAACATGAGAAAGACAAGACAAGCAAGTGGTGGAAAAATAACTTAAGCCATTTTGTTGTATTGTATTGATCTCAAAACATGAATTTATAATACGTCAATTGACCTTCTAAATCTTCTAATTCTAGATTTAAATCTAGATCACAATGACAACGCATTAGTGGACCATCACAAAAACTAATCAAGATAAGGATTACAGTTGATGGTCTTAGACTTTGTGATTGTCTAGGGACTCACAATCTAACAGTAACCACATTTGACTATGGTTGACTATAGTTCAAAATGTTTACTTATGAAAGGATATAATTAACTATGGTTGACAATGTTTCCTATGTTGACCATGGTTGACTATGGTTTCCTATGGTTGACAATGTTAACTATGGTTTCCTATGGTTGACCATATTAACTATGATTAACTATTTTTGATGAGGGTTAGATATGGTTGACCATTTTACCCATGTTAACCATGATTTACTATGGCTTCCCAAGGATGCATATGGTTTACCATAATTGACTATAGTTGAATATGGTTGATTAGGGTAGACTATGGTTGATGTAAATTTAATATATGGTGACCACATTTTACGAAATTGATATAACCCTTAAGGATTATGTTTCCAATATCCTCCCTCCCCCCCTTAATTTGAAGGGGTGTATGTGATTCCAAGAAGAGAGCTAAAATATGGAGGTGGATAACAACCAGTGCCAGTAACTTATCTCTGAATCTGGTGATTTAAGGTTGCATATGGTTTACCATAATTGACTATAGTTGATTATGGTTGATTAGGGTAAACTATGGTTGACCATGGTTGATGTAAATTTAATATATGGTGACCACATTTTACCAAATTTATATAACCCTTAAGGATTATGTTTCCAATATCCTCCCTCCCCCCCTTAATTTGAAGGGGCGTATGTGATTCTAAGAAGAGAGCTAAAATATGGAGGTGGATAACAACCAATGCCTATAACTTCTCTCTAAATATGGTGGTTTAAGGAAGATCATAAACCAAATGTGGTAGTAGAAGTCAAAGTATTTTATTGGTGGTGGTTTAAGGAAAACCACTAACGCTAGAACTTGGCTTGAAGTAGACATTGGAATGATTCCGAATTTTGGCTAGAAGCTAATGTCTTATGTAAAATGGGAGTGTTACTTGATGGTAGTTTAAAGATGACCAAAATTGTTGGCTGGCATATTTAATGAATACCACAAACCAAATCATACTCATAGAACATGTGTCTATCTCTAGCTATAGCTCTAACTCTGCCTCTAGTTGACTTTGGCTACTAGTTGTGGCTCATGCTCACTTGATATGACTTTGAAACTAGTAGTTGACTATCAATCCCCCCCATCATATATAAGGTAAGAATATGGAAATATTTCCATTGCAATATGTCTCAATACTCAAGAATTAATTCTATGATATCATCAACATATATTTTTGGCTATTGAAGACCATTTCCAAGAAGTGATCCATCCACGGTGAATCTTTACTCTTGTAGGGTTCTTATGACTAGAACATATATTTGAATGATGAGTATGTTTTCCACAATGCTCACATGGGTGAATATAAAATCATTAATCAGTCACGTGGCTAACTCGATGGCAATGATGGAATTTGGGAATCATATGTGGAAGTGGAGTAGGTGAAGATGAACTTTGTTGAAGAAACCCAACACTCTGAAACTGGATTGATTTGAAGTAGTTTGGAATATGGAAGGTCACTTCCTTTTCATATCCAAAACCTGATCTATGCTTTATGTTGATAATTTCTTCCAAGGTTTGACGATGGGCTTGGGAAGTGTGAGAAGAACTTTTACATCTTCTTTTGAAACTTCTTTTGAAGTGACATCACTGATTTGATCATATGTTGGATATTGACAGGACTCTTTTCCAAACTCAAAAAAGGAATTGTTTTGAACAACAACTAGTTCAGATTGATCACTCTTTTATTGTCATTCATCTCATTGGACTTGAGATTCAAGTTGGAGACACTCTAATTAGTCCTATGCATCTTGTAAATAGATTTGATTGTGGTTGTGTTGTTAATAATAAAGAGTATTAAAGTCTTCGATAGCTCCAATAATCCATCAATTTGTGTTAAAGCTCCAATAATATAATGATGTTTATCATAGTTGACTTATGGTAATCATAGTTTATTTATTTGGAGATAATTTAGTATGGACATGGTCGACAATGGTTAAATACCCTATATTGAAATATTATGTCAAATTCCTATGTTATTCAGTTGTCACATTGCAATATTTATGAACTTCATTAAGTGAAGAATAAACTATATCATAAGTTTAATTAATCTTTTATATGGTGAGGATTTTTTATGATTATATAGAAAAATAATAATAGTAACCTGAACCACTTTGTATTTTCTAAATTCAAAATACAAATTATAGTTGTTAATATGTACTAAAGTATACATAGTTGTACCAGAATTGCTTTCAATATTTCCTAAACTTCTTCCCCCTATTTCCATGCTTCTAAAAGTATAGGAGTGGAACAAAACATCATTAATTTCGTAGGATAAGGGAATTTCGTAGCTTTTTGGGAGCTTCACCTTCCATGAAAGTGGAGTTTGGGAAAGAACTTATGGTATTGAAATCTTGAAATTAAAATCTATTTTTGGTATTAATAAATATCTTTTTTTAACGTTATTAAATTAAAATATAAATAATCGTATTAAGTTATTAGAAGCACCTACTTAATTACAAATATTTGTATTATATTTATTCAAAATATCACTATCAAATAAAATTCAAATACTTGTGAATGTTATTCCAAAAGTTATTTAAATCAAAGACTTACTAATATTCACTTTATAGTTGTGGATATGAATAATTTTTAATAGGTGTTGCCTACTCAGGGGTAGACCAATTTTTTTTTTCCAAAAAATCTGACAAGAATGCTTGAATCTTGTTTTTATGGTGGAAATGACTTTAACATCATTAAAACCCCTAGGGCATTCAATATCTTGAAGCTTGACAACCTGATTGCTAAAATTTATGCTCTTTTAATACAAGTATGTTTGTCTTAAAAATGAATATCAAAATTCCCATAATTTATTAAATTTGTTTATATAATAATTATTACAAATTAAAAAAAATGATTTAAAATTTTTTAATACATTAATAATATAATAAAATTTCACAAAATTGTTCTAAATTAATCTATCATTATTTAGATTTGTTATATATATATATATAGATATTCTCAATTTGACATTTTCTTATAAATATAAGCAAAACTACTAGTCATTCAAAATATAGGTATTATATATATATATATATATATATATATATATATATATATATATATATATATATATATATATATATATATATACTTTGGTGTTATATTCATTGCAACGAAAATACACATTATTGTTGTGAATACCAATATTTTGAATCACGACAAGTTTTGCTCACGTTTATAAGAAATATAAGAAAACTTATAAATTTCAGCGAAACTTGTAGTGATTCAAAATATTGGTATCCACAACAATAATGTGTATTTCTTTGCAATGAACATAATACCAAAGTTTTTTTTGTTCCGAATGGATATATTGTTGTACAACTCTATCTTTTTGGTTTGTTATGAATTTTTTATAGTTAATTTTCTAGTTTTTCGTTGTAATGAACCTAATGCCAAAGTTTTCTTGTTTAGAATAGATATATTGTCGTACAACTCTATCTTTTTAGTTTCTTTTTGGTTTGTTATGAAATTTCTATAGTTAATTTTTTAGTTTTGTTAAGTTCTCTCCTAAATATAGTCTTTATATATATTTGATTTATTAATGGCTAACATTATTTGATTCATTAATAATTAACAAAATATTATATATATATATATATATATATATATATAACAAAAATTATTGATAATAATTTTTATTCTTAATAAATTGAAATTATAAAATATTTAATTAATTCTGGTCTACAATTCATTGAATTGGCCTCCTACAACATTTAGTTATTTCATGTCAATTCGCTTTACAGAACATTTAGTTAATTCGTGCAAACCACATTTTGAATTGGTGTTTTTGGCGCAAGGGATTAAATAGGGACGCAAAACCAATTCAAATAAAAAATTAATAAATCAATTTTAGTTGATAAAATTAATATTTTAATTTTGTCTTTTGAAATTCAGTAAAAATGGCTTAGCCAAATTGGAAAAACAAATAATCTGCGACCTCAATCAGAATTTTCACAAAAAGCTGCACCAGAGTCCCTTAATAACAAAAAGGGAAAAGAGACAATTCATTGGCCCATTTCCGTCAATTTTCTCACAAAAATGCATAATGACGAAAATGGAAAACTGACAATTCGTTAAGACTCTCTTATCTGAAAATTATATTCACGGATTGTTAACAACTTTGCATGGAAGCAACGACCCTCTTTGCTGCAAACTTGGCAGGGAAGCTAACATCATGACCGCGGCAATGCCAGGCGCCGTACTTGTGGTTTTCTACAGCAATGACCGCTGCAGAAAACTGGGTAGTCAATTGTTTTTTTCTCTTTTCCGGAAATTTTTTTGGCCAATTATTTCCGGATTTTGATACGGATTTCTTGAGATTTTAAATTTCCAACAGTATAATCTTCACGCTATTTGCTGTATGGCTGCCATAATTCTGTGATTTTCTCGCCTGCACGGTCAGATTCCCCTCTAGAACACGACAAACTAACGTTTTATTCCAAATCTCCCCTGAAATACTTGGGGCAATTATTGAATATTCACAAGCTGTCAACCATCCATATGATAATTCTTCGACCCTTCGTCCAGAAAGAAAATTCACTTATTCATGGAATATTCGAAACTGTTCCGTCTGACTTTCCTTCTCCGCGTTCAACTTTACAACATTCAGAATGCTCACGCTCCTTGTATCTCTTTGGTATCGCTATTTCTCTTCTTTTACCCATGGAATCACTTTTTTTTTTTTGTCAACTGTTCCTCGCTATGGAAAACTTATCTTTCCAGTTTTTTCAAGAATCCCTTTTAAAATCCACCAAATAGATATCCAATGGGCATGGATTGCTTTAAGAATGGTTTTAACCAAAACAAGTTTTCCTCCCATGTGACAACCACTTGTAACTCCAAGAACCACTTATAACTCCAACATGTTATCTGTTTTTGGAGTGTAAAAACTCTGGTAAACTTGATAAATATATATTATTAATGATGAAGATAAAGATGATTACAATGAGGGATCGCCTGGGCTTTAAACATAGCTTCAAGGTGTCCCTTGGTGAAGAGATCATGCCTTTTCAGTTAATAAAACCTAATATAACTATATCTAACTAATACTTAATAAAATATTCATAACATTGCCCCTCTCTTAAAGATGCTTTGTCCTCAAAGCATACGTAATGATGGACAATGTTGACAAATGTCTGGTTTTCTCAAGCGATGAGCTCTTGCTTCCCACATTTTAAAAAGATCGTGAAGCATCTTCTCGAGCTCCATCTGTTGGTGATGTGGACAGTGAAAAGATCTGATATCGACAGAGTTGGATACTGTCTTGACTTCTATTGGATGTTTGATTTTCCTATTGGAAGACACTTTTATGGGTAAATCTTGGAATACTTTTTCATGTTTCCCAACTATCCCTTGTTCTTCTGGTGATTTTTTGTGATTCCTTTTTAGATTTAGGGGTAAGTTACTAACAATTATTGTTTGATGCAACTTCTTCTTATCATCAAACGCTTCGTTCTTAACCACCATATGTGCTTCATCACCGAAGGCGTCAACAGCTTCTGGTGTTATATCAGTGGCTTCGGATGTGTTTGTCGCTTCACATGTTTCGTTCAATTCTGGGGATGGAACATTTTGTTGTTTATAAACATCTGTATCTTCATGGTGATGTGGGAAATCAGTTTTTTCCTGATGCTCTTCTGAGTTCCCTGAATCTGCGGAATTGTTTTGTTGATTTTGTTCCATGTTAGGAGATATTGGGGATTGTGTCTGACTTAACTGATCTATCTTATTATTTAGCTTACTGAAGAGTTCTGTCATTTTGTTCTTAGTCTCCATTTGTTTTAGCCATATTTGCTTTTTTATCTGATCAATCGTCATCATTGATAAAGACACACTGAATATGTATAAGATGGGAAATATTTTTCTGCCAATTTTTCTTTTTTTTCTTTAAAATTAATTAATTAATATTTAATTAATTAATTTTTTTTTGAATTAATTAATTAATTAATTAATAATAAAAAAAAAATTTAAACTATATAATTATTATATATATATATATATATATATAATTTTTAATTAAAAATTATATAATATATATAATTTAATTATATAATTATTATATATATATATATATAATTTATTAAATGAAAATTATATAATATATAAATAAACTATATAATTACAATATATATATATAATTATCAATTAAATTATATAATATATATTTTATATATAATTAAAAAAAAAAATCTGTTCCGTGACAATTGTGCCCGTTCCGATTGCAAACGACACCGTTTTTCATATGATTTAACCAAATCGATTTTTTTAATATACCGATGCCCTGTTTCGTATAACTTTAACAATCGATTATTAATATATCGATGGCACTGTTCGGTGGAGTCCAGTTTGAGACCACTTGTCCGTTTGACACACTATATTGCCTGTCCGTTTGACACACGCAGTCGTCCACGGCCCTTTTTGGACTTTTCGATTTTAATTTTTATTATAAACAAACTTACCACGACTTTTACTGACAGTGGATGCGGCAGAATCGAAGGGGGTGAACCAATTTTTTTTTGTGTGTTAGCGGCAGAATGAATGGTTCACGATTTTTTTATTTTTTTTGGTTAATGACTCGTGTTCTTTCCCTAAATAAAATTCCGTGTTACCTTAATCTCATCTGAAGCTCATAAATGTGTTCTCTTATGTCGCGTCTTTTCAACGACAACTCTACCGTCACAGTTATAGACAAATGCAAATGCGACTGTTGGTTCAGTGAGAATGTCGTACAGCAAGGGTAGCAGGTGTAGGAGCAAACAGGAAAATGATAAATGACTAGTCGATGTGGTCTGACTCGGACGATGGGTGAGAAGGCGTTGGCAGTGGTGGTGGCAACGAAGACTGCATTGAATGTGAGGGGGAGGCCGTATGGCAAGCGTTGAATGTGGGAAAAGTTATGGGAAAGGTAGAGGACCAGTGTGCAGAACAGTGGGATAAGTAGGAAAGACGGCTGTGGTGTGTAACGTAGAGGAGTTCAGCAGAGGGTGCGAGAGGCTGGGTAGTGAGATATGTGAGGGGGGAGTATTTGTAAAAAAATTTAAACAAAGGCTGTCACCAGCACTTGATAAAAAAATCTGCAATCTGAAATTGCAGTTCTGGAATTCTGTAATTCCTGGGTGATCACACAGATCCCGAAGAGCGAAGGCTCTGATACCAATGGAGTGTAAAAACTCTGGTAAACTTGATAAATATATATTATTAATGATGAAGATAAAGATGATTACAATGAGGGATCGCCTGGGCTTTAAATATAGCCTCAAGGTGTCCCTTGGTGAAGAGGCATGATCTTTGATCATGCCTTTTCAGTTAATAAAACCTAATATAACTATATCTAACTAATACTTAATAAAATATTCATAACAGTTTTTCCAATTTAGTTACAAGCGAATCTAATCTTGTTTCAAATAGTTAATTTTCTTTAATGTAAACTCTAAATATTTTACCTTATATTTCAAATTCACCTTCAAATATGGAAAAAGAGAGAAAAAAAAAGAAGTGTTCTTCCTCTTCTAATCTTGAAAAGGAAATTAAATAACTTACATTAATTAGCACCCCCATTGCATCCCAATCTTGTTAGATGGCTAATTCTTGGGGATTTCATGAATATCTTGTAAATATGTAAATAGGGGAAATCTAAACGGTTATAGTAGGAATTGATCTTGGAAGATGAAGGACCATTTTTATAATGCTATATAAGTCTATCTATATCAATGTAAATCAATTCAAGTTTTGGAAGTTAACTAACTAAATATTTATATGACTCACACTTAGAATATTGATGGTCAAACTCATCAACTTTGACTTGAAATATGATGAACCTTGGCACTAGACTTTGAAATTAGATCCATCTTGGATGATGGGCTTTCCTCTTATAGCCTTTGTGAAGCCCCTCTACTCTAGATACTCTCATTATCTTGAATCCCTCCAAGCTAGTGCAAAACTAAAAGTCATTACTTTTGATTTGTGTGGCCTTATACTTGTTCATCCTACAATTGGAAATAGATATACGATGACCATTGATGATTATGCTATGATGTGTTGGGTATACTTTGTTGAAAATCAAATCAAAAGCTTTGGAAAGTCTCTGAAAGTTTCATGCATGGATTGAAAATGGTGCACAATTACATATTGGCTCCCTTTGTAATGATAATCTAAAACAATATACTTCTAATGAATTTAGAAACTATCTTGTCCAACATGGGATTCAATTTCAAACTATTATTCCATATAATCCTCAATAGAATGGTGTATCTAAAAGAATGAGCATGACTATCTTAAATATGGTTAGCTCAATGATGTGTTTCAAAAATGTAAAGATGATATTTTGAGTTGATGTATTTCTATGTGTAGTAAATGTCAAAAACATATATCTATCTCATTCTCTGAGAAATAAGACTCCTTATGAATGAGAACTCTTCTTGACTTTAACAGTTATGTGTCCATTAAGAACTCCCCCTGAACTTGACATCAATGACATCACATTCAACACTTCAAATGGATATTCCATAGACTGAACAGAGATAGGGATCTCGCTTTCAAGATGTGGAATCTCATTATGAAATTCACGATAAGTTTTTGAATGATTGAATCTATCCAAATAATCAAGTTGTTATGCAATAATGTTGTGAGTCTGAGAAGATTTAAGAAAAATCACATCCATAGTTAAAAAAAACTTCTTATTTACCTCATTGTAAAGACAATATGCCTTGGTGGTATCTAAATACCCCAAGAAGATGCATTTTCGACTGCTAGCATCAAGATTTATTCTTTATTCATTAGGAGTTAAGGCATAGAAGGTGGAACCAAAGATCCACAAAGTTATCAACATAGGACATGAATAAGATTTTGTGTTCTTCCTTGAATGGAATTTGGCATATTTCCATGTGACTTGGAATTTCTTAATCTATGTGACTAAACCATAATTAACACCAATCAAACCATGATTAGAGAACTTGTTTAGTGAGTTACACACCTAGTCGATTTTCAAACTTCGCATGTATCTAGCCATTCGACTATTGGGTCATGCACAAAGTTAACGCTAAACCAAGTTAAGTAGATATGAGATTCAATCTAATTTATTTTCTCATTCAAGCATTCGAACATCTATTGGTGCACCAAAGTGACCACTTAGAAAAGTACCCATATTTCAGATATTTATCTTAGCTAGCAAGTGGAACTTAGATAATGGACAAGTGGAACTATGATGTGGATAACAATTGGTAGTGGCATGGAAAATAGACGGTAGAGATAATGATTTAGCAACAATAGCTAATGACACATGGCAAGAAGAAATGGCATTTTTCGCCGACTAACTCGATGATTGAAAAATGATACATGGAAAGTACATATCAACATCAAGACCTATGGAAGGCTTGGTTTAGTCATATAAGATAACTTGGAAAGTAAAGTGGCAAGTGATCTGGAAAGTGATGTGGGAAATTGTGGGTCTTGTTTCAGAGAAAAAAGGTGTAATTGGTTTATTCCATCTATCCAACCATCTAGGTGTGTGAAGAGTTAAAGTGTTTGGCTATTTTACCCAGATTTCAAATTTGGTGAAGCTAACTAAAATAAAAGTTTCACTTTTTTCAAGGTTCCAAATTGAAAGGTAAATGAAAAGTAATTAGAGCATCTAATAATCTGGATGTGAATCAAGTTTTCTTGATTAGAAAATATCCTAGACTTTAGATACAATAGAGAGGTAAATTCAGACCAAGGTTACAACTCCAAGTCACGAAGGGCTTGTATTTAGCACCCGGAGCTAGAGGAATTAAAAACCAAATCAAGGTATGTAGTGATTTAATTATGTACATAGTGTGTTCAACTAACAAGCACTTGGACTTCGGATTTAGTGGAATAGCCTAATATTGTGGTCCCAACGCCAAGTCAATTTGGAACGATTTGGCCCAAGTTTCATGGGACCAAACACGATATGAGTAAGTGACGTTGATAGAACGGCGGGTAGACAAGCCTGGAAAGAGCTAAACAATGGAGGTCACCTAAGAACGAAATTATTTTGCGGAGGAGTCGCTCATAGAACAAGCCGACCCAATCGAGGCAAGTCGAACGAAAGGGTGAAGTCTCGTATAAATAGAGGATGTGTGTGATGGATGAGGACACACAACTTAAATCACAAGATGAGCAAAACAGAAGTGCAAAGAAGGGAAGTTGAAGCTGAAAATGAGCAAGGAAGCTTGGGTGGGTTTGCGATAGGGTAGACCCTCAGGCAAGAGGGAATTTGAACCAAAGTAAGGTTGAGGTGAGGTGAAAGGGTCCCGCATAGGATGGCAATTCGGTGACAGGTTTTTTATTTATTGTTTTATGGTTTCTAGCAATGCACTTTTGTGGAGAGTTAGCCATTGTCTTAGGTTTGATGTAATTTGTAATTATATGTAAAAGAAGAAGGTTGGTGGGCCATTCCCATATAGATCTTGTGTACATGTGTATATTATGTCTCGATGTTTTATGCTACAATATGATTATTTCTCTATATTGATGATTCCACAATACAATAATATATAAGCCAACAAGAATAATATATTGTGAAGTCTAGTCTATGTGGATTAATGTTGTGCTATACTAGGCAATTGCAAAACATGTCAGTGTTGCTAATGCAACCTAACGGTCGCAATTAACCAAAACATCAACACATGCAAGGTTAGCGGAATTAACCCCACATGTGCTCCCCTTACATTGACCTCCTTATCTAATTAAATTGAACGCATGCGGAAGTTTTTACACTTTACTATTATGCATTACTATGACTTCACCTTACCTTATCACGTGCACGGATTCACTTTATATAAATACTTCAGACCTGTGGGTTATGGCCCACACAACTCCTTTATACATTCAAGGCAGATTAAATATATTTCAGATTGATCATACATACTTTATGCAATTAACATTGCTTCACTTTAATAAATATTTTCCATATAACTCAAACCTCTTTACATACACCCGGAACATTCAGCTTTAGAGTCCACAATAATTTGAACCAATCACAGTGCATCGCCCATCGCAGAACTTAACAATTAACATCTACGCTAAACATTAAACCGTAAAACTTGCGGTATGCGCTCTTGTGCTATGCTGACACGTGGTCTCTCATGCCACATCACACATTTCATTCTTTACCACATTGCAACCAAAACAACATACCTGTGATGTCTTAAAGTTAAACCTTAAAATTTTTGATATGCGATTTTTCATCTGCTGTTGATCTACTACACGATCCAACGGTCCTCACGTTCCCCTCCATCTCATCGCATCGCAACTTATCTTGTTTACTTTGCGAAGTACTCAACTTAACTTCTAAAATTGCCGATGTGCGATGTGGCGCCACACTGACATGCATCCTCGTCCGCTACTCTCCAACTTTGCCTTCTTGTGTAATCTTTGTCGTTTAATTGCTTGCCTTCATTTCTGGCCGCAGTTGATCTCCGTCGTTGATTCTTAAATCTTTGTTTCTGCGATTTAATCTTGTTTTTCCATTCTATTAGGGTCCCGTGATTTGGCAGATTGGCAAGCCAAATCACAGGGTAACATCAAACCAACTTTGGAGCCCTAGGACCGAGCCTTCCTGGACTCAGAGAGGGCTCTCTCTATTATGCAAAAGATGTAAATTTGTTTTCTTTTTATGTTTTTGATTTAGGCTAGTTTTTAAGTATTTTTTGTTTGTTTTAGGTTTTTGAGGGAGAACTGATCAAAGGATAGATAAATAAAAGTTCGTCAGATCAACTGGGCTATGGGGTCGAAAAGGTCGATACTGTCTCAAATGGTGGACAAGGTATATTGCAGGGCCAATTTGGTCGAGGTAAATGGATTCTTTGGGTGTAAGTGAAATGATATGGACAGTAAGTTTGTGAGAGACAAGGAGGTTTTAAGCATAAATAGTTTTACAACAAACATTCATGTGGTAGGGCTAACCATTAATCACTATAAATGAAACTCAAACTGATAGATGCATAAAATAAACATTCATGTGATACATAGAAGTATAAGACCCTCTAAATTTGGTAAAATCACCTTCAGACTTTTGAGAAAACAAATAAGTCAAACAAACAACTCAATATATGAAGAGGGAACTCCTAAACATCATATTTGAGCTATCGAGAACTTTGAACTAAGATTGCAGAGCATGGGCAAAGGGCAAGATCGAAACAAGACCTCTTTGGTTTAACTAGGACAATCAAATATTCAGAAAAAGGTTTCAGTGATGGGGTTTTGGTTAGCTATGAGTAAGCAGGGCATACCGTGAGTCATACTAGATAGAATACATAATAACCATTAATGAAATTGATAACAAGTTCTTAGGGTATCAAAGAGCAGTTAAGAATTCTTTGACATAAACAAGAAAGAAGAGAAACATAGAAGCTGTAATGAATCTAGAAACTTGAGGTGCTTCCATGGGCATGTCTCAAATCTATTCTTTACTGACCTACAACAAGAAAGAAGTATGAAAACATGTATGATAAACTAAGGAAACAATAACAGATAAGGACACTATACCATTCACCAAGCCATGGAATCCTACAAACAGTCCTCTTCCAACATCCAAGACATACAAGAAATCATCCACTTCATGAGACAAAGTATTTCTTCAAAAGCTTGTAATACTATGTATTGCTCTATATCATCAAGTTCAGCCTGTGGTTACAATCAATTATCTTGGATTATATAGGCCAAAGAGAAGGAAACCCTCCTAGAGCAACTAGTAAGACCATTGGCCTTATACAAATATCTGATTTTGTCCTTGAGGCTTTGCAAAGCCCAAGGGACAAAATATCTTCAAAAATATCTTAAAAAATGCTAAAAATGGAAATAAAATTGACTTTGCATGACTGAAAAGAGCTAAAAAAGGCTTAACGCACATTTGGATGAGCATATTCAGAAAACTGCCTTTTTTGCCAAAATGCTACAGGAGCGTAGCAGCAGAAAATTTCCTGTCTTGTAGAGGACTTTTGAGGGACTTCTCGATGTCTAAATGAGGCCCGTGATGGCTCATTGGAAAGCCCTGGATGTCTACTTTCTGGAACTACTTGATTTTTTCCAAAATGATGCTGGGAAGTCTATCAAAAACTGAACTGAGTGAAAAAAAAAAACCAGAAAAGTAGCCCTTGCTAATATGTGAGGCAGAAAGTTAAAAAATCACTGTTTTTCGCCTCTTTGGGGGACCAAAACACCTCCTTTGGATCAGAAAATTTGTGAGTAGCTGCCCCCAAATTTATTCCATCCAAAAAAATTACTTTCATGAGCTGAGGATGCTCCTAGCACCAATGGCAGCGCCTTGAAAAATGTGCAATTAGGGCCAAAAAACACAAAAAACAAAATCATGTCAAAATTTGCTCAATTTTGGTGAGCAAGCCTCTTATGGGTTCTTAGAAGCATGTAAGGAAGTTGAGGCCAAGATTTCAAGCCTAGATATGCCTTTCTCCACTTTTTCTACCAGGCGCCTCTTTCGGGCAACTTTGAGCCTTTCTTGAGCAAGTTTGAGCTTTCTTTGAGCAAATTGGTTCAACTTCTTGTAGTGCCCGGTCATCTTCTTTTGTAGACTCAAGTCTCTATTTTATTTCTCTAATTTATCCTCTAAATGATTGTTGGCCCTTTCAAGCCATGATTCTTTATCATTTTCTATTTCTTGGGCGAGCAATTATGTGAGAGGATAAGATTGAACAAGGGCTGCCTCTTCTTCCTTCTTTTTCTCCAAAGCTTTCCTAAGGCCCATATTCCTAGGCCTCTTTCTCATTGGCTACTCTTCTTCTTCAGTATCATCAAATTCCCCCATAATCTCTTCAAGCTTGACTTGTGCTTTGTAGGCTTCCCTTTGGTATTTGAAAGCCCGGGCCTCATAAACTACCATTTGACCACTCATTTGTTTGTTTTGTATCTGTAGAACAGGTATGAGGTCCTTTGAAATTTCTAGATCAGCTTGTAAGTCATGAATTTGGGCTTCTATGTTTTTCAAAAGAGCCTCAAGAATTCTAGCTTCATCATCTCCAGCATCACTGTCTATCTGTATGATTTCAAACTCCCTTTCCTTCTCATGACTACTCTCCTGTTGTTCCTCTTTTTCTTTCCCCTTGCCTTGGATAGACTTCTTGGTCCTCTTCCTCTTTGGCAATTCAAAAATACTCTTCTTAGGCAGTTTTCCTCTACTTCTTAGCGCTCTTGTGACATTGCTATTCACTGCTAGAGTGATCTTCTTCTTTGCAGATCTAGTGTTTCTAGGCTTCACCACTTTTGGAAGAAGAGTCATGGCCCCTTGCCTAGGAGAGGAAGCTAGCACATGCCCTTGGCTGTGTTGAGGAGAAGAGAGAGGAGGTTTCATTACTTTCACTTGCTCAATTTGGTCCTTGATTTGGTCTTGGCTGCCCTTAGGACTGTTTTGATCTTTTTGCTCCATGTTGCCCCCTTCGGAATGCTCACTGTTTGGTGTTTGCTTTCCATCATCATTGCTTGCTTGAGGGCTATCATGTTTTTCATCATTAGTGTCTCTTTGAGGACTGTTATGACCCTCATCATCACTATTTTGGCTGCCACTTTGTTTTTTTTCTTGAGGACTATCTTGTTCATCTCTATCACTGCTTTCTTCATGACTGTTGTGTTCTTTACGTTCACTATTTTGTCCCGCATTACCCTCATGCTTACTGTTGTGTTGGCTACCATCATGTTCCTCTTCATGACTGCTATGCTTACCATCATTTTTTTCATGCTCACCATCATTTCCTTCCTCCTCATTGTCATGCTTAGATTTTTTACTTTGTCCCTCATCATCACTAGTTTGCTTCTTGTCACTTTGCCCTTCTTCATCACTAGTTTGCTTCTTCTCTTCTTCACTCTCAATCATAGGGGATTTTTTCCTTTTAGGAGTGGATTTACTAGAATAAGGAGATACATGGTGAGTGGATGGTGAGGAAGGCGCATGATATGAAGAGGCAATGGAAAAATCGGGATGGGAGATGAAGGATTCCCAAGAAACTCCCTTTTTCTCAAGTTGATGGAGGATGATGATCTTGATAAGGGAATGATGAAATAAACAAGCTTGTTGTTGAGCGGAGGGCTTCTTTTGGATAGTAGAGACCATCTTGTCAATGCTTCTATAGAGGAAAAAAGATAGGTTCAACAACTGAGTTCTTGTGAAATCCATAAGAAGCCTAATGTGATAGGCGTAAATCTGGGAAAACCTGCCTTCACATGTGAAATACTTCATGATGACTTTCATGAGGGGGGCATAACTACTTAATAAGTGAGAAAAAGGGAAAATATCTTGGCAAGCATCCTGATGGTCTGGTTTTAGAAAGGGTTTATAGTAATTCAGATCTAGGTATGCTTGTTTGAACCACTTTTCTCCTATATAGGGGTTCTTAGTTGCTTTGGAGATAGCCCTAGGAGTGAGTTTGAAATCTAGACCTGCTAGATGGACATGCCTTCCTTGCAGCCTTAGGGCGAAAATTTGTGTTAAGGGAGGGTAACTGGTGACCTCCTGGACTTTTTGGCAAAAATCAAGGCAGCCCACCTCATGGAAGTTAAAAAGAATTGAAGGGGATTCATTTACTTCTTGAGTTGTCAAAGGCTAAAACCTATTGTGATATCCACTCCTGCTGTCCTTCTTTGGAGGCATTTTCACTTTCTGATACCCTTCACTGACTTACCAAAACAAGACCTTGAAATGTACTAAAAAATAGACCCTTCTTTGAGCACTGCTTTTTTCTCTATTTGGAAAACAAGTATTTTTTAAATGAAAACAAAATTACTTCTCCAACACTGTGTTTTGAGCAAAGAGGCCTTTAATAAGATCTATTTGTGGTTTTTGAAGACAAGTCCCCTTTTGTTTTTTGACACAAAAACTCTTTGCCCTCAATCACTGCTTCTTTGAAATCACTGTTTAAGAGACCCTTTTAAACTGATAACAAGCCCTTCCTCCCTTAATTTACTATCTTCCTTTGTCTCTAAGTAAAGAGGGTGCTCTTGAAAACAAACTAGGTTTCTCCTTTTGAAATCATTGTTATCCTTCTTTCGTAGGCTAGCAAATAATCTGTTTGATGAAGATCAGTTTCTTTTCCCCTTTTAGCACACAATGCTTGGCTTTCTGTGTAAAATTGTGACTATCCTTTTACAAACTCAAAACAGAAAATCTCCCTTTAAAACTTCCAATAAGCCTTTCTTCCTTTATCACTGTTTCTCTGTTTCTTAATGAATATGACATTTTTAAGAGCAAATGTGTTTTTCTTAAGGCTGGCACACAAAAACCTATGACCTTAAGGACATGCTCTATTTAATTTTAGCACACAATGGTTGGCCTCTCATTTTCTCCTATGGAGGCTTGACAAACAGGTCCTTTACAAATTAACAGATATCTAGCCCTTTTTTTTACTGATCTTTTTCTTTAGAATTTGTGATTTTCAAACATATATTTAAATCAAAACTTCTGGATAAAACATATAAATACCTCTTTGTATGTGCTCCTTGTGAAAAAGTTTGTTCTTCAACACCTTTGGTGGCCTTTTGCTCTTTGTTGCAGCTCTTTTCAATATTGGCCCGGGCAAGAAAAACTTATGTTTAGAAGTGGCTTGGGCATTGGGCCGTTCAGAGGTGGCCCGGGCGAGGTGAAAATGGGCCCTGATTTTTCTGAGGCAATCAAGACTAGTCAAGGAGGCTGGAGAACTTGTGCGGAGTTTGTTGGGCTAGAAGGAGTAAAATGTCACAAGTTGGGCATGAAAAAACAAAAGCATGAGTGAGAAATAGGCCGGGAGGATGAGGGCGCCGCGTTCAGGAGTGGCCTGGGCGGTCGGTCACAGGCGTGCCACACAATTCTACAAGCGCGCCGCACTGTGTAAAAAACCCTTCTGTAGTCACCTACAGGCACGCTGCGCGTTAAAAAAGTTGCCAATGACTTAAAAAATTTGCTCAACATTGTTTCTTTCTTCCGTGACTTGCTCGATATTTTTATACTTGATGAGGGTTTAAAACTCCTCCCCTCCTTTATCATTTCAAAATATGAACTCACCTTTTTTAGCCCTTGTAACCCTTTTAAAAGTGACTTGATGCTTTCTGTTCTTCCAATGAGCATTTGGTCTCGTTTAGTGCATGATGTTGTGATTGTTTGATGTGCCCAGAAGACTGTTGTTTAAAAGGCTTCTCTATATTTGAGATATTATCATCCTTGTTACCATCAATGATCTTTGAATCACCTTCTAACTTGAGCCCAGTATAGGAGGATTATCACAAGGCATGAATTCCATCTCTAGTTCATCTTGCTGTGATTTACCTTTAAGTGCTCTTGAATCTGGGCTTGACGAGGACATTCCCAGTTGAATAGTCCTTTGAGGGCTATTATCAAAACAAGCAGAGGAAGATGAGACCCGTAGTAAATCATCCATGCTACTATTCATTGCATGCCCAATTGTAGATTCACAATTTCTAAGAAGTCTGTCAACATCTTCAAAGTTGCTAATGTTGGACCAACCATACTCCAGCAGGCTGCAACTATTTTATCTTCTTGCTCATTCCCAAAAATTCAAGGTCAGCTTCTGGTGGGAAAATTTCAGTTAGTGATAAATCGTAAGAATTATTCATAATTGTTTCATCTTTGTCTTCAAGTACAGTATCCCCATTCTCAAGAATTGGATCCTCCTTACAAATCCCAATAATTAAGTCATTCTCAGCTGAACATAGTTTTATGTCTGAATATCAATCACGTCCCACTCTATCTCCATATTCAATCTCAATTTGAGAATAAATATGCATCAGATTGTAAGTAGCATGCTTATCATCTTGTACATCACACCATAGATTCATATCCAGTAACTGAGTTGATGGTTCTTCATTGCCATTTGAACATGCCATAACATCCTCCTTCTCCTTGTGCAAATCATTTTTATTCTCTACAGGCTTTTGTTCTGTAATTTTAGCTAGAACATTTGTCTATCCTTTTGGAGGATGTTTTTAGATAGATTATAATGGTCTTTCCAAAATAGTGACCTAGTATATCATCTGAAAGAGGCTCATAAAACACCACTGCTGCAGCCTCTTGAAAACAAATATGCAACTCTACTTGTTTATGAAGTGAAGGAGGTCTTATCATATGATTTTATCTTCTGCTTGTTTACCAAAGATGGTCACCTTTTTATCCTTATGAATGAGCAGATTCATAGTGTAATCATTTGGAGAGCTGACCCTCTGCTTTTTGTGAAGGAGGCCATTGTTGAAGTCCCTCAAACCAATTGTCTTCTTTCCCATGTGACTTTGCTTGTGGTAAGTGTCCTTGTCTCAAAATAATTGTGAAGCTTTTTAAGAGTGAATTACATAATTGGTAAATGATAAGGGCTTCCTATTAAGCACTTTGGACTAACCCTTTCTCTTGACTGTGTATACACCTTCCATTTGTTCTGAAGAAAATCCTTGCAAATGTGATCACTTATGCTCATTTATAATCATGGTTAGGCCCCTAACTTCATGATGAAAGAGGCCTTCAATCAATGAAAGTTCATCTATCTTAATAATGTGCCCACTGTCTTTTAAATGATCTGAAAAAGTAACTCTTGGTGCTTGCCCTTTTATTCATCATTTGGAGGGAGTATCTTCGATAAACCATAATGGATTTGTTTAAAAAAAAGAATGCCTTTTTTCACATACATCATCTGGGTGGATGCTTCTTTATACCATTTTTTCAGAAGTCACTAGAAACAGAGCTTGGTTTACGAATTTTACCATTCAGATGAGGGTGTTTTAATCAAAATTTTAACCTTTGATTTATCCTTTGAAGGATGTTTTTATAAACATAAGATCAGAGGCCTTTAACACCAGCATGTCACTCCTTGGATTTTGATGTGAAAAGGCCATTCAACCTATGAACTTTCATTTGTTTCACCACTGTTTTCTCAACTTTTATTATCAACGGAAACCTTTCAAACACAACATCAATCAATCCTGGTGATGCATCCTCTGTCCATCCTTTGGACTAAGTGGCACAAAACAACTCCTGAAGCTACTTAAAAACATGCTGACCCTCTTCTTATTAGTGAAGGAGGTCATAATAATGTGTCTTTTACCCTCTGCTTTTATATGAAGGAGGTTCCATCAAACATATGAAATTTCATCTATTTCAACATAGTGCCTTTGCTTTGTAATATATGCCCTTGCTCTGCCATATCACAGTGAAGTTTTTAGGGAGTAAAAATGTGATTGGTATATGAAGAGTGCTTACTGTTACACACTATTGCACCAACTTTTCCCTTGATTGTGTTTTCAGGGGTATATTTGAAAATGCCTTTGACTAGTTCTTTCACATCTCAGGTTCAAAATAACATAAGAAGCAACTGTCTTCTTATGCCCTACATTATGATGCCCTTTGGAAAGATTATGCAGCACTGCTTTTGGAGGAGATTATGGAGTACTTTTGATTAACATTGCTCAGTCTTTTGTATTCATGTGATATGGAGAATGATTTCGGTTCTTCAGGCAACTTTTGGATTTAAAACCATATATATTAGCTACTCTTTACTCATTTCACTTCATTTGCTTCATTGATGGCAAAACCCCTTCAACATGAGGGACTTGTTTGAACTTGTCCCTTTGCTCTTATTTTCCTACATGATCTTCATTCAATTACACCCCTGCAGAGATGTAAAAACAGATGTTTTTGAACCTTAGAGAGCTCCTTTTGTATTTCATGTAGATTTTGCCTGATCTAAGCATATTTCTTCAGACAGTGAACATCCTCATCTTTTTCTGATTTGGATCTTTGTTGAACTTCTTCTGAAATGAGACAAAGCGACCTCTTAGTGGTGTGCGACCTATGGATAGACCAAGGCTTGTTTTGCAGAATAAGAAATAATTCATGGCTGACTAGTAATAGACACAGGGTTTTTGGCTTAGGATATCTTTAGCCAAGGAAAAACTCCCTAAACACCACTATCTAACTTAGGGACAATTTTCACAGATTTTGAGTGTTTTCTTAGGCATGATTAGATTGTCATGTGACAAGATGATCAGGGTTAGAGTAGCAAACACTTTGTCAACCTTTGGATAGTGAATGGCATGAGAAACAAGGGAAAATGATAGCAAATAATCACAGCTATGACAGCTATAGACAAGAAGACTTCGCTGAAGCGAGATAGTTCTTGAAAACTGGAGTTTGTTTCATCATAGACTGACAGGAAGGGGTAGGAGAACAAAAATTGTTTTGGGGTGTTTTCTAGATGACAAATTGACAGTTTGAGGTTAGCTTCTAGAAAACTCAGCTAAGGAAACTAGTCATCAACAACAGGTAAAAAATACTGATGACTAACACATTCACATCTTTGGAATTTCTAAGTGTTCTCTGCCTTCGTTACTTTCTTCGCTTTATGCCACTCTGTTGATCTGTCTTATTCTGCGACTCCTCCTTAGCTTATTTGGGTTTCTTCAATGTGAATTTCTCCTACACTTTTCCTCTATCCTTAAAGACATTAATATCTTTTTGAATTCTTCTCCGTTCTTCGGACTTTGGTCAAATTTTTCTTTTTATACTATCATTACTCTGCAACACAGTCCCTTCTGCGCTACTCGTCTTTTGCTTGTTTTGAATACTTCAAGTTTATTTGTCCTGAGCTTATCTTTTTTTGGTATTCATTACACTATCTCTAACTTGAATATAAAATACTGTCTGTATTATTCATTTTCTTCCAGATTTCGTAATATGTTCTTTACTTCACCTGTACACACATCTTTTAGCTCCAGACTATAATCACACAGATTCTACCCAGCCGTAAGTCCATTATCACTCAGAAAGACTTATACATTCAATTTGAATTCACTCATCATGGTTTATCACACAGAAACCATAAATTCACAATTACGGTTCACTCAACACGTAAAAGGAATGACACACATAGTCACAATGAATTCAATTTCTTCATTCATTAAACAAATGTAAAGATGCAAATAAAAACCTATTTTACAATCTAACTTTTGCCTAATCTGTCTTTACATGGCCCTTTCTCTTCCTCTCTCTCTGTATATGCCCATAGGCTTACAAAATCAAATCTCCTATCTAAGAATATTCATTTTTTCGCTGTTTATGCCTTTGAGGCCTTACAATTATATACAAAAGGCTCTGTAACCAATTTTGGTTCAAATCCATAGGTTACTCAACAAAATCCTAAAAATCCTCTAAGTCCTCAATTAGTTCCTAAAATATCTTCTTTATCCCTTGAGGATCTCAACTTTCAACTAAATCCTAATGATCCTCCATAAATCATGAACTACTTGCTAATCTAAGATTTACAATATCTCAATCCACACCAATCACTCATGTTCCCCTACATTCGAGAACATTTACAAATATGCCTCTCAATATTTAATTAAATCCTATTCTAAATGTCTCACCTAAATCACTCAAAATATTGAAAATTATATTAATTAACTACTTAGGAAAACCAACTCTTTTGAAAAACACAAGACCCCCTATATTCTACTAAATGTACAAATTTTTGGAACCATGATGCTCCTGCATCAGACTCCCAAGGTAGAAAATATTCATGATCTCCAGATCATGTGCTTCTAATATTTGTCCTCCTGGATCACATACTTTGTTTTGTAGTCTGTCTTTGGCTGTTGTTGTTTTTTGTTGATGTTATCCAGGTCTCCATACTTTATGTTGAATTGTCCCACTAGCTATGCTTTCACAGTCTGCTGCTATCTTTCTCTTACTGTTGTTGCATTGATTTATTGTTGTTTTCTTCTTCTGAGACACCTTCATCATCATTATTATTATTATTTCAATCTCTATGTCCATTTTATCTTATGACTGGTACTCACTCTGCCAATTTTTGTTTCACTCTGTCCACTCATCTTCAAACTTATGTTTGTTATATTATTTTTGAATTTGTTGGATTCTCACTATCGCTCTTACATCCTTACCCTCTTGTTGCTTCTGAAATTATATCTCATCTCCAAACAACCTCTGTTTAATATATGCAAATTTAGTTTCACAAAGTAAATTGCTTTTCGACTCCCTGAATGCAATAACATTTTCTTCCAACTATTGATTATAAGTCCATTCACCTTCATCGTTATTGTATTTGAAGACAAAAAATTGTTCATCCTCATACTGCCTTTTAACTTCGTTCTTACCTTAAAAAGATAGTATTTCCTCCATCTCCTTTATTACATCCTCATTTGTATCGTTTTCATCACTGGAAAATACATCATACACTTGAAAATTTAAACTCACCTCAGTCTCCTTAGATGTTATAAGCATCTCTTCTTCTTTGTTTGTAATTTCCTCTTCACTTTTAGGCTCTCTCAACAACTCTTCTAGTACTCTAATCTCTACCTTACACTAAAAAAGTATAAAGTCATCTCTGGTCTTTCTCATAATGGTCTCCAACAACTGTTTTTCTTTTTGTCTACCCATGACAGTCAAACATCTCACAAGATCTTCCTCTTGTCCTTCCTTTACATCTTCACTTTCTTCATCAAAGAAAATATCCTGCTCAGGTTTACAAAAGTAAACTTATTTTGCTTGTTTTTGGCTACCAATATAAGCCAAACTTCCTCTGCTTACAACTCTATCAGTATGTTGAAAAACACTACCTTCTCTCAACTGTGTACAAGCTTCCTTCTGATACATGAGTGTCTCATCCTTCTTTTTTAAAATAGAATTCAGATTTTGTCTCTCTGCTTCTTCTTTGACAATATTCAAAGGTTTTCCAGCATCCTGTCTTACACCTGCAAGCACACAAAATTTGTTAATTTCAATATCATAAGGCTCAGTAGCCTCAACTGATGTTTTAGACATCATTGCTCCATCTTCAATTTCAAAAGAAACTTTTTCATTTCCAGCAACTTTGCTTTGTTGTAGCTCAACTCCTTCGAGCTTCTCTATCCTCAATTGAACATTCATTATCTGTTCAAGCTTCCTAATCTCTTCTCTTAGTTGCATATTCACCTGATGCTTTATTTTCTCTTGTAGTCTATGCCACTTCACTTTCTTTCTCATAGTCCAAACATACCTCTGGTCTACCTTATTTCTTTGCAACATATCCATCAACAATGAAATTTGGAAATTTATCTCAACTTTCTCTCTGTCAATCTCTTCTTGACTTATCTTCCTTTCCATGCTATTTTCTTTGGCATATTTGATCCAGGTCGATATTGGTGGCCACCCGCCTATTCCACTTGGGCCCCCACCATTGTCTCTTTCAGTTTTTCAGTTTTGGCATAACTTACTATTTTTAGCAGTTTTTCGGGTCCTGAACTTCCGGAGCCGTTTTGAGGCCCTAAACGACGTTTTTTGGTTATGAAATTTGTTGCGATTTTGATCATCAAAATCGTCACAAAAGTTGTAGTCCTCGGATAGAGCTTTCTAATGATGTATCATGTGCGTCAAACGGAGATAGTATGCCAAAGTTACGTCCCTGGGAAGTTGAAACACCAATTTACCCAAACGGGGCCCATAGTTTTGGCGCTTCATCTCCTAGGGTTAGCCCTAAACGACGTTTTTTGGTATGAAAATTTGTTGCGACTTTGATCATCAAAATCATCACAAAAGTTGTATTCCTCGGATAGAGCTTTCTAATGATGTATCATGTGCGTCAAACGGAGATAATATGCCAAAGTTACGTCCCTGGGAAGTTGAAACACCAATTTACCCAAACGGGGCCCATAGTTTTGGCGCTTCATCTCCTAGGGTTAGGTTTTTGGGATGTTGAGGGCTCTCCATTGTTTCTAAATAATAAATAGGCCCTCGAGCCTCATTGTAACTCAGTTCAGAGGTCTGTAGCCACCACATCTCTTCTCAGAGATTCGCTACCAGCACCCTAGCTATTTTATTTCCATTATGTCTGTAAGCATCTTTCTGTGATTTTGATATTAATGAAATGAAGTGTTATTTCTGCTGCATCTCTGTATTTATGGTTATGTGTTTATTTTGTTGCGTTCCTGCATAAATCCGGATCAGTGGTATCAGAGGGGTCTGCTTTTTCTCGATCCTTCTTTGCATGTCCCCAACGAGGTCGGGGTATAAGGAGCTAGGGCTTGATCTGGTGGAACCTTTGCAAGATCAGCCTCGCAAACCTCGACGGACGCTCATGGGGGACGAAAAGAAAGATGAGGGAGCAGGAGATCCTATCAAAATATTGCTCGAGGAGGCCCTCGAAAAACAAAGGAACGCGATGATGGATAGTTTTGCTCAGATCCTTCAACGGCTGCCCACCGGCGGCGCATCTGCATCCAGTAGCCACTCTGGAGTTACGACTCCCTTTAAGGTACAAGTAAATTTTGACATTCCCATATTTGAGGGTCAAATAGACGCAGATGCCGTAGATAGATGGTTGAATCTATTAGAAGGATATTTCTCTGTTCATGACTTTTCAGACCGGGAGAAGATTATTTTTGCACTCCTCAAAGCTACCCCCATGTTAAGGACTGGTGGGAAACCTACTGTGAGAACAAGGACCAGATAGAACCCTCTCTGTTCTCGGCCGTACCAACTTGGACTTATTTCCGAGACGCCGTCAAGGAATAGTACTATCCCGTGGGGAGCTATGAGGACAAGTACATACAATGGACCACGCTGCGACAACAAAGGGATCAAGATGTGCACGAGCTGACGAATCTGTTCCATACCCTGCGCACAAAGTTGGGTATCAAAGATTCAGAGAAACATTTGGTGCTAAAATATCGCAGTTGTCTGCACAGATACATTCAGGAGGAAATGGAGTTCCTCGACATCTCCTCGCTTGGTACGGCATACCGGTATGCTGCCAAGATTGAGCAGAAATTCAAACAGAAGAAGCGAGACTTTGGATCTGCGAATCAAAAGCAAGGAAAAGGTTCTTCCAAACCGCAGAACAAAGGACAGAGCATGGCGGCTAAGGACAACCCGTCAAAGCCACAAGACAAGAACAACACCGTAAAGCCAAAGAAGGACACGGGAAAGTGGTGTGAGTTCCATAAGAGCTCCACTCACAACACAAGTGAGTGTCGGGCCAAGCAGTCGCTAGTGGCCGAGATGAGGGCTTCTGAGTCAGATGCATAATCCGACTCCGAATCAGAACCTGAAAAGGGGAATGAAAAAGGGAAACAGATTATTGATGCGGAGCCCAACGCCACCGTTGCCACTACAAAGGTCCAGAAGGAGGAACCGGAAGATCCAGAGGAGGAGGAACGTCTCTTCCACTCCCAGATGTGGGTAAAGGGCTCCCCTGTACAGCTCATTGTCGACAATGGGAGCCAAAAGAACCTCATTTCAGCAGACGCCGTGAAGCGGTTGGGCTTGCCGACCACAGCTCACCCACATCCATACACCATCGGTTGGCTTCACCAAGGACGAGATCTCCGCGTCAGCCAGCAGTGTCGCCTTCCCTATAGCATCAAGCCCTTCACGGATGAGGTATTATGTGATGTTGCTCCTATTGATGTTTCCGATGTATTATTAGGACAACCATACTTGTGGAAGCGTCATGCTGTGTATGAGTCTCGACCTCGTGCTGTTATTATTACTTTGGGAAATAAGTTGTACAGGATACCAGAGGTACCACCTCCCACGACTATCTCTTTGGTTACTGCAAAACAATGTAGTAAGCTCATTTCCCAAACCAGGAAATTCGTTTTCCTGATGATCCGCCCCCAGGGCAAGAAGAAGACTGTGGCCACGACCTCCAGACAGGGCCCCTCTGCACGACAACAACAAATGGATAAGGTCGTGGAGGATTACGAGGACATCTTCACCTCACCCACAGGGGTTCCTCTGCACTGCCAGGTCAAGCACCCGATTGATCTGACCCCAGGTGCGCCACTACCCAATGGACCGATCTATCGACGCTCTGTTTTGGAAAATGATGAAATCAAGAGGCAGATTCAGGAGCTGTTGCAGAAAGGTCACATCAGACCAAGTTCATCGCCCTGTGGGAGCCCGATCGTGTTGGTACAGAAGAAGGATGGGACGTGGAGACTCTGTATTGACTATCGGGCGCTGAACAAGATCACTGTCCGGAATAGGTACCCAATCCCACGGATTGATGACCTTCTCGACCAACTCCAAGGTGAAAAATATTTCAGTAAGATCGACCTGAAGTCTGGGTATCACCAGGTACCAATTGAACCCTCTGATGTGTGGAAGACTGCCTTCAAGGCTAAGGAAGGCCTTTTTGAATGGCTGGTCATGCCTTTCGGGTTGACGAATGCTCCCGCAACCTTCATGAGGATGATGGATAACATCTTGCGGCCATTCACCAACTCATTCGTAGTGGTGTACTTGGATGACATTCTGATCTTCAGCAAGACTTGGGAAGAGCACCTTCATCACATCCGACAAGTCCTCCAAACACTGCGGCAACACAAGTTGTGTGCCAATTTGGAGAAGTGCACGTTTAGCATGACCCAGGTTCAATATCTGGGATACATTATTGATGAAAGGGGGGTGCATGTGGATCCAGCCAAGATCCAAGTCATTCGGGATTGGCCAGCCCCAACCACTATAACAGAGCTTCGCAGCTTTCTGGTTCTTGCTAATTTCTATCGGAGGTTCGTGTTGGGATTCTCTCATATCACTTGGCCCTTGAGTCAAGTCACCAAGGGAGGAGCGAGAGAAAAATTTTTTTGGTCGGAACCTCAACAGAAGGCGTTCACAGAACTGAAAAACCGCCTCTGTTCTGCCCCAGTGCTCACTTTACCAGACTTGCAACAGCCATTTGAGATCGAGACAGATGCCTCCGACTATGCTATTGGGGCAGTTCTTACTCAACAGGGACATCCAGTGGCATATCACAGCGAGACATTGTCTGAGACAGTTCGCAAGTATCCCACCTATGACAAAGAAATGTATTTCATTGTGCAAGCCTGTCGACAATGGAAGCATTACATTTTGGGAAGGAAACAATCATCCACACAGACCACCGGCCCCTACAGTTCATACAGACACAAGGGAAGTTGCAGAATGATCGCCATCAGAAGTGGTCCACATATCTGCAACAGTTTCATTTGAACATCAAGTACAAGAAGGGCAACACCAATAATGTTGCAGACTGCCTCAGCCGACCACCGATCGTGGCGCTCACCACCGTGCTCAACTCTTGTGGGCACGAGACTTCTGATTGGCCGCTTCTCTATGAGAGTGACCCAGAATTCGGCCACACTTACAAGGCACTCTTGGGGGGCACGCAAGCTCCAAAATTTCACCTCCAAGATGCACTTTTATGTCACCTGGGACACCTTTGTGTTCCTTCAAGCGAGCGTGCCAAGATGATATGGGAAGTACACTACAGTCGAGTCGCTGGGCATTTCGGGGTCGAGAAAACAGTAGCAATACTACAGAAGTATTTCTATTGGCCGAACCTTCGAAAGGATGTCGAGAAGCACATCAGATCCTGCACTGCTTGTGCCATTGCCAAACCGACCATCAAGAAGCAAGGCTTATATACTCCACTACCTACCCCTAGTCGACCGTGGGAATCCATCTCCATGGATTACATGTCGGGCCTGCCTTCTACTAAGAATGGAAATGACTGTGTTTTCGTGGTCGTTGACAGATTCTCGAAGATGGCCATCATGGCGGCCTGTAAGAAGAATATCACAGCAGAAGCCACCGCTAAACTCTTCTTTGAACGAGTGTGGGTGCACCCCCCTTTGGGATCCTTATTTACCATCACATCGGTCGAGATAGCAAGTCTCTCAAATATTACCTGGTCCGGCCCTCCGGTCAATGTGGACACAAAAGTCACCAAGTCCACATGTACCTTCTCATCTCAAATACGGGCGTATTATATCGGTTGCCAACATACGTATCAGACACATTCTGCGCATGTACAACTCAAAGCATCCACGCACATGGGACGAGAGCCTCCCCTATGTACAACACAGTTATAACCGGGCTCTCCACAGTTCAATTGGCCATAGCCCCTTTCAGGTGGGCTTGGGATTCCAGCCACTATGTCCTATTGACATAGCCATGCCGTTTGCAGCTGCTCAGGCCGATTCAGCTCATGTCCAGTCTGAAGTTGACAAAGCAAGTAGCTTCATCGAGCGCATTCAACACATCCGCCCACAGGTTCATGATATATTGGACAGAGCCAATGCGAAGTACAAACAGCGCCATGATCAACACCGGGTGCCACACCACTTCCAGGTGGGCGACAAAGTATGGCTACATTTGCAGAAGGAGCGCCTCACTGGACCTCACCGCAAGCTTTGCCCGCTCCGATACGGGTCGTACACCATCACCAAGGTTGTAGGTAACAATGCCTTCGAGCTTAGTATTCCACCATTCCTTGGTCTGCACCCAGTCTTCAATGTGGATCGCCTTCGTCCTTACTTTCCACCTCTACTGGACACCTCGGACATTGCAGAACAACTCACACCAACAGAGTTAAACCCAGACTGCATGGAACAGGCCACCACCGATTGTATCATGGACATGCAAATCAAGAACACTCGTCAACAGCAGATCCAACTGTATCGGGTTGTCAAAGTCGGGCTAACTCCCCGCACCAAGGAAAGTGGTTCACCAGTGGACCAAGTTCAACAGGGAATTTCTCATCTCATGGAGGAACTTAACGCAATGGGGACCATTGCTTCCTAAGGGGGAGGAATGATCTGTGGATATTGGTGGCCACCCGCCTATTCCACTTGGGCCCCCTTGCATTGTCTCTTTCAAGCTTTTCAGCCTTGGCATAACTTACTATTTTTAGCGCTTTTTCTAGTCCCGAACTTCCTGAGGCCGTTTTGAGGCCCTAAACGACGTTTTTGGTATGAATGAGCAAGGGCTTTGATCATCAAAATCGTTACAAAAGTTGTAGTCCTTGACAGAGCTTTCTAATGATGTATCATGTGCGTCAACCAGAGATTGTATGCCAAAGCTACGCTCCTGGGAAGTTTGAAACACCAATATTTACCCAAACGGCCCATAGTTTTGGCGCTTCATCTCCTAGGGTTAGGTTTTTGGGATGTTGAGGGCTCTCCATTGTTTCTCAATAATAAATAGGCCCTCGAGCCTCATTGTAACTCAGTTCAGAGGTCCGTAGCCACCACATCTCTTCTCAGAGATTCGCTACCAGCACCCTAGCTATTTTATTTCCATTATGTCTGTAAGCATCTTTCTGTTATTTTGATATTAATGAAA